>CAJHNH020002269.1:530000-612629 GCA_905116865.2 Candidula unifasciata | reverse complement strand
AAAAAAAACCTCTGAACTTGTCACCACTCGGACCAACCACACAACTCCACGGTGGTAAAATTTTTTAGGTGAACAAAACATAGCCCTCACCGCGGACGCATCTTTCGCGTTTAGAGGATAGAAAAGTATTGCGCACAGCAGAGACTTTTTTTTTCACATTGCTTAGCACAGGGAGGACAACTATTTCCGGGAACGTAGCAGCGAAAGGGTTAAACAGCCTGAGGAGAACTAAGCACACAGTGCCGGTTTCATTATTTTTGTAAAACAGACAACAATCAAGGGGTACTCTGGTCAATATCAGAGGTCAGCTTTTACTTCCAGGAACACTTCCAACAAGCTGGCAGGCAAGTCGTAAGGTAAAAACCAAGAGATAACAACTTGAATGTCATCGCATCTTGACAAAAACAAAGACCTGATCGGTGACTTTCCCGATCATGTAAGATAGCAAACAATTACTACCCATGCTTATCTGCATGAAACCTAATAACCTCTGCTAGTAACCTTTATACTTAAAATAATCCAATAAAAAATAACCCTTACACTCTTTAGCATTCTGAGCCAATCCAAACACTAGGAACAATGCTTCCATCAGCCAAAATACTGCCCACATTTTCTGTTCCATCATTACAACTTGAAGGAGAAAATGGTTACTTGTAGAGATGTTTGTACGCAGATTACACGTGCTCCTATTACAAACTGTTCACTCCTTGTCCTCTAAACTTCAGCTCTGTTTCCCTGTTACAAAATAACAGAATTTGAAATTGACATAAGTATAAAGGGCATTACAGCAAAAGTAACTAATGGCATACCACTGAAAATGTTAAAAATAAATATGCTAAAAAAAATCCAGACTGGGTTCATCTCACAAGAATGGTATAACCTTCAAGTTTGGGTCAGGTCATGCAGGTGTTCAAGACAACAAGTAAGCGGATTATCTTGCAGACACTGCGGTTGCTATGGCTGGTTTGATGCTGGAAAGAAGCAAAGTTATGGATGCCATGTGCAGCACTTACAGCGAAGACAAATATGGAGAAGTGCATAGATCCATATCCCTGTCAAGGGTGACAGACATGGGGGTACAACCTGGGGTTGCAAGAAATGAACATTTCATTACAAATATCAGAAAATTATAAAATTTTTACTATCTGAAAAAAATTATAATATCCCAACCATAACTTAGTTGAGCAGGATAGGATGCTGATTATAAATAAATGAATTCCACTCCATGTTGGTTACATGGCGCCCTTGTGAAAAAAAAAAAGGGGGGGGGGGAGTAGCAAGTCATAAAAAAAATAATTTGGTGTGTGAGAAATGGGTCGAAGTTGAACAAAAATGCAGAGACATTACATCTAGCTGTACAACAACAACACAATGTGCCAGCTGTACTTTAATGGTGAGTGAAAAAGAAGACAAATTCACGAACAGTTCTCCACACACACACAAAATAGTTGCACTTTCTGTTCAGTAAATCATAAACAAACCCCAGCATTTATTGGTTATTTATGGTTTTACTAGGCAATTTTACACTGTAACACTCAGTAGTTTGCTAATGCTTCCTGAATGCTACACCACTGGCATCCTTGATGTGTCTGACCACATAACATGGTTGCTAGGAGGTTCACTTAACTCTTTTTGGCTCAACTAACTAACCATGTGTGACTGGCAACTCCGCATCAGTAACTATCAAAATATGTGATTATACCCAGTTGATTGAATGAATGAATAAAGAATTGACATTTCTTTATACAGGACAATCCCACACCTGCTTCGTCTCCTTCCTCAGCAGCCAAACTGATTAAAGGTCTGTTCTCCCTCAGTGTTGAATATCCCAGACAGACAGTGACTTAACCCACCATGAGACGAAAACATTAATACAATCTAGTATCCAAGAAAGGTGGCTGGATACACACACCAGATTCTCTCCCCAAGACTCACTTCATCGCCTCTCTAGAGAGGGACAATGTATTATATTCAGACTAAGGACTGGGCACAACAGACTTCGTCAACATATGTTCAAATGTTTTTATTAGGAAACACGGAGACGTGTCCCTGCAGTGTGGCACCTGAAAATGCTGAGCATGTGCTCCAACACTGTCAACTGTATGCTGACAACAGAGACGCAATCTGGCCTGTTACAACCACAATGAAGACAAAGCTGTATGGTTCATTAGAGGATATGGACTGCACAATAGCTTTCATAAAGGCTACCGGCCTCCTGATATAAGTTTTCTGACAGAAGGATCAAAGAAGAAGAAGAAGAAATAGACTACATCCACTTAAAAAATTAAGTAGCTCAGTACCCAGAGGACTGGCAGCAGCCAGTCTGTCAGCTCTGCACACCGAATGTTCCCAGAAGATTCAAGATGCTCCTGATGCGTAGGATGCCAGTTTCATGTAAGACGCAGTTGACTATACCCAGTGCCATCCCAGCTACCGGCTATCCTCCGAATAACGAGCACATACTATAGCGGCCAAAACCACACCCTAACAGGGCCTCAGTCACATGTCAATTGTGGACTTCCGGCGACTACCGCCACCGCCGAGAGTATCTCCCACGCCACTACATTCGGCGTGGAGTGGGGCTAAGCTAGATGGCTGGGACTCACAAGCAAATAAAATGGAGGAAGCTGCAGGAGATGCGGTAGCTGCTGCTCATGAGTCCCAGTGTGGGAGATACTCTCGGCGGTGGCGGTAGTCCGCAATTGACACGTGACTGAGGCCTCTGTTATTTGGGGGATAGCCCAACCGCCTAATGAGCCCGTTGGCATAGCAGCGGACTGGGTACTGTCAACTCAGCCACTCACAGAAATAACTATTCAATTGAAATCTGTGCACAGATTAGTACAGGGACCTCTAGGCTCTTGGCACTGATTATCCCCTTTATGTTTGCTCACTGAATAGACTGCTGAAAGTTTAAGTGAAACTTAGATTTTAAAATGTCTTCATTACCACTACCTTTTCTTAGGTCTTTTCCCTGGTCATTTGATGGAAAACCTCTTCATCATATCAAAAGCTAAATGTTTATATACTAGCTGTTACTTTCAATGTTTAAACTTGTCATCTTGTTGTTACTGGCATAGTAATAATATAAATTGAAACATTCAACTGTGTGGGTTCTGGGGCCCTGGTTTGGGGAAACCAAGAATAGGCCCACTGCCTACCCAAAAGAATGTGGTAAGAGTCGACTAACTGGGAGCTTCCTTCAAAGTCGGAGTGCATCTTGCTTAGAGGCAAGGAACCAGCAGTCCGCTATCCTCCGAATAACGGTCCTAAATTATCGAGGCGGAAAATATACCATAACAGGGCCTCAGTCACGTGTCAATTGCGCACTTCCGTCGTCTTAAATTGCTCACTTCCTGCGACTTTCGCCACAGCCGAGAGTATCCCCCATGCCGCGTGGGGCTAAACTAGATGGCTGGGACTCACGAGCAGCAGTTACCGCATCTCCTGCAGCTTGCTTCATTTTATTTATTTGCTCGTGAGTCCCAGCCATCTAGTTTAGCCCCAATCCATACAGAGTGAGTGGTGTGGGGGATACTCTCGGCGGTGGCGGAATTTGCTGGAAGTTCGCACTTCGGCGGTGGCGTTATAGTCCCTGGAAGTGCGCAATTGACACGTGACTGAAGCCCTATTAGGGTATATTTTCCGTCTTGATACTTTAGGACTGTTATTCAGAGGATAGCCCAGCAGTCTTCTACAAATGAGTCAGATCTGTAAAACGGATGCACACCCAACACTCAGGTTCTGGAACCGGACTGCAGTCCAGAAGTGGATGAACAACCAGAACTTTCCGCCAATGTTTACAATTGGTGAACGCAAAGAAGAAGAGCTCAGAAAGAATGTTTACTAAATACTAGTGTAAATGACTTATGAAAAGCACTAAACAGTTTCAAATCTGAATGAGACTGTTAAGTTAAATGTTAAAAATATAATTCGGTAAATATATTTTTATAAGTGTATTTGAGATATAAGTTTGTAAGTTATATTTTCTTTATCAAAAGAGTAGTGTAGTGTACAAGTTGAAACTGTATGTCATGTCACATACTGACTGTATTTACTCAGACTGAGTAATACTGTATTTATCAGATTAAATAAGTGGATTATCTTTAAGATAACCAAGCATACGTTTTCAACTCGAGTCCCACAGATGATAACATGACAAAAGATCACTGAATGTATTGAAAATGGACAACTCACCTGAGACAAATGTGGAGATGCTGGCAATTACCAATTACAGCGCTCAGCATTTACGGTACCAATCCAATTTCCGTGTTGCTGTCGCCATGTTCCCACCCGTTTATTGCTGGAGTGACCTAGTTCCCAGTGTCACCGTTTACCTGCTGTCTTGTCCAGTGTTGCCACTTTTCTTTGACAAAAAAGATCCAAAACGGGGTAAAAAAAATATCTAAAAAGATCTAAATTTGCGTGGAAAATATTTTAAAAATATATCCAAATGAAAAGAGTCACAAATTACAAAACTATTGAAATGACTTACCCTATAGACACATGTCCTCATCTTCACTGATGTCCTCTTCACAAGATCCACAGGATAAACTTAGCTAGGATGATAAAGTTGAAGCTTCAGATCCCAAATTACTCTGGTATGCTTTAGCTGTTCCTATTTCTTTTAATACACAATCAGGGAGCTGATAAGTGGAACAGCATTTTCCTATTCTCATCAGGCCAAACTTTATTGTCAAGATAGCATTTAAGAGGTCTAATTTCATCCTGTTTCTTAGGTTAGATTTGATGTCTTCTTCTTCTTCTTCTTTCGTTCGCCTGAAATAAGTTATCTATATCAGCAGTTTTGTCTCTTGTATAAATTTCACTGTCGTTGTTAGTTCATTCAGTGGTCCATAGAGTTTACGTTCCACTGTTGTTCTTTCTGGCCAAAAGGTTTGCCTGAATGTGTCAAATTCGGTGCAGTCCTGGAGTACATGCTCTGCGGTCTGGGGAACATTTCCACAGGTGCACATGGCTGATACACCTATCTTGAATTTTGTGTACATGTGGTTACGTAATCGGTTGTGCCCTGTTCTGAGGCGGAAGATAATGACTTGTTCTGGTCTGTCCATAATAAAATAGTCGTCTTGTGCTGGGGCTGGTGGTTTCCTGATCGATTTAATGATTCTTTTCTTTTGGTGGTATGTGACTGGTACATCTGGCTGCTCTTTTTTCGCACCTTCCCCTGCCAGTTGATCAGCTTTCTCATTTCCAGGCACTCCACAATGAGACGGTATCCACTGCATTACGACTCTTCGCTGAACGCTGAGTTGTGTCAGCAGTGTTTGCAATTCTGGTAGTTTCCTAGACTGGAGTGCTTCAAGTACTGATTTAGCATCTGTAAGCATTACCACATACTGTGAGCCAAGGTTGGTATTTAGCAGTTTCTCTGTAGCTATCTTAATAGCCTGGGTTTCTGCATCGTAGTTATAGATTTGATGTAATTCATAGCACTGAAAACTCTTTCTACGTCAGCATTTGAGTGGGGTAGTATCATGGCAGACATGGCCCATTCAAAGAGTTTACAGAATGGACTGTTTGATGAGGCATCTTTAAATTGTCTCACTTCACTCCAAAACGCTTCAGTTTCTGTTTTGTTTGTCCATTCAACTAAGTTTATTTTGGTTAACTGATATTCTGCTTCCGTGACACTATTGTCAGTAGCCCCTAAAAATTTCATAACTTTACAATATATAGGTATGTCCTTTACTGGCTGAAGTATGTTGCTCACAGAAAAGAGTGAAATATGTTTCAATACATCTAGATTTTCAGGAAGTCTCTGCTTTAGTTGCTTGAACAATGAGATAAGGAAATCTTGACAGCGTTTTCTTAAGTTGTTCTCTTCATTCTCTGTTACAGTCCTTTTGTTTTTAAATCATCAATTTTTGATTCAATTTGATATCCAAGGTATGGCTTAGGAGCCAAATAGCTCTCTATAGTGCAAGTGAGCAAATCAACTTTTGAAGTTGGCAACACCAGTCTTTTACCAACTGAGTAAAATAGCAAAGTGAGATCGTCAAGTAATTTAACTTTATCAACATGTTTGGATTCGAACAGTTTATTAACATTTTGCACTTCCATTAGAATAGGTTGTAAAAAGAGAAGGAATGCCAAATTTTTTTCATCACTGTACATTCCATATAGTATCTCAGCTGTGTAGCACTTTTCACTTTGTCTTGTTATTTCAAAGTGTGTCTTTAACTCCAACCATTGGTTCACAATTCTTTCAACAGCTGGTTGTATTGATAACCACCTGGTTTTGCAATCTGACAGAATTTTCAGTGGTGTGGAACCATTATTTAAGGCTGAATACAATGCATTGTATTGCTGTTGTCTGACAAATGATTTTGAAAACCAGTTATGTATTTCAGCAATAAGGTATTCCAAATTCCTTGGTAAACATTCAGATGAAGCATGTGATAATGCTAGCTGCAATGAATGACACATACATTTTATAAGTATTAACGATGGGATAGCTTCCTTCAACTTGGCATAAACGCCATTGTTTATGCCAACCTCATTGAGGCCTTATCGGTACCAATTGCAGCCAAATTTGTCAAGTCTAACTGTTTGCTGATTAAAAGGTTCTTCAGTTCTTGAACTATACTTTCTGCATCACACTTTTCCAATTGAACTAGTCCAAGATATGTAGAAACTACTTTGTCTGTATTGTTGCTGTAATATATAATACACACACCAAGCACTTTCAGTACCGAAATATCATTTGATTCGTCTAATAATAAACTATATTTATTTGTAGAAATATCACTGATCAAATCTTTTTCAAAGTGAGAAAATAAAGGATTTCTTTTAATAAGTGTACACTTGTTGCGATCCATTTTTACATCATCCATAACTTTACTGTCAGAAAAAGTGTTTTTTTTTTTTTAACAAATCAATCAAATGGTCACGTGGGAAATTGCACAGTGACAACTTGAAAACATTGCGACCGATCCTTCAACTTTTGATGATTCATTTATCAGTGTAGTTCTGAAAACAGATGTCAGCGGTGTAATATCTTTGAATGGAACTGCAGTTTTATGCTTGTTAGTCTCTGCATGCTTCTTTAAGTCTTGTATTTTCGCTTTAATTTCACACTTGCAGTACTTACAACGAGCCTTGGTTAAATCCCCAGGAACTGCCATCACCCAGTCTTTAATTTTGTCATCATGCAAATACTCTTTCCGAAATTTTTGCTCATACTTTACTTTTGGCATGTTGAAAGGTTTTTTCAAAGTGAAAGCCACACAAGAAGGTGAGCAATTATTCTTTAAAAATCACATGAAAAAGAAACACAGAGTCAGCATCACAGCTATACTTCACAACACAGTGAGGATACGGTTGAAACAAAATTAGTATGATTTACGCGCGATTTCGATTAATCAGCACCGGGGTTGTCAGATATTTGAGTGTTGACCTTAGTGAGAGTTCAAAGTTAAAGTAATGGCAGTTGCCACAATGTACGTGCCAGACCAAAACAAAAATATTTTAGTAAATATTTTACTCAATAATTATTAAAATTACACTAAAAGAAAAAAAATCTATAAAATATCTAACTCCATATGAAAAGTATCTAGAAAAATATTTAGTATCTAAACGTCAAAAACAGGATCTAAACGCAATGAAAAAGATCTAAATTTGGATACAAAAGATCCAAAGTGGCAACACTGGTCTTGTCGATTGTCACCTGGACAGACATAAGTAAACGATAGCTTTCTTTCATTTAAAAAAAATTATATTATTATGCTTGGGTGTGCAATTATTTAGGTACATTTTAAACAATCAAGATACTAAAATGATTAAAATATACGTTTTGTGTATATTTGATTACTGTGTCCAATTCTAAAATATCACAAAAGTCAACGAGAGAGTGATCGACTACACCGAGTTCGAGTACCTGCTAACAAGGAAGTGAAGGAGACATTGTTACCAGCACAACTTCGATTAGGGGCTGTAAGGTAACGAGGTATGGTTTCTCTGAAACCATTAATAACAAAATACAAAGGTATGTTTAGTCTATGAAAATATGTTATTGGTTATTTATTACTTGAACTGGATGTCACTTTCGGCAGAAGCTTCCTATACTTCAGAAAGTTTGAAACCATGTAGGCCTAGGGACTCAGAGAATTATTAAATTAATTCAATACTCACCAACAAGTATTATTAATCAGTGCACTAAAACTAGTAAACACTCAAGGTATTTAGGTACTTTGGTCAAATTTTCAAAATGCTCTTATACCATGAAGTTTATAACTATCTAACTGTGCTGGTTTTATTGGTATTAGGGCATTTTGAAAATTTGACTAAAGTACTTATATATAAAACTACAATCTCTTTCCAACGGTACCTCATTCATGCCTGTGTATGTCAATTCATTTATCACTACCACCACGACTTTGGATGAAAAGTGGTCTTCATCACTCATGATGAATGAACATCAGCTGAAACTTGAACGCATGCAGAATTTAGAAATGCAGGTGATAAATTCCATCTGGGGAGGTATTACAAGAGATACTCCAGTAGTATGATAAAACCAGAAGAGATAGAGTGAGAAACGATGTGATTACAAGAACTATTGGAACCATATCCATCGTTAAATTTATTGAGAAGCAAAGAATGAAATGGTTTGGTCACCTAATGAGAATGGAACCAACGATGCCAGCATCAAGAGCATACAACATGAAAATCGAAACACCAAGAGGCAGGGGAAGACCAAGAAGAAGATGGTCATCTGATAGACTGCGACGCCTAGCGGCACAAGCAGATTTTGACAAAAGAAGAAGACTCAAGTAGTGTTTAAAATAAGTTCGTAAATATGTGCTATATATCCTTGCAATACCGACTGTATGAGCAGAAAGGCTGAAAGTGCTGCAAATGAGGTACACGCCCAGAGAAGTTGCAGACAAGAAACACCTCCTAAATGAGAAAAGTCTTGGCTGGAGCAAGCAGAAGTCACAATTTGACATACATGTGTATCTTTAAACTACTAGGCTTTGCAGAGGACTGAGCTAGTGTGTTTCCGAAACAGACAGAATTATTCTAATCACACTGAGCAGGAAGTGTAAGGGCTGGCCGGTAGGCATTGTAGAATCAGAAGTTCAACCACTGATATGATATTAATAAGCATAAATATCCATTGTTGAATTATAATTAAAACATTCTCTATACCCCAGTTATAAGCCAGATAAGTTGAACAGGATATTTTGTTTGCTACTGATTCATTGCAATTCTAAAGTAGAGGATGTGATTAACTCTACAGATGGCTCAGTGGTGAGAGGCAGAGGAATACTTAGGAGTTCACAGCACAAGCAAATGGACATTATTTAGTACAACAAAGCCTAGCATATGATACCATTACATCTAGTTTTAGAATGGAGGTAGAGGCAATCAGTACAACCTTCCTCTGGCTTGATAACCAGCTGCACACATATGTCATAGTTATAACAGACTCACAGAGCTTGCTGAGAACCAGCTGCACACGTATGTCATAGTTATAACAGACTCACAGAGCTTGTTGAGAACCAGCTGCACACGTATGTCATAGTTATAACAGACTCACAGAGCTTGCTGAGAACCAGCTGCACATGTATGTCATAGTTATAACAGACTCACAGAGCATGCTGAGAACCAGCTGCACACGTATGTCATAGTTATAACAGACTCACAGAGCTTGCTGAGAACCAGCTGCACACGTATGTCATAGTTATAACAGACTCACAGAGCATGCTGAGAACCAGCTGCACACGTATGTCATAGTTATAACAGACTCACAGAGCATGCTGAGAACCAGCTGCACACGTATGTCATAGTTATAACAGACTCACAGAGCTTGCTGAGAACCAGCTGCACACGTATGTCATAGTTATAACAGACTCACAGAGCATGCTGAAAACCAGCTGCACACGTATGTCATAGTTATAACAGACTCACAGAGCATGCTGAGAACCAGCTGCACACGTATGTCATAGATATAACTGAACTCAGTTGAACTGTGTTCACTTTTTTCAGTACTATAATATTTCAAGTAATTTTGGTCAGTACACTGGTGTTGATATTTTTAGGAAAGATTGCAGAGTATCAAAATCTGACCAGAACTGATGACAGTATAAAGTAAAGGACCCTTTTCCATGCCCTTATGTGCAATGGGTATGTAGTACTAGACCTTTATTTTGTAGACCATATCAGCATTCGGTGAACATAACACCAGCCGCCTTTACTTCTCATGACTTTGCCTGGTACCCATTTTAGGTTTGGTCAACCTGACAACCAAAGTCATGTTTGAAATTCCCACTCCTTGTAGATTTGAACTAAGACCTTCAGGCCTGCAAGTGAGCGTATAGCTGCTATACCAGTTGCCATGTCAGTTAAAAAACAAACCCCCTTCCCCTGCTGGGATGGAAAGACAAAGAAGGGACTTGGTTATCTCACCTCATATGAATGCAGCATAGAATCAACCGGATTACATCTCTTGACTGACTGACTGACTTTCTACCCCACTAGGACATCACGCAAGCGATAAACACCCAATGACACAAAGTGCCACCATCTGGATGAGGATCGCCGTGGAGAGGTCCCAGAAACCGCGTTCAGACAATTGGCCATATTTATGGCCTGCATATATTGCGGCCCTTGGCAAAAGCCAGGATGGGGCTTCAAATAACAAAAAATTTCATAATAAGAAGGACGAAATTAGATTAATTGATAACATTACATCTCTTGGTGCCTGTAAAGTAATTATAGCTTGACACCTGACCCAGTCGCCTGGTAACTTTATCCAATGGAGAAAATATGATGCAGAAATTTCTTTAAATGAAGCCATGTTTTTAAAAGTAAACCTATCTCCCTCCCCCTCCTGATTGTTACTTTCAGTAAATTCAGTCATCCTGTCTTGCTGAGCATTTATGCAGATGCAATTAATTCTATTAGCCAGATGTCTCATAAACATGTCTCTGTAGTGAGCCTGTAATGTGGCTTTTATGGGGAAATGGTACCAACCAGAAGTCTCGCTATTGTGGCTTCTTGGGGTGACAGTGTTGAGTAGTTTATAGGTTTAATTATTTTAACATTTGTTATTTGAATTGTCCATATTGATTTACAAATGTACGTGTAATAAATTGTGTTTTGTTTTCCCTTGATAACAGATTATCCGAAAAACAAGAACAAAATTAAGAGTCACATAAAGATGTCATAAAAGTGAGGATGACAACAGTGAAGATCATGTTGACCATAGTTTTACTCACAGCTGTGGTCCGTGTTACACTTGGCCAGTTAAATACAGCACAGGATGGAGCCAATGCTAATGCTGCAAACACTATTTGTAAGTATCACAGTTTAGGGTTTATTACATTGCGCATTTCTGTTATACAAATAGTGTTAAACTGTGCTGTATAAGCACGCATGACAATCACAGCCCATGGCTATGGTGAGTGTGGCTAACAAAGCACTTTCAAAAGTTTTCCCACAATCAGAAGCACTATAGCACAACACTTCAGCAGTATTGTGGATGCTGCGTATTGCCCATGCAGCAACCCACCCTTCCTGTCTGCCCTGTTTACTCCATGGAATATGGTTTGTGGGGAAAATGCAGGAAAATCTGCGGAATCAGAAGAGCAGTTTTCTGTCTGCCTGCCTCTGGGAGCTTCCCTTCTAAACCAGCTGATAACCAAGGCCAATGGCTTTGTCTGCCTACCCTAGAAACTGCAAACCAGTAGAGTCCAGTTCTCCGTAAATGCAGCTGAACCTTTATTTCTATAGTGATGTTTAATGTTTAATCAAGAATCAACATCACAGCACTTGGGACATTACCATCAGTGCTCCGTCCCAATCTTCAGTAGCAAAAGTCAGTTCCAATTCCAGTGGTACCAGTGGCAGTCTGATTGTAAATCCATCTTACCTTTTCCCTGAGTGCTGATTGTTCATCACATGCCCTGGTCTCTCCTCGCTGTATCATTCTCTTCAGACCATGACGAACTATCTTTGCTTCCGCACTGTTTACTCACCCCCAAAGGGCCTTTACATTATTTAGCTTGTCATGCATCACAACCTCCAGGTTGTGCAGAACCAGCCAGTCTATCTGCCTGTTCATTTTGTAATACACCGGCATTACCTAGAGAAAATCTCCAAAGGACACTAACTACCTCTAACCTCTGAAGCGATGCTTGATACTCTTCATGGAGCATACCAGTCTCCACCTTTCTCAGAATACTTCGTGAGTTGGTTACAGTGATTTGCTTATGAGATGCCTATTTAATGTCATTGGTTGTTTTTGTGCCTGCGCAGCAATTAGCAGGTCTGGATATTAATATATTTACTATAATCTTGTCGGCTCTGTGGCTAAGTCGATGCGAGCGCTTTGTAATGCCTGGGTACCGGGTTCGATCCCAGCTGCGGGCCAAAGGCCTTGCGTTGGTTTCAACAGTGGTATCAGGGAGCTGACCGTCCAGAAAGCAATAGCAAACTACTGGACGTAAATTTGACTAGTGAACACAACAGCCAGGGGCTGATGGGGTTGGTTCTGCAACGTCCTGTAAAAGATACGCGACTAACCTAACCTAACTATAATCTTGTATTTAGAGAATTTTCTTGTGAACCAGATGACCTTTTTAAAGTAATGTTGACACGAGATTTTCCTGTAGTCTCATTGATGGAGGTCACAGCATGTGTCACCTAATACATAATGTTTTAAGCCCTGGGTAGTGTATTCATTTAATGCTTCACCGTGTTCTTGTTTATTGATTACTGTCTTTAAATATCTTTATATATTTCCAGAATTTTAATGTTTTTTTTTTAAATTTAGATAAATAATTTAATAAAAGTTGTTTAATGTCTTTATGACATTTGTAAAATTATTTTCTTAAAAGAATATTTTTTTTGGTGGTGGGGGGGGGGGGGGGGGGGGGGGATTCCCATTGGTTCATGAGTCATTTTTGTAAAAGTATTTGCAGGATGAAGTTTTAAGTTTTCAGGCTCCATTCTTTTTGAAATTGATTTTTGTTTGTGCAGTACATAGTTTTCTGCAGGGCTGTATATCTGTAACATGTTTTCCATTGTAAATTTTCAGATTATTTGGACAGCAACAGTGACTGCAATGGCCCCACTCGTGAACTGTTTGGGTTTGAGGCTACAATAAGAGGAAATGATATCTCCACTACTAGGCTAGGGCCAAAATCTTGTGTTATTAGACTGCGATCATCAGGACAGTTTCAAGGTATGGTCCTTGACATTGAGGTGAAAGCTATGAACATACAAGACTGCTCTACGGTTGTGACTATCTTCGATGGGGATGAAAATAGTCTTCAGTTGGTATGTTTGTAGTCGAAACTATTCTTTGTATACTATTTTTGTATAAGGGCTTTTATTATCATTCATAGAAAAATAAAAGAATCACAAAACAGACGGTGAAATGGAAAAGAAATGGATTAGCAAAGATGTCCCAGAGAAAATTTACGATGGGTGAACATTGATGAGAGGCTAGGGTTAATGATCTAGATTCCATACCTACTATGGAGAGAAAGAAATGGCACAGATCACATGTGATGGATATGCTTATGTGATTATTGATTGGTTATTGATTAGAAAGGTATAACAGCTCTCCGGACAGATCTATAGGTGCTCCAATCTCCTCCTCAAAAGCTCCACAAGTGTAAAACAACTAATGACGCCTGTTCTGTGTTGGTTAATGAAACGTCTTGTCCCTTTAGCGAAATGTTCATTTCTTGCAGCTCCATCAGTCTAGACATGGATACGGTGTCATGTCCTTTTGTGTGCTCCTCGGTACTGTAAGTGCAGCGCATGGCATTGATAACATCACTTCTGTTCAGTACGAGGCCAACCATAGCAACCGCAGTGTCAGCAACAATAGCTGCCTATGTGATGTATAAGAAATGTCACGCCAGGGTGATGATCCATAGTGAAATGTGCAAATAAAGATTTGTTTACCACAAGAGATTAAAACATTAACATTCATAGCACTGTCTAAATCATTGTTAGCACTCAGTGCTTAGAGTACTTCTTCTTCAAATAGATCACAGACACTCTGCCATTTGCAGACGTGGTTGCACCTAATATCACTGGGAGCCACCTGTTACTTCATGAAATGTTGCCGAAGATGTAAGCATCTTCTGTGTGCACTTTCTGATGCATTGTGTTGAGTTGATTTGAGATTTGACATCACAGCTCTCAAGGCATTCCCATGCATGCTCCATCCTCATCTTCAGCAGCCTGCGCAGAGTTCCAGTACTGATGGTACCACAATCTGGTTAAAAGTCTGTCTTGCCTTTTCTCTGAGTATAGTGATGCTTTGTGTAAGTTGATCTTCCTTTCTTTAAGGCAGTTCTTGATGCTGTAATTCCATATTTTGCAAGGCCTTCCCCTAGCTCTATGTTCATTATACCAGGACTTTCTAGTCAAATGGCCACATCATCTTATCTGTTGATCTTTAATGTAGTGAATGACAGGGTTCAGTCCTAATCTTCCAATTTCTTCTTTTTCATTCTTGCAGTATATAATAGTAAAGTAAAGGTCCCTTTCTCAGGCGTATGGGGACTATAGGGCTAGACCTATATTTTTATAGACCAATCGGCACTTGGTGGGTGATGTGGTCAGCATCACGCCAGCCACGTTTACTTCCCAGGACTACACCTGGCTGGACTGACCTGGGAGTACAGGTCATTTTTTAAAAAAATTTCCAGCTCTGTCAATACGCCAACCCATGTCCTTAGGATCTGCAGGCGGGTGTCAGCCGCCAACGCCACGGCGACTTCCCTTGCAGTATAAAATAAAATCTATAATTTTGAGTTCCATATCTTGTTAAGGCTTTAAAAAGTTGATGTTGTCTTTACAATGTTTATCAATGGGTCTTTCTTTGTATGTCCCCGTGCAGTCAAACTGCTGCTTCAATAGGTAAACATATTTTATAAATAGCAAAAGTTTACATTCCTGTTAGTTTGCTATTTATTTCATGAGCTTTTCACAAATTGTTTTCATTCTTTTAGATGTCCTTTGACTGCAAAAGCAATTTTTTGATGTATAAAAAGAGATTTCAAACAACAGGGGACACTGCCACATTTCAGATGAAACGGGAAAACCTAAACAGTTACAATTTTGATATTGAAATCAAGGTTAGCCCTATTAGAGGTTAGTAGCTGGCTTTCTAACTTATATTTCTATTTAGTCATAAATAATTTTATATTTGGTGGAAATATTATAGACTGTCATATCTTCACCAGGGAGCCATATGTTAGTGAGGTGGGAGCACAGTTGCCTATTTGTACTGGTCTCATGTATTTGAATCTGGTCAAGGCGTAGAGTTTATTTACATTTATCTGGTCTTTTTATTGTTCAGATCTTAAAAAGATACCAGAAAATGTTGTGGGAAATCAAGGTGGCCAGCATTAGAATATTACAAGCTGTCATATCTTTACTTCATATGTTACTAATGCCTGATTACTGGTCTCATGTGTTTGAATCTAGTCAAAGCAGGAATTTTGTTTACATTTATTTGGGTTCCTAGTTAGTCAAGTCTAAAATAGGTGCCAGAAAATGTTATGGGAAGTAAAAGTGGCCATCATGATATTGCATGCCATCCATTGATGCCAATTGGTCTATAAAAAATGTGGTTAGCACCATATAACCAATATGTTCCTGGACATGAAGTCAAGCGGTAGACGAACAGCCAGAACTTTCTGCATAAGGAAGTCTTATTCGAGGTTTCAACTTCATTGCAATCGGGTTTCCCCATTCTTGCTTCATTCCTGTGCCAGTGCAAATGAAATGAAATGTCCTTCACTGTCGCATTTGAAAAAAAACTGATGAACAAACAACTGGTCCCGGAACAATCCAGAAATACGCACATGCAGTAAATGCAAATTTCAGTTGCCAGAAACACCGCAGCCAACAGTCACTACCAGAAATGCAGTTTGACATTGATGGAATTAGTTGGCTATTATACACACACATAATTATTAAAGCTCACATGCAAACTGGCTGCCGGCCATATTGAATACCACACTACAACTGCTGCACAAATAAAAGGCATTCCACATGAAAAAAAACCACATCTCACAGGACTGCACCAAGCACTAAACTTAGTGGCTCAGGCAGCGAAACTGTAGACTACCATCCATATGTGGAAACTGCATTAGTAAAAGGCTGTCAGAAGGAAAAATAACCTTGAAGCTGAACATTCTGCCATGCCTTATCCTCCATTTTAACCGGAAGTTGTGCAGGAGTTTACAGATGGTGAAAGTTAAGAAGAATTGTGGTGTAGCAAGGCATTCTAAGTGGGCAGACCATATTATTAATTGTCTTTATATGTAATTTGGTACAAGTTCTGTGTGACTTTTTCCTCTTATGATTTCATTCCTGACTTAATCTTTCTGGTCACTCCTGCAGCCTTTCTCAGATATTTTGTTTTCTAAAGTTTAATTATAATTTACCTATGTGTTACTGGAACACATTAGGTAACAAAGTAGCACCATAATCTACCATTCATGTTATATTAACTCACTCACCATGGAAACTACGAAAAAGCCCAAGAACCCAGGAATTCTGTAAAAAAAAATCCTTTAACCCACTGACTATCAGAGTCGCACGTTATGTGATGGGGCAATGTTTACTTCTTGCTCCCAAGGTCGCACCTCTTGCGATTGTAGCTTTGGACGCTCATTGTCATGTTAAAATCGCGATTTGTATGATCAATTAAGTTTAAGCCTTCAGCTTATTTACTTCTGTATGATAAATTAAGGGAGATAACTTTGTAGTGCTTAAAGAACATATTTACGCATTTTCTTAGTTAGCTCCCATGTAAGTGAGACATTGAGGCAATTTTCATTATGGCGTTAAATTCTCAAAACCATCGTGATGGTCATATTTCTCCTAATGTTTCTGATGATGCATGTGATTTTCTTGCAACCATGTTGACTATTTTTTCTGGAACATGGTTGCTCTCTTCTGTGAAGACTATTCCTGCAGTATAAAAAATTACAGTGCATCTTTCCCGGTGGAGACGGGTGTGGGACGGGGATGTGTTGTGTCATCTCTCCTCTTCGGCCTTGTGATTGGTTGGATGCTGGAGAACACAGGGGACATGACGTTGGGGGGCGTGCGATGGACTCTGTTCACCATGCTTGGGGACCTTGATTTTGCAGATGGTGTAGCACTCCTATGACATGGACATGAACATGTACAAGAAGGGAGTGACAGACTGCATGGCACGGCGGAGGTGGTGGGACTGGGAGTGAGTGCAACGAAAGCTGGGATCATGGCGGGTGGTCCAGGTCAACAGCCGGTGACCATGGATAACCGGATCCTTGAAGATGTGGAGCATTGTCCATGTCTTGGCGGTGTGGTGTCCCTGCCTGGAGGGACCGAGGAGGACATACAGTCACATCTGAACTAAGCTGGAGCTGCTTTCTGAGGGATAGGGCATGTCTGAAGATCCAACGGTTACTGCAGAGGAGCGAAACTGCGACTCTGCAGGAGCATTATTTTGCCAGTTCTTCTTTGTGGAGGGGAGTGCTGGAAAGTGACCAAGGGGGGTGCACACGGGCTGTCCGCCTTTCACCACACATGTCTACGTAGAATTATCAAAATTTTCTGGCCAGATGCGGTCTCAAACACTAAACTACTTTGGGTCGCAGACCAGGAAACTTTGGACAGTATGGTGGCCGGGAGAGGATGGATATGGCTTGGCCGTGTTAGGAGAGTGAATTCTGGTGTACCCGCCAGGACAGCTCTCGCATGGACGCGGAGGGGGGGGGGGGGGGAGAGAAAACAGAGGCGCCCAGGAACAACATGGAGACAGGCGATGGAGAGTGACCTGAGTGCGGCATCTTTGACATGGAAAACTGCACTGAAGATTGCACAGGACAGGAAAGCATGGAAAGTCCTCTCTGAAGCCTCATGTGCCACTAGACATAATGAGAACTGATATGTGATTTTCTTGGTTTTGCTTCAAAAAGTGAATTTGAAGACACTACTGAACAGTTTGATGGCTATGTCAATGATAAATATGAAGGATTTTTCAGTTGCCTTTTTTGCAACAATCTACAGCACTTGATGATGATATTTCAGACAAAATAAACCCCATTTTTATCCCTTACAAATGTGTTCTCGGTTCAATTTTGTGCAAATATACCAATTATAGTAAATGTTTGTTGAATGTTTTTGGAAAAATGACATTTTTATGTCTATATTGTTGTCAGACAAAAGATTTTTAGTTGCCCTTTTTTTTTTTTTTTTTGTGCAACAATCTACAGCCGCATGATGATGATGATTATTTCAGACAAAGTAAACCCCCTTTTTTTCCCAATTTTTTGTAAAAATACAAAATATGATAAATGTTGAATATTTTTTAAAAATATGACACTTTTATTAGTTTAAATTGTTGTCAGATCCCCCCAAAAAAAGTTTGGTTGCCTTTTTTTGCACCAATCTACAGCCACATGATGATGATGATGCAAAACAGAATAAACATCTTTTTTTTTTTTCTTGAAATTTGTTCTTCATTCAATTTGATGCAAAAATACAAAATATTGTGAGATTATGTCAAATAGTTGTAAAACTATGGCATTTTAAGTACACACAAAATACTTGGTATTTGGGAAAATGCAAGAGTTAATGTGGTTTTAAAAAAAAAGTAAGAAGAGAAAACCTGTTTACACAGATCACTAATAAATTCTTTAAACCTTAATTTATTTATATTTATACACAAATTTGAGGAAAAATATGAAGGAAAGTTTTTAGTAAACAGAAAGGGAGTGGGAAATGAGCCGAAAAATGTACACAATGCCATTTTATAACTAATTAAATCCTTATAAAATGCTATATTTATTAAATATAACCACACTTTGTCCTGCTAAAGTCTGCACAGGTGCAAATGGAACCAATGCCATGAACTAGGCTTTTAGGAAACTGACCAATGCAGCAAAGCTGGTTTGTAGGTTTTATTGGGATTTGTAATGGATGGAGACACTGATTTATAGACCTCGGTGTAAAGGTTAAGGAAGGCTGCTGCATGTTTGACGATTTTGTACTATAGAAAGCTTTCACTGCAAAATCCAGCTGGCCATAAACAAGTCTTCAGAGATGTATTCTTCCCTGATAAACTTGATTAATTTTTCATTAATAATTTTGTAGCAAATTTGATCTTGCATGTTTATGTAATTCTTTGACCTTCTTCACCAGGTGGTACTAAACCGGGTTATGAAAATAACTTTGGCTATGGTTACTTCTTCGATAAATTTCCTCAACAAACGATTGTTGCAATGATTGGAGGTTTCTATGGACTCATACTTGCAATCTGTGTAGCTATTTTCATTCAGTGCTGTTGTAAATATCAAAAGCTGAATAAACAATGGGAGGTCCAACAGCTTGCAACAATAAAAAAAGGTATGAAACAAACCAAATGTTGTTAAAGCTACATATATTTAAGTTATAGTTTTACAGTAAAGCTTATACTAGAGGCAACTGTGTATATTTAGATTATCTGTTTCAAGTGAACGAAAGAAGAAGTTAGAGTGAAACATTTTAATAATAATCTTTTTTTTCATTGGTGTATAATACAGATCTTTCCAAACTTTTTATATTGGACACACACTTCTTAGGCGAACATAACTTTAACACATAGTAATTAAGCCTGCTAGCAAACCAGAGATTAAAACAACCACTTATAAGAGATGCAGACACATAAATAAATTACCCTCACATGACACACCTTCACATATATGAATTAATCAAGTAACATAAAGTGTATTGATCGGCATTCACAGAAAGAAGTAGAAAGATAGAAGAACACACTAGACAACATAAAAATTGAAAGCTATAGTTACCGTGCCGGGAATTGAACCTGTCACCTCTAGGTGGCGTGTGCGCCTCGCCATGGATACAAGTGCACAAAGAACATGGTCAACTAGGCACCCCCAACAAAAAAGGTGTCTTATTGGCCATGTGTATCGTACTGCTTGAAATCTACAACTATGGAATACGGACAGAATTCATTTCAAACCATTGTTTATTTATATATAGAAAAGGGGAAAAAATATGCCTTCAATTTAGAGTAAAGATTTTATTGGAGAAAACAAAAGTGACAACCAGTTACTGTAATGCTCGCTGACTGCATGCTGTAAATGTGTTTTATATATATACACACACAGAAGTATATAAAGAGTAAAGATATATACATTAGTGATGATTTATGCATGGAAAAGTTTTGACCTATTCAATCGCAGTGTATATAGGAGAGCTCCGACCCCATTATCATCATGTGTCATGGTCATAATTTAAGCAGCCATTGTTTGCCATTTCACACATTCATTGAAATTTTGGATCAAGTCTGTTTTCTTCTCCTGCTTATGTCCAAGCCATCTAGGTGTTTTTTTTATCTTTAATCCTTGTGCAGCAAAGTTGCTTATTTTTAACTAGGTTTTTAGGTTGTTTTTTTTCCTCATAACATGTTTTAACAAATCTTGACTCTCAGTGCCTATTAAAAAAATTTTTTTTATTGGTTTGTGGATCTGTTTTTTAGTTGGACTGCTTCATTTGTTTTTGTGTATGTGTGTGAAAGTTCAGCGCATTTTCAACTTAAAGCATATTTCCAGTGCCGTTAGATGTTTTACAGTTTACTGTCCATTTTTCATATGTATATAGCCACATAACCTGTTCAGTCGCAGTATGGATATGAGAGTTCTGACATTTTCAGTCACAATTTGGATAGAAGTTTTGACTATTTTACACACACTGGGGCATATTTTTTTCTCCATTTTTGTAATTATCTGCTAAGCTATAACATTGGGCATTCTCATGATTATCTGTTTCATATATGTTATCAGGGCCCTTAAAGGGCACGTTATGGTTTAGTGACTTGCACATCATACACACACACACACAAAATGAAATGAAACAGTAATTTTTTTTTTCCAGTTTGTAATGAAACAGCTGAAGACTAAAAAACATGTTTTCCTCTATTGTTATGATTATCTGCTAAGCTGTAACATTGGGCATTCCCATGATTATCTGTTTCATATGTGTTATCAGGGTCCTGAAAGGAAACCAAGAAATATTACATATAAACTTATGAGCATGATATAAAAAGCAAATAAAGAGAGCTGAAGCAAGACTTGCTACTTTATCACATAGAAAACTTTAGCTGCAAAATGCACTCACATGATTAACAATTGATTAATCATCTAGTAACAAGGATAGTTAATTTGGTGTAACATTAGGACTTACAGTTTGCAAACTGGTAGTAAATTACAAAGATCTTATGAGCAAGATATTCTAGAAATACTCAACAGCAGCTTTACTTTAAAAAAGATATAAATAAAAGAAATGAAGCAAATGAAGAATAAAATGAAAAAAATGAAATATTAAAAAAATCAAATTAAACAAATTAAAAAAGAAATGAAACATTTAGGAAACAAAATGAAACAATAAAAATTTCATGAAACAAATTTTAAAAAAGAAATGAGTGTCTGGCTAGTGAACATTGACTGCTGCATGCAATTGTTTCATCTGGATCAGAACTGACACTGTTACCTTTCAGGTGCTGCCTTCGATACCAGGAGTCAGGCATCGAATGTTTGGTCGGTTGAGATGAAACCAAGTAAAGGACCTGGCAGCCAGTATTCTGATTATAAAACAGATCCCCCCTTGGGTAAAACTATGAAACGGATTGACGATGGGAATGCCCATGTATATAATAATGGTGAGTGTGCCTGTTTGTGTCCATCACCAGGGAGTTTGATGGGGTCTGAACATAATAAGTTTTACTCACCCTGAGAAAACAATTGTTTCTTCTCCTCCACTACAGTCTGCAGTAGGTATTTACTAACACTAGACATGAGCAGGTTGTTAGTGTCTGCAGTAGGTCATTTCTGACACCTCAGTCTGTAATATGTCCATAACTGACCATACAGTTTGCAGTAGGTCATTAATTGACACCTTGAGCTGAAGTAGGTCATTAATTGACACCTTGGCCTACAGTGGGTCATTAATTGACATTCAGTAGGGCATTGCTGACAGCTTAGCAGACTGCAGTAGTAGGTCATTACTGACACTTAAGTAGACTTCAATAGGCTACTAAAGAAAGTCTTCAGTATATTGTTACTAACACCAGTCTGCAGTTGGTCTTTAATGATGCTATAATCTATAGTAGACTGTTACTAATATTGTAGCCTGTAACAAGTAATTACTAACATTATAGTTTGCTTTGGTTCACTATTTACAACAAAGTCTGTAGGAGTTTGTGTGTGTGTGTAAGTATGATTATTACAGCTAGCAATAAGTCATGAACATTACAGCTTGCGATAGGTTGTTACCCACACCTCTTCTTCTTCGTTCATCAGCTGTGAATTCTGGCGGAAGGTCCCGGTAGTTCGTCCATTTGGATTTTTGGCTTTTACCTCGACCTTAGTTTTGCGTGAATATCCATTTTACTGGCTTATTTGTTTGCCGTTCCCCGCCTCACCGGCAGATGTACGACTTTGAGGGAGTTACCCTCACTACTGTCTGTAGGCACAGTTTCAGGTTGTTGCCACATATCCAGTAGACTTTGTTTTACTGAAGTTGTTCTTGCTATCAAGAACAGACAGGCTATGGTCACTTTAGCCAGTGCCTGCTCATGAACCCATGGAAATTCCCCTGAAAAATCCTTTAAAAAGAGAATACTAATGAAAAAAATTTTTTTTTTTTTTAATTATCTGCATTTATTTTAAACACCCCCACCCCCTCTTCCTCGACCTCTACTAAAATTCATAAGGTGTATAAATATAATTATAAATAAACACAAACAGATTGAAGCATTAAATGGATTACATTCTACGGGGCCTAAATAATATATATGTTAGGTGACTTGTGGCGTGACCTCTGTCACTGAGGTTTACTGGAGAATTTGATGTCAACTTGGCTTTACAAAAGCTTTTTAGTTCACAGAACTTACCACTCCCATCTTTTTCCACAAAGCTATTTTCATTAACGTATTCATATTCTAACGCTCTAAATGTTTGTGCATGCGCCAACACAGTCAATAGCCTTATCTGTATATCCTGTGAACATATCACTGTAGAAAAGTCAGCTTTCTCAGAGGATTGGACTCAACCGAAAGTGTCGATTTTGCAGCTTCTCTGTGCAGCTGAGTTAATACCAAGCTTTAAGTTTTAGAATTGAAATTGTTTGGTAAACTTTTTCACAAGACAAAAAAAAAAAAATTCAGGTTATGCAGATGTAAAAGAAAATTAGCAAGCTGATACCTTGCAGGTAAGGTCAGTGTGGAGGGCAGATGAGCAGTGAATCAGTGTTCTACAAGATGTAAGACATTTCTGATGTGATGGTAAAGAAGAATGTGTCATATTTAAAAAAGAACCAGACACAGATACACACATGTTTTGGGGGATATATTTTGTGGAAACAAAAACAGTTTGGGGATGACTGGGAATGAAAAGAGGATAGTCGAAAGACGTTTTTTTTTAAAAATGAGACCGGTGAATATTACCTCTAGCCAAAATAAATAAAAGACATTCAATTTCTATAGAAACATTACTGGAAGGACAAGTTGAAAGCAGGCAGTCATCAGTAGAAGTGAGAGGTTAACATCAATAGAACAAACCAAGAAGCTTTATTTTCAAAGAGTTGCAAATTGGGCCTGTTATTTATTTGACCCTTTAAAGAATTCATCTTTCAAACAGTTTTATTTTAGTGTGTAAAGCATGTTGTATTAATAAAACAATTTACTTATTATGAATAGCAAGTAAAAAAACGCAGAGGCATGGGTAGTATTTTACATACAGATATGCATATACACATATTTGTATACACGCACATGCATGCACACACTCTCACATACCCATGCATACAGAGACAAATAAACAACAAACTGAGAGCCTACAACCACGCTGGAAGTCAGAAAATCCCAGAAATCCAGTGCAGTCAACTTTCACTGTGGAGATGACACCTGACTTACGGAAGAAACATTATATTATTTGCATTTTCATAAAGATATCATTTATAAGAATCAGATATTTGTAACTTGTTTGATTATTGTTTCTCAACAGTTGACACATTACAGACACAGCGACTGATGGGTGCTGAGAAAGAGAAACCAAAATCACAGTATGTATCCAGCAATGCTTCCTTCACTGAACCTGAAGAAGATTCTGATCATTTTGTTGAGAAAGTCATCACACCGCGGGTAAAAACCAACAGAAGCTGGCAACGTAAGCGTCCACCATCGTATGCAGAGGCCGTGAGTGATCATATATCTGACCCTTCCTCAGAGGAGGAATCAGAAGTCTCTGGTAGTGACAGTACAGTCAAGAAACGGCCTCCATCTTCATCAGAAAGTAGATCGGAGAGGTCAGGGTCATCGTATACCCAGTCAGAAACTGAGTCTGAAGCAGTAAGTTCACGCAGCAGCCATGCTAGCAGAGATCAGGGTGCTAGGGCTCAAAGAGAGAACAGAAGACCACATCATCATCATCATGGTAGAATTTCAGAAGATCACCGACACAGACATCAACCAGAACTAAAACGAGCAGCACAACCTCAGCCAGTGCCAGCAGCTCAGCTTCACATGCAGCAAGTTCCTTATGGAGCATACCCATCTGGTCAGTTTGTACCAGTGATGGTTGGTCCTAACCAGTTTCAGCAGATGGCCATGGCTCCTAATTTCCCACCTCCTGGTTATTCAGATGAGCAGGCAGCAGTGCAAGGGTCACACATTCAGCCTACAGACCCTCCTGTTTATTCATATCTGGTGCAGAGGGGCTACAGACCTCTAGATGCCCGCAGTGGCTCAGCACCCAGCATGGCAGGCAGCCACAGAGCAGGTGGAGGACAGTTAGAAGATTCTGATTTAAGGCTTGACAGTGGTGTCGAGTACATGAAGAGGTGAACACTGCTGGTCTGGTTTCATATTTCAAAATAAAAATATATTATACAAATAGACCAGTTCTACACTGGAACAGCTTGCCTAATCACAATGGAAGCATTTAGAGCAGAGCTTTCAAAACTGTGTTGTAACACATTAGTGTATCACCCACTGTGTGAAGGTGTGTCATGCAAATGTAAAGAGTTAAATGCTTAATGTATGTTAAAAGGGTTTTGTTAACCCCTGGTTTGTTAGTAGACTGAATTACTGTGTCATGAAATTATATTTGTCTAAAATGTGTGTCACCAACATGAAAAGTTTGGAAAGCTCTGGTTTAGAGTACAGAACTGCTTACCTCAATACAGAAGAACTGTTTGAAGTTTAAATCTTTATCACAGGCAGGAAACAGAGGGGACGAACAACCTCAGGCATGTTGCCAAATTCTCAAAATGTGTGTTATGTTATCACAGTTAACATCACTGGACAGTCGACACTCCCATTATGCTGAGCCTTCTGATGCAGCATCCAATTGAAGGTACCTCTGCTGACTGTTCCTGTGAGAAGTTAGTTACAATGTTTCTTATCCTAACCTTGAAGACAGCATGGGCATGCTTGCTCAGGCTTCACTCCCAGCTCATGTATAGTGTGACAGGGATTTCTTTTATCATCTTTTTTTTCCTAATGATGATAGACTGGAGTGTGAAGACAACAGAAATGTAATTAATTGGATCCCGACAGAGTCGCTTGTTGGTCCAGAATTCGCTGATAAAATTGTCTTCCTATCCCAATCGTAAAGTTGATGCAAGTTAAGCACATTTGATGGGAGGTCACAACAGTTAGGCCAACATATTCATGGAGAGAAATCAGATGACATGTCAAACAATAATCCAATCTCTCTTGGTTGAGCCTCACTTCAAAAGGTTGAATCTGACCCTTTTTTAGGCATCAGTATAGATAAGATGGAGCAACAGAGAGAGATATATAAATGTGATTACAGAGGACTTATGGAACTTACGTAGCACTAGAAAATTGTGGAAGTCAAAGGAAATGAAACCTAAATCAGATTAGAGAATATTTTTCTCTAACGTAGAATAAGTACTGCTGTTTAGATAAGGAACACAGTTGACGGCAAACATTATTACTAATAAACAACAGACTCTTGTTAATTATTGCTGAAAAGAAGCAATAAAATAGTTTGACAAAATCCCTAATGTTGAGCTGACAGTTACAGATTCCATTTAAACAGGACAAGCAAGAGATACCAGCGCTGGATACAAATCCTGTTCATACCATACATTTAATGCTGGAAATGTTTTTTTTTTTTAAATAGACTAATGGCTACTTTATATGTGGTGTGGTCATCATCATGATGGCCACCTTTCATCCCAGAACATTACCTGGAACCAAACTTTGGCTTGTTTGACCTAGATCAGTTTTGAATTTTTATTCAAATCAGCCTCGATACAGATTTGATTCTATATAGGAAGTCTGGAAGTCTTAGTTTCAGCTTCATAGCAAACGGGTCACTCCATCTTTGCTCCGCTCCTGTGCCAACGAAAAACACACAGAATGTTTATCACAGTATTAGAATTGCAGTTCATCGTTGATGGTAGCAGAAGTGGCCAACAGATCAGCAGTTGCCCACGCGATCAAATTTAAACACATACGGGCACCAGAACACTGCACGACAGGCATCGCACCATTTTCTGAATCTACAATTCACACCAACATGTTGGTCACAGTCGAAAAAACATTCCAAATGCAATCCGCAGCTCACAGGGTCACGCCATGCATTCAACTCAGAAGCTGGCCAACGAAACTATATCCAGTCTACAAATGGAGCAAAAATGCACCGTCCGGCAGAAGCAAAAAATGTGCCTCTGTTTCGAACAGTGCTGCTGCCTAACGTCCATTTTGACCGGAAGTCCTTATGCGTGTATGTGTCCCTGTGTATACCTGTCGGTGTGTCTGCATGCTCATTCTATATAGGAAATATATGGCATGAAAAACCTGGCAACAATATAACCAGTCTCCTTGTACTAAAACTCCCAAGACCAAAAAAAAAAATCAAGGGATACCTGAAATACATGCAGAAGAAAATGAAAAGAAAATGGGAAGGACAGGGAGTGAGCTTAACAAGCTAGCAAGGAAAAGTGGCATGGCATAAACTGGTTGAAGATCTGTGTTTCACTGTTGAAGAGCTGAAGAAAAAGAAACATATTTTCTATTAGAAATGTTTAACAGCACATGTTTCCTGTTTCATCATTTCACTTCCAAAGGCATTTTGCCATAAAGTTACACTATATTATTTTTCTTTATTCTGTATTATATATTTTTTGGTCAGTTGTAGAAATAATGTGTACAGGTTTTATGTATAAACATTCCATGTCTACTTTCTTTATGTAAAGGGAGTCCTGAAGGACTTATGTGATGTGAGATGTTAGGCTTATCTGGCATGTGGTGTGAGATATTCGGCTTATCTGGCATGTGGTGTGAGATGTTGGACTAATATGACATGTGGTGTGAGATGTTGGACTAATATAGCATGTGGTGTGAGATGTTAGGCTTATCTGGCATGTGGTGTGAGATATTCGGCTTATCTGGCATGTGGTGTGAGATGTTGGACTAATATAGCATGTGATGTGAGATGTTAGGCTTATCTGGCATGTGATGTGAGATATTCGGCTTATCTGGCATGTGGTGTGAGATGTTGGACTAATATAGCATGTGGTGTGAGATGTTAGGCTTATCTGGCATGTGGTGTGAGATGTTAGGCTTATCTGGCATGTGGTGTGAGATGTTAGGCTTATCTGGCATGTGGTGTGAGATGTTAGGCTTATCTGGCATGTGGTGTGAGATGTTAGGCTTATCTGGCATGTGGTGTGAGATGTTAGACTAATATAGCATGTGGTGTGAGATGTTAGGCTTATCTGGCATGTGGTGTGAGATGTTAGGCTTATCTGGCATGTGGTGTGAGATGTTAGGCTTATATGGCATGTGGTGTGAGATGTTAGGCTTATCTGGCATGTGGTGTCAGATGTTAGGCTTATCTGGCATGTGGTGTGAGATGTTAGGCTTATCTGGCATGTGGTGTGAGATGTTAGACTAATATAGCATGTGGTGTGAGATGTTAGGCTTATCTGGCATGTGGTGTGAGATGTTAGGCTTATCTGGCATGTGGTGTGATATGTTAGTTCCCATCATATTCTTTAAAAAAAAGGCTCTAAAGTCCGTTTTTAAGAAATGAAAACATGAAGCCATCTTCACAACAGAGGCTAGCTGCAATATATGCATCACTGACATTAGGCATATTGCCGGTGAGGCACCAAGCTCTACCACAGTGTAACTCTTGCACTACTATCTGATAACCATAAGGGGGGATTGTTTTTTTTTCTCCATAATCTCAACTCTGACAGTCTCAGAAGGAGGCTGATACATTCTTCCCTATGAATCCTAACAAGAGTTTTTATAAATATTAAATTTTATAATAATACAAATCTGAGGTTTTTGCTACAAAATGGTCAGGCCGTTTGCCTCGTGATCTGAATGTTGTGGGGTTATTTCACTGGCATGGTTAGTTCACGAGTGGAGTTCTTACTGAGATCATTGAGGATTATCACTTGACTTGCAGAGTGATGCTTTCGCCAGGCGAATAACCATTCTGCAGATAGGGACTCTGTCATATCATATAGGATAATCCCTGTGTAGGTTGCAGAGGCACCCACTGTGGGATAAAAAGCCCACTCCTCCTCATCAAGTATGACGTATGTGACTACTAATATTCGAAGTTGGAGTGCATCGCATCTGCCTGAGAGGGAAAAAACCCAACAATCTGCATACAAATAAGTCATATGTGTAAAACTGCTGTGCATGTAACACATAAGTTGTGGAACAAGATCAAAGTCTAGACATGGACAAAGAATCAGAACTTTCCACCAGAGTTACGGCCGGTAAAAACAATGAAGAAGAAGATATAGCATAAAATGAGGCAGTGAAATTGATCCTCTTGATGTTAGTCTGAACAAGGTTGCTAATGTTTCCTTCATGGGTTTAGACGTGTCACTGCCACTTGACTCCAATCCAGTGTCCATGGGGTCAGTTCTCTATGTGCTTCAGTCAGTCAGCTGCCATCTCCACATTGAAGATTGGCTGCAGTGGATCTCCAGCATGCTCTTGTCTTTTGTACTGGATGTACACTCTGACTGCTGTTTTCCTCCAATGTACCACGGTCTGCCTTGTGCTCCCTTCAGTGCTGTTTTCCTCCCATGTACCACTGTCTGCCTTGTGCTCCCTTCAGCTTTTTCCTCAAGTATGATTTTCATCAGTGTTATTTCTTTTAATATGGCTAAAATAGTTCACTTCTTTCTTTTTTTTTTTTCATTCAGCAACATTTTTCCATTCCTAGTCTCTTTGTGTCTTCAGAATCTGTGATTTTGATGTTCTTTTCTGTGAATGAAATATTACCTATTCTTCTTTACATACACATCTCTAGAGACAATTTGATTTTCTAGTTGCCTGTTCATTGTCCAAGTCTATAAAGTGCATAGTGGCTCATAGTGAAGGTGAATAAACATTACTTGGGGCAACAAAGCCTGGCATATATCAGGTCTAGTTTGAGAATGGATGTGGAAGCAGTCACTGCTGCCTTCCACTGGCTTGAGAATCATGTTTACACACATGCTGTCATTGTAACTGACTCACAGAGCATGTTGAGAAAGGTGGAGACAGGCATGTTCCGTGCAGAGTGGCAAGCATCACTTCAGTGGTCTCAGGTAGTTAGCATCCTTTGAATATTTTCTCCAGGTCATACTGGTGTGTTGGGAAATGAGCAGGCAGATAGACTGGCCGGTTCTGCACCTCTTTGTGGTAAACTGATATATAACAAGCTGGATGTTGTGAGCAAGTGAACAGTGCCGGGGAAAAGATAGATCATTATGGTCTGAGGAGAATGGCACTGAGAGGAGTTACAAGGTGATCTGGCCTATGCTCGACACTCAAGAATAAGGCGAGACAGATATACAATCAGACAATTACTGGTACCATCAGAATTTTAACACTTCGCTTGCTGCTGAAGATGGGGACGGAGCCCTTTATGGGGTGTCACAAGTGCTGTGATGTTGATTCTTAATTCAACATTCAACATTGTCCAGTCTCTTCACCATGCAGCAGGGTTGAGCATACATACCATTTGACATTCTTTTTTTTTAATGTGTTGTTTATCTGCCTTGATGTCAGTAATTTTCATATTTCACTTTTGGCTTTTCCTATTCTATTATTTATTGTCTGTTTCGCTTCTGCCATCATCTATAATTACCTGTCCGAAATAGTAGAAACTTGTAAGTTGTTATGTGCATGATCATTTCATTACATAGAGTTATGTGATTAAACTATGTTATAATCGAGGCATCAGTTGCAAAAGTAGTACCTCAGGTCCGCCAGTCTGGAAAATTACCCGGTATATAGACACTGCGTTATGAACTAGACAAGTGGTGTAAGGTAGCTATGCAATGGATACCATCCCACTGTGGAGTTCCGGTAAATGAAAGAGCTGATAAACTAGCTAAGGAAGGTGCAACTGAAGAACAACTTGATGTACCAGTTCTCTTATCAACAGAAGAAGAGAATAATGAAATCAATCAGAAAATATATAAGTAGTAAATATCTAGGAAGTTAAATACTTGACTGCAGCAGCTGTTAATCTATAAGACGTTAGCTAGCTAGGCACGTAAATATGTAGGTGGATAGTTAAATAATTGCCTAAAGCAGCTGTTAATCTATAAGAAGTTAGCTAGCTAGGCACGTAAGTATGCAGGTAGATAGTTAAATGCTTGCAGCAGCTGTTAATCTATGAGAAGTTAGCTAGCTAGGCACGTAAATATGTAGGTGGATAGTTAAATAATTGCCTAAAGCAGCTGTTAATCTATGAGAAGTTAGCTAGCTAGGCACGTAATATGTAGGTAGATAGTTAAATACATGACTTCAGAAGCTGTTATCTATGAGAAGTTAGCTAGCTAGGCAGATAAATATTTAGGTAGATACAAATTTAATCCGTTCCATTTCTGAGCTCATGGAGGAAATCAATCTTATCCTGAAATGAGTTTTTCTGTTGAAATAGGTAAAGTCCTCCTTCGGCCATGTTAATGAGAACTAATCCATTTGAAATATATGTTTAAGAAAATAACTACTACAGAGGGGGGTGCCTTTAAAAGAACAAAAACCTGCGTCCCACAACAGTAAATTTGTCATCTAATTCAAACTTTTTTTGTCCAGTGAGCAGCAAATGAACAGTTCATGTTAATTCTGTGTTGCCTTTCTTTGACATCCGCACTAATCAATTTATTAAGGAAAACATAAGGGGTGCAGCCTCTGGGGACTGCATCCCCTCTTTGAGAGAAAGTGACATTTGAGTCATCCACACTAGACAAGATTATCGCAACTGACGTTACAATTTTTAAGCTGCAAGACTCTGGGCGTAAAATGGGTAACACTTGTTCAATGCATTGCAAGTTTGTCTCTATTAATTTTAGATTTGTTATCACTCTTGAAAGTATCATGCCGAAATACTTACGCTTAACTTAAGAGAATTAAAGAACGCGTTGTTCAAACTGTCCATTGAAAACTGAGTTCACCGCTTTTACAGAACAACATATTTATAAGTGGTGAGGTTACGTCCCTTAGTAGAATAAGGCATGTTGAGCGCAGGAACTCGCAGAAACTCTTGTCAGTGACGTTACAGCTTCTGTTGCTACTACCACCACCACTGCTACTACAATTACTACTGCTGCGGCTACTACTACTATTATTCTGTAAGAACTGCTGCTGCCACTACTACTACTGTTATTACTGTCATTTTCTGTTGCTGCTGCTCCTTCTACTGTTACTAGTTCTTTAGAACGTTCTTTTAAAACATGACAACAATAATGTTCTTCTTCTTCTGTAAACTCCGGTGGAAAGTTCTGGGTATTTGTCCACCTCTTGTTCCGAAACATCCGTTTGACACATCTGACATATGTATACAGATTGTTGGTTCCTTGCCTCTCAGGCAGATGCACTCCGACTTCGAAGGAAGCTCCCAGCTAGTCGACACTTATGACATGCTTGTTAGGGAGGCAGTGGGTCTATTCTTGTTTTCCCTACAATGGGGTCCCGGAACCAACATAGGGAAATAAAAATGTTAATAATAATAAGGTGCAAACTATTCAAATTACCATGCATACGTTGTGAATACTGCCACCTTTCAACCCCGAGCCTGTTTTTGTCACATTCTTACAATTTGTCCGGGTATAGGGCCCCAAGGCCTCACATTCTAAGGCCCTTTTTTTTCAAAAGCAGCATCCTCAAATTATTTGCTGACTGGTGTGGGCGATCATGCTTGTCCAGAGCTTGTTATCTCCAACAGCATGTGTCAGTGAATGTGCTGACAGCATTGACAAAAATGTGTAACATTGGATCCCCTTTGTATTTACTTTGTGTTTTGAATAGATCTCAAGGCTGATGTACTTATTATAGAATCCATTATTCTTCTCTTTTAGTGCATTCTTATATAATCCATTTCTTCCATCTTTTTTAGTGCTTTCTTATAGAATCCATTACTTCCATCTCTTTTAGTGCATTCTTATAGAATTCATTACTTCCATCTCTTTTAGTGCATTCTTATAGAATTCATTACTTCAATCTCTTTTAGTGCATTCTTATAGAATTCATTACTTCCATCTCTTTTAGTGCATTCTTATAGAATTCATTACTTCAATCTCTTTTAGTGCATTCTTATAGAATTCATTACTTCCATCTCTTTTAGTGCATTCTTATAGAATTCATTACTTCCATCTCTTTTAGTGCATTCTTATAGAATTCATTACTTCCATCTCTTTTAGTGCATTCTTATAGAATCCATTACTTCCAACTCTGTTAGTGTATTCATATAGAGCCCATTACTTCTACTCTGTTAGTGTATTCTTATAGAACCCATTACTTCCAACTCTGTTAGTGTATTCTTATAGAACCCATTTCTTCCAACTCTGCATTTTTATTTAGAATCCATTACTTCCATCTCTGTTAGTGCATTATTATAGAATCCATTACTTCCTATTCTGTTTGTGTATTCTTATAGAATCCATAACTTCCTACCCTGTTAGTGCATTTTTTTTTAGAATCCATTACTTCCAACTCTGTTAGTGCATTCTTAAAGAATCCATTACTTCTATAACTCTGTTAGAGCATTCTTATAGAATACATTACTTCCAACTCTGTTAGTGCATTCTCTGTCTCAAATAGTATTAGGAACACTCCTTCACTTTGACGGACATTTCCCTTAGTCAAACGGTTCTCAACCTGCAGGTCACTACCCTCTTTTCACAGGTGTTGCATAAGACCATCAGAAAACATATATTAATTAAAGTTATGACGTAGTAACGAAAATAATTGTATGTTTGAGGGTTGCTACAGCACAAGGAACTATTAAAGTGTCCTGCATTAGGGAGGTTGAAAGCTTTACCTTAGCATCTTTTGAGAATAGCAATGGTGCACGTGTATTTAGAATCGTTTTGCCTGCCACATTGAATCTTATTTTGTATAATTCCGAAATGCAAATATTAATTACTCTTACCACCAGTGCTGTTTTTTCCCAAGTCATTCTTGCTCTAACATTTCTGCGTCTGTGTTTTTTTTTTTTATTTGCTTGTTTCTGCCCCCTTTTCCAGTGGAACATAGGTCAAGGAACCAACTCAGGCTAAGTTGTATCACTTCCTGTAACACAGAATACACCCATGCCCCATCCCCCCCCCCCCCCCCCTTTCCCTCCTCCCTAGCCTGCAATATTTTTAACTTCCCTGTCTAATTTTTCAGCTCTGTGGCTAAGTCGATGCGAACGCTTCGTAATGCCGGAAAGCCGGGTTCGATCCCAACTGCGGGCCATGCGCCTTGCGTTGGTTTTGACAGTGGAATCAAGAAAGCTGACTGTCCAGAAAGCAATGGCAGACTACTGAATGTAAATTTGTATAGAAAAACCACACAACAGAGTTGGAAGAGATGGATTCTATAAAAATACACTAACAGAGCTGGAAGTAATGGTTTCTACAAGAATGCACTAACAGAGTTGGAAGAAATGGGTTCTATAAGAATACACTAATAGAGTTGGAAGAAATGGGTTCTATAAGAATACACTAACAGAGCTGGAAGTAATGGATTCTATAAGAATACACTAACATAGTTGGAAGTAATGGATTCTATAAAAATACACTAACAGAGTTGGAAGTAATGGATTCTATAAGAATACACTAACAGAGTTGGAAGAAATGGGTTCTATAAGAATGCACTAACAGAGTTGGAAGAAATGGATTCTTTAAGAATACACTAACAGAGCTGGAAGTAATGGATTCTATAAGAATACACTAACAGAGTTGGAAGTAATGGATTCTATAAGAATACACTAACAGAGTTGGAAGAAATAGATTCTATAAGAATACACTAACAGAGTTGGAAGAAATGGATTCTATAAGAATGCACTAACAGAGTTGGAAGAAATGGGTTCTATAAGAATGCACTAACAGAGTTGGAAGAAATGGATTCTTTAAGAATACACTAACAGAGCTGGAAGTAATGGATTCTATAAGAATACACTAACAGAGTTGGAAGTAATGGATTATATAAGAATACACTAACAGAGTTGGAAGTAATGGATTCTATAAGAATACACTAACAGAGTTGGAAGTAATAGATTCTATAAGAATACACTAACTGAGTTGGAAGTAATAGATTCTATAAGAATACACTAACAGAGTTGGAAGTAATGGATTCTATAAAAATACACTAACAGAGCTGGAAGTAATAGATTCTATAAGAATACACTAACAGAGTTGGAAGTAATAGATTCTATAAGAATACACTAACAGAGTTGGAAGTAATAGATTCTATAAGAATACACTAACATTGTTGGAAGTAATGGATTCTATAAGAATACACTAACAGAGTTGGAAGTAATGGATTCTATAAGAATACACTAACTGAGTTGGAAGTAATGGATTCTATAAGAATACACTAACAGAGCTGGAAGTAATGGATTCTATAAGAATACACTAACAGAGTTGGAAGTAATAGATTCTATAAGAATACACTAACAGAGTTGGAAGTAATAGATTCTATAAGAATACACTAACTGAGTTGGAAGTAATGGATTCTATAAGAATACACTAACAGAGCTGGAAGTAATGGATTCTATAAGAATACACTAACAGAGTTGGAAGTAATAGATTCTATAAGAATACACTAACAGAGTTGGAAGTAATAGATTCTATAAGAATACACTAACAGAGTTGGAAATAATAGATTCTATAAGAATACACTAACAGAGTTGGAAGTAATAGATTCTATAAGAATACACTAACAGAGTTGGAAGTAATAGATTCTATAAGAATACACTAACAGAGTTGGAAGTAATGGATTCTATAAGAATACACTAACAGAGTTGGAAGTAATGGATTATATAAGAATGCACTAACAGAGTTGGAAGTAATGGATTATATAAGAATGCACTAACAGAGTTGGAAATAATAGATTCTATAAGAATACACTAACATAGTTGGAAGAAATGGATTCTATAAGAATACACTAACAGAGTTGGAAGTAATAGATTCTATAAGAATACACTAACAGAGTTGGAAGTAATAGATTCTATAAGAATACACTAACATAGTTGGAAGAAATGGATTATATAAGAATGCACTAACAGAGTTGGAAGTGGTGGGTTCTATAACAATACACTAACAGAGTTGGAAGAAATGGATTCTATAAGAATGCACTAACAGAGTTGGAAGTAATGGATTCTATAAGAATACACTAACATAGTTGGAAGTAATGGATTATATAAGAATGCACTAACAGAGTTGGAAGTGGTGGGTTCTATAACAATACACTAACAGAGTTGGAAGAAATGGATTCTATAAGAATGCACTAACAGAGTTGGAAGTAATGGATTCTATAAGAATGCACTAACAGAGTTGGAAGTAATGGATTCTATAAGAATGCACTAACAGAGTTGGAAGTAATGGATTCTATAAGAATGCACTAACAGAGCTAGAAGTAGTGGATTCTATAAGAATACACTAACAGAGCTAGAAGTAGTGGATTCTATAAGAATACACTAACAGAGTTGGAAGAAATTTATTCTGTAAGAACACACTAACAGAGTTGGAATAGATGGGTTCTTTAAGAATACACTAACAGAGTTGGAAGTAATGCATCTGCCTGAGAGGCAAGGAACCAACAATCTGTATACAGGTAAGTCAAACGGATGTGCACGTAACACTCAGGTTTTGAAACAAGAGGTGACCGGGAAGGCTAACCTAGTCAACAAATGCCCGCAGAAATCAGATGTGTTGGCCGTAAGGTGCAAATATCGCAGCCATGCTGTGAACGGACACAACGCAATTACATCTTCAGATGAACGCAGAAGAATAAGAAGAAACAAGAGGTGGACAAAAAACCAAAACTTTCCACCCGAGTTAACAGAAGAAGAAGAACATTATTATTATCATCAGTATTATTATTATTATCATTAAAATTCTCTTGCCTCTCCTCTAACTCCTCCTAATAAACATTTAAGTTTACAGCAGCTTGCGTCTATGGAGAGAAAAGAGTAAAGGCAATCTTTACAACGTCATCATCTTCTTTCACTTCTTCTGTTTATTCACACTGCCAATCCAAATGCTTTTAGATTCACAACAACAGAGCATACATCACCACGATCTGGAAAGAATGTTCCAAAGTACTAGTAACGGTAGAAGCAGTAACAGGAAATGACAGCAACAGTAGTAGTAGGGGCAGCATCAGCACCAGTTCTTGCAGAATAATTGTAGTAGCAGCTGCAGCAGTAGTAATTGTAGCAGCAGTGGTGGTGGTGGTAGCAGCAGAAGCTTTGTCTAGCGTGGATGGCTCAAATGTCACTTTCTCTCGAAGATGGGATGTAGCTCCAACAGGCTGCACCCCTTATGTTTTCTTTATTAAATTGATTAGTGCGGATTTTAAAGAAAGACCACACAGGCCACTCTGAAATAACACGAACTATTCATTTGCTGCTCACTGGACGAAAGAAGTTTGACTTAGATGAACAATTACCTTTTGTAGGGCGCTAGTGTTTGTTATTTTAAAGCCACACCGGCTGTCGTGGAGGGTCCTAAATCTAATCTGCTGGTTGAACGGGGTTTTTGGGTCTTGTGCCCTGGTGATTCTTGTCCGAATGGTGCACCGGGTGTTTGTCGCTCGTTGTACGGTCCTGATGGAGTTGATCGTCGGTCAGTCAGTCAGTCGGCTCACCTGTTTTAGGATTATCTAAAAACAATACTGTTGGCAAGGTGTTAGAAAAGATTATTGCTGCAAAACTACACTGGTCAAAAACAGCCACTTTTGTTTGTAATGATTATGAAGGTTTCCGGAATGGACAGGAGACAGTAGAGGATGCCTACAATATAAGTAGATACAATATTTTGATGTCTGCTCTCATAGAAAATAGGGTGTGTCGCTGGCTGGTGAACCGAAGAGCAGCTATCGTGCAGTTACTATAGTTTCTCTCTGGGCACTGGACCTCTGAGCAATGTAATATCGTCCCAGGAATACCACAGATTTAACCAGTGCTCTTCAGTTTACCTTAGATATAAGCAAGATTTCAGAACTAGAAGCTCCAGGTGTTGGTAGGATAAAGTTAAAGTCGGGAGATGTGAACCAGCGTCATTGTACACGGTTATAAACCATAAGTGCTCTAAGTGGGGGGGGGGGGGGGGGGGGGGGTGGTCTCAGACTTAAAAAAAGGCTCAGTCTCTACCCACCCACTACTCAAAGAATAAAGACAGTTTTTTTTTAGCCACACACACACACAAACACAATCTGTAGTAGTTGTTTTGTTAAGCATATATTTGTGATTTCACTAGACAAGTTTAAAATAATTAGTCGGTATATTGTCACTAAACTGCTGTCTCCCGATACCACCGCAAGACAGTCTGCTACCAAATTGCCCGCAGCTGGTGTCGACTCCGGCACAATAACTGTTGCCCCTGAGTAAACTTAGTTGAAAAACCCTGCAGTAGAACCTCAGGATATGAGTGTACCCGCATACCCGTTTTTTTTTTTTTTTTAGAATGTGAGGTCAGGCTCTCCAATTTTATTGACCCAGAATATGATGTGAAATACTAGATGCTAGCTGCGTTATCTGACGGCATCTTAATAGCTTTCAAATGGATTAGTTCACATTAACATGGCTGAAGAAGGATTTTAGTTTAGCTAGTTGACAACGCACTTGATGATGATGATGGACTGAAGAACCATAGTCAGAAATAGCCCCCATTTTACGCTGATGACAAAAACAAAAAAGTAGTATCACACATTTTCCCTGTGAAACATCAATTTGAAACCAACAGAGTGATTTTTGGAGAACTGGAACGAGATTAAATTATTTACATTTTAAAAATAGAATTGTAAATAGAATTTCATGATAAGAATTATTTCCCCTGTGAATGGGACGCTCAGTCATGGGACGGATTAAATTTGTATCTACCTACAGATCAACAGTGACAGACAGCGAGCTAGAACAGTGACATGAGATTGTGTTGATGCTGCCTTTTTGAAATGGTTCACTGAGCTTAGATCGGCAAATGTAGCCATGAATGGGTCATTATTAAGGGCAAAAGCAGAGGAATTTGCACATCTTGGACATCAGACAGACTGGAAATGTAGTGCTGGCTGGTTCAATCGTTTCAATAAACGTTATTACATAATATACAAGAGTGTGTGTAGAGAGAAACAATCTGTTGATGAAGCATCAACTAATTCATGGATAGATGTGCTTAAACCTGCTCTGGCTAAATATAATTTTGTACCTGTATCGCATGTATAATGGGAAGACAGAAGTATGGTGGCGAGGTCAGTTCTTGACTTGGTTTATTTACTGGACACAAACATTCATTGCTGGTCCCTTATGAGTTGCCAAGCTACCCAATGGTCTGTTCCCTCCCCCACTCCACCCTTTTCAAACAGTAAGGTTAAAAACTGTATAAAAGAACAGAAGAGGGAGTTGAATGGTTGTAGACCACGAGGCAGACCAAGAAGACAGTGGAAATATAATATAGTCAGACAGCAAACACTTGGGTCATTAGCTGGAAAGAGAGAACATATCACGGAGACGAATGGTTGATATCCAGAGCAATGAGCCTCATGGGCTCAGAATGCTGAAGAGAAAGACTGCTACATCTGTGTTTGTATTTTTAATGCATAATAAATTCATTCACCAAACATGGACGTTATCTAAAGCGGACAATATCACCAACATCCCAGAACAAGTGAATAACGATACTATTAGACAAATTGTGGGAACAACACCGTGTATTTGATTCATCGAGAAAGTGCAGATAAGTGGTCATTCAAAGTTCTAGAATGCAGCAGCGTCAAGTACCATCACAAGCACTACATCTCAGAAGATTAATTACATGAGCAAGAGGACGGCCACGAAAATAGGGATCGACAACGTTAAAGACACTTTATGACAGTGGTTCTCAACCTTCCTAATGACGCGACCATTTAATACAGTTCCCTCATGTTGTGGTGACCCCACAAACTATTTTTTATTTAATATCTTCAATAAGTATGTGTTTTCCAATGGTCTTAGGCGACCCCTGTGAAAGAGTCGCGACTTAAAGGTTGAGAACCGTTGGTTAATAACTTCACAGCGTAACAATAACTAGTGTCAGCCAACGTTCACTTGATCTCAAAGTATTCCTCCCCACGCTACTTAACGGTTGAAATGGTTTATGATGATGCAGCAAGTCAGAGGATATTTTGTCAACGTACAAACTCATACATGCTGTTGACGATCGCAGATTTCAGAGAGGCATGACCGCCCACGTCAACCAGCAAAGCGCTTGATGATGACGATGATAACGATGTCTTTTGCTGGTACCAAAAGAGCTGAGGGCGAACGCAGAAGAAGAATCTGTTTAAAAAAAAAAACCGGCACAGGTAGTAACATTTTAAATGTGCACTGATCGTGTCGGAGTTTACGTGAGCAACCACTGCTGAATTCCATCACCACCTCCCTTCGTTTATCTGGCTTAAACATGGCTCAGGTGGCCATAGTCGATACCTGTATGCTAGTTGACATACCCAGTACCTCTTGTACAGCGCGACAGCAAATGGAGTGAGATGTCGGTGGTTTGGGGAAGTGTAAAAGTATTGTAGAACTGTGAACAATGCAATGAATTCATTATTTCCTCTCTACTTATATTCTGCCTTTCAGCATCAGGTTCTGAGGAGCTATCGAGTGCGACCCTTGGTATGTGCTATGTAGAGGCTGGTATTTCCGGACTCTGACAGTCCATTTGTCCATCTCTTTCGTGGTCGACCTAATATGGCAACAAACGCAGAAACACACGTATAAATTCACACACACGTCCGCTGGCTCAAAAAAAAAAAAACACAAAACTCAAATGTATGTCTAAATATATACGTGGGTGTGTTTAGTGTGTACCAGCTCCCTCGCAAACAAGCCTCAATAGGTACCAGAGTACCGGTTCACGCCCCTGGTTTTTGTGCAAATAACATTTCTTAGCCAACATAATTGGCACAAAGAAACCAGACCACCGTTGTAACCGATACCGTAGTATGTTGAACTTGGTCGATGTTTTGTTTTATTTGTCACAAATGGATGGATGATGAGTACTGCACTGACACGGAAACACACTGGCAAGGCAGAATTCTCACCAAAGTTAATGTAACAAATCACACACATTCAGACACCACACCAATGGTAGTGTAATAAACAAATACAAACTGATTACTTTATTGCCGGTCTCGACATCATAACACACCAGTGCGGCCAATTCTTGCTCCAATGCAACAGCAATCATGGCGTCTCCATTTTGGTTTACTGACATTGTGCTTCAGGTGCCAAACATGGACGCTTGCTACAACTAATGAGCGGAAGATCGTAACATTAGTGATGAGAGCTTCCTGTGTGACAAGAAGAGATAACACAAGGAATGAAGAAATTAGAAGAAGACTAAGACTGAAACCAGTCATACAATTCATTAAAGAACAACAAATGAGATGGTTTGGCCACCTGACGAGAATGTCCTGGTACCAACTGCGACAGAGAGCCACGCTGAAGGAATATAGTAAACACAGAGCAAGGGAAATACCAAGCAAGAAATGGAGCGACACCACCACGAGCAACCTAACAGAAATGAACACCAACATGTACAATGCATTCGAAAAGAAAAGAGCACACACGATCCTTGTTGAATTAAGAATCGACATCATAGCACTCGGGACACTCCCATAAGCGCTCCGTCCCCATCTTCAGCAACAAGCGAAGAGTCTCTATTGTAGGCATCCTCATGATCAAGTGCTGCCACAACTGTCTCCTGTCTGTTCTGGAACCCCTCATAAACATCAAAAGCAAAAGTAGCTGCATTGGACCAGGTATCTTCCTGAGGCCGGTAACTACCCAAACCTTTTGGCAGGAGCTCTTCCCTTTCCAAAAACTTTTGTAGTTTAACAGCAATAATCTTCTCTAGCACCTTGCCAAAAGTATTTTGTAGGGTGAAAATCCTGAAACCGCTGAGTTTGGAATGATCTTTGCCTGGTTTTGGAAGTGGAATTAGATAACTGTGTACCCATTCCTGGGGTACTGAAGCTGTTCTGATGCTCTGGTTGAAGTAAAAAGCCAACTCCCTCAAGTCTTCATCACTCATGCTCTTCAAGTGGGCATCCCTGACTCCGTCTGGCCCAGGCACAGTGTCCTTTGCTTTTTGCAATACATGTTTTATATCCTCCACCCTAAAATGTCCTTCCATTTTGCGATGCCAACAGATATCTTTTTCGACAGGACAACGCCGGATCCCCATTCTGCACGGTTAACCACGTAATTCCTGGCTGACAAAAACATTCAAACCCATCCATGTCCATCCCTGTCTGCAGACATGAGTCCAATTGAGCACCTGGGGGATGAACTGCAAATACGTTTGTTGCCGAGCCGTTGCTCCAGCCAATGGTCGTGATCTGTTCCAGGCACACCAGGAAGAGTGGGCATCTAAGAGATGCAAAGTCAATGATCCACGCAAGAGGAGGCACACACACATACTAACGGAAAAAGCCGTACGCCTAAAATTATCGTAACCCAGATGCAAACAAAAATTGTCAATTGATTGATGGAATCCTAATGTATTCTTGTGTGAAATTAGAGTAATTTCACTTTTTGCGTTACAAGGAATGTAAGTTTTTAAAATAGTAGGTACGTATGTTCCTTTCAGTAGGTATGCGTTTATTGTTTTTATCAGTATACCATTTGACCTGATTGTTCAAGCCCGCTTTTGTTTCAGTTTCAGAAAGCTTGTGTAAGAATGTCCGCCCAGACAATTGGTAAATGGTTCTCTTTCGTGTCTTTTGTTGTAGTTTAACATTCTAGTTTATTTGATGTTCAAGCTTTTCTTTTTCAGTTTTATTTCGAAATATTTTGTTAATACGTTTACAATTGTTCTTGTCATTTTGTCAAATCCTATTTGATTAAGTTTCCTGTTTGGACGAGCGTAAACATTTGAAGTTTAGTTACAGACATAAATAGTACATCAGTGATGGACAGATAATTTCAGTTCTGATTAAATATAAGGTGAGCTAGCAGAAGCATGTCTTGTCGTGTCAAACATAAACAGAAAAAAAGAAAGTTCGACAAAAAACAAAAAAAAAAATTGAAGAAGAGATCAGTAATAGAAAAAAAAAAAAAAACATGCCAAATGCAAATTTAGCTTAATGATACTCGCAACGTACGAAATTACGAATAATATACAACAGAATATAAAGAAGCTATAAAAATTGTAGGGCAGCAAAAGCGAGAAGACATAAACAATAATGCCATGGGTATAGAAGCTAACCATCAGAACAATAAATACAGACAAAGATTTTTTTAATTTAAATATCTAAAATCTGTAAAACCAGTGCATCAACACAGCATATGTGATTTAAAATATCACAATGAGAATATGATAAATATTAGTGAGGAAATATGTAACAGATAGAAGGAATACTTTGCTGAATTGTTAAATTGTGAAACTGCACTAAATACTTAATAACACAAAAAGAGATGCTAAATTGTGAACCAAATATTAGACGTTGGTAACAGGGACCAGGTGTGATCAATTCGCGTGTGCAAGTGTTAGCATATAACGGTTACAATGGAAAGGGTATCGCGTGATTTTATTTTGTCGATTAGCTGTTGAGAATATACAATCACAGCTAGCATCGTAGTATTAATAACTAGTAGTTTCAAGCTCGCAGTTTATGCATGAGTGACGTTAGTATGCAACCAGCGTTCTTTTCGCTAAGTCCGAGAGTAAACGGAGTGGTGGAAGTAAAGTAATGGCATTTTCCCCACGCTTTTAGACGTACTGTGCATATAGGGCTAGAAATATATTTTCTAGACCAATCGGCACTTGGTGGGTGATGTGGTCAGCATCACGCCGACCGCCTTACTTCTCAGGACTGCACCCGGTACCCACTCAAGGTTGGGTCGACCTGGGAGCCAAGGTCATTTCTGAAAAAAGTCAGACTCCGTCAGACCCCAACCCAGGACCTTCCGATTTGCAGGCGAGCGTCTAGCCGCTAAACCACGTCGACTCCAAAACGGAGTAGTGTATTTGTAGTAAACAATAAACAGTAATAATAAACAGTAAAATAAATTGTCCTTGGCAGTAGACGAACGAATAGTTCATTGGGTTCGAAGGAGAATGGCGCTGCGAGGAGTTACCAGGGGATCTGACCGACGCTCCACACTTAATGAAAAGGCGAGACGGATATACAGTCAGACAGTAACTGGTGCCATCGGAACTGTGACACTCTTTGCTTGCTGCTGAAGATGGGGAGGAAGCGATCATGGGAGTGTCCCGAGTGCAGTGGTGTCGATTCTTAATTCCACATTCCTTGTTAGTGGAAAGTCTAAGCAAAAATGTTTTATGCAAACCTGGCCAGTGGTTGGTAGTCCTGTCTGACACTACAATGTGCATCGTGTATTCTTAATCATGTTTGTCACAGATGATCTTCCATGCCATGATTTTTTTCAGACCTGCCATTATCGTCTTCTATTTCGATCGCTCTTTTCCTTTTTTTTTTGTAGTCACTTTCCCACCGCCAAGGTGTATTCCAGTTGTCTCCTTCTTGTGACGTAGGATACACACACACGCAGACCCAGACATGCGTCAACGTTAAAATGCTAAAGAACACACACACACACGCACACATATCGCCAGCCCACGTTAAAGCTAATATTGTAACGAACACACACATACACAGAGAGAGAGAGAGAGAGAGAGAGAGAGAGAGAAGAGAGAGAGAGAGAGAGAGAGTCTCAAACACACATCAGCTTTAAAACTGTACCGAAACCAAGAGTACAGTATGACAAAAATGCCATGACCCACCCTGCACCAATGACAGATGAAAGCCTTTGTTGACTCTGACAGTGAGCTGCTGTTTAATTGGGAAGGTAATGTACACACAAAGGTAGCCAGCCCTTGGAGTTTACACTCTTCAGTCTGCTGGGTGGACGTCTGCAACAAACTGACTAGTTCACTTATTCTTGTATCAGGATCCGGTTGGCTGTTGCCTTCAAATTAAATTTTTTGAACAAGAATGGAGTCATCCCTGAGGTACCTGGTGTTGCTAACGGGTAAGCATTGCTGTTTTTGAATTCTTTGCTGCTTGTACATAGGTCAAGATGATCCATCGTGTGGGTTCCTGGACACTACTGGGGCGTGTAGGGAGGGGGGGGGGGGGAATCGGCCCACTGTTCCTTAAAAAGCATACCGCTTTAAGTATGTACGTAGCAGCAGCAGCAGCAGCAGCAGCAGTAGTAGTAGTAGTAGTAGTAGCAGCAGCAGCAGTAGTAGTAGTAGTAGTAGTAGTAGCAGAAGAAGTAGTAGTAGTAGTAGTAGCAGCAGCAGCAGTAGTAGTAGCATTAGTAGTAGTAGTAGTAGTAGTAGTAGTAGTAGTAGTAGTAGTAGTAGTAGTAGTAGTAGTAGTAGTAGTAGTAGTAGTAGTAGTAGTAGTAGTAGTAGTAGTAGACGTAGTAGTAGTTGTTCTTGTTCTTGTTTTTGTTGTTATAGAAAAGAAGAATGAGGAGGAGGAGGAGGAGAAGGAGAAGGATGAGAAGAAGAAGAAAAAGAAGAGGAAGAAGAAGGAGGAGAAGAAGAAGAAGAAGAAGAAGAAGAAGAAGAAGAAGAAGAAGAAGAAGAAGAAGAAGAAGAAGAAGAAGAAGAAGAAGAGAAGAAGAAGAAGAAGAAGAAGAAAGAAGAAGAAGAAGAAGAAGAAGAAGAAGAAGAAGAAGAAGAAGAAGAAGAAGAAGAAGAAGAAGAAGAAGAAGAAGAAGAAGAAGAAGAAGAAGAAGAAGAAGAATAAGAAGAATAAGAAGAAGAAGAAGAAGAAGAAGAAGAAGAAGAAGAAGAAGAAGAAGAAGAAGAAGAAGAAGAAGAGGAGGTGGAGGAGAAGTGGCTTTTTTTAAACAATAGTGCAAATATGGTTTAAGTATGATAGATAAATGCGATAGTAACAATGGTTATGAAATCCCATGCCCATACCGACTTTTGCTAAAACGAGCTGTTTTTGTCTGGTACCAGGAAGAAGGGGCAGGGGCCGATCAACACGAAGATGGGCAAGGGATATAAGTGACGCCTCAAATATGAAAGTACACGGGGTGGAAGAGCTGTCGAGAGACCGAGTTTCTTTCCGGCAGACCGTGATGAGAGCGACGTTCTGTTAGAGACCTGCTACATGATGATGATGGGTTCCAGGGTCTCATTGAGGGAAAGGTAGACCCACTGCGCCATAACAAGTATGTCGTAAAAGACGAATAATTACGCAGTTTTTCTTCGAAGTCGAAGAATTTCTACCTCAGAATAAAACCAACAGACTTGTAACTTTCCTGAAATGGAGTACGCACGGCTATAAAAAAAGGGGGAGAAAAAAAGGGGGGGGGGGGTGTCCTTGGACTTTGGAGCTTGCTTTGCAAGTCGTCCCCATGTGGGATGCAATTTTTCGTTATTTGAAGCCCCTTTCTGGCTTTTCCGGGTCCCTAAATATAGCCGGGCCATAAATGTGCCCTAATGGCTGAACAGGGTTTCGGGGACCTGTCCACGGGTGATCCTCATCCGTGTGTTGGGACTTTGTGTCACCGGATGTTTATCGTTTTGTATGATGTCCTGGTGAAGTATAACTTACATACATATACATACAGGCACAAAATTCCCGACGCCTGAAAGAGTTAAAGATAAAGGTTACTTCACTTTTTATTTCATTTTTCTACAACATGTATGAATTTGGAAATTTATTACTAGTACGCTTTTAAAGGAATTGTTATTATGTACATGTATTATCTTTCTGTTGGCCTTGATGCACTGACATCATTATTAATAATAGATAGATTCTTGCAAAGAAATAAACTAGGTAAATGTGGAGATTATCATTATAATAGACGTTAATAATTTGTATATTTGATATTTAATATGTAACATGTTTGTTCACTTTCTTCAGCAATCTCCGGCGCGATGGCCTTGACGCCAGAAGGTAAGCAAACCATTACTTAAATGTGTATTGTTTCGTTTACATTCTCCTCATTCTTCTTAAATTCTTCATTCTCCTAGCCATGTTCTATCCACATTGTCGCCAGTTACCTTGCATACTTCTTTCTTGACCAATTTCGTCCCTCCTTTTCATCTTTTAGATTCATTGTCTCATTCATACAACCCCTGCTCCTGTTAATCTCTTTGAAATCTTCATTTAATAGCCCATTCTTTGAGGTGTTTGTCACCAGTCTGTCGGTACACTTCAGTCATATCCGAAACACATTCTTCCATACCATGATGCCAGAGTATCCAACACCTTCTCTCTTAAACGCCCTGCCTCTCTTCCCTTATAACTTTCTCCTTATATTGACGTATTTCACTTTTCCTATTTTTATGATGTGCCCACAGGATATGTATGTGGACTGGCCTTTTCTCGTTCAAATGTCAAGATATTTTCATTGCACTTTTATCTGTTCACGACGTTCTTATCATTCTTCTAGAAAACCACAGCCCAAGAATATCCCACAATTCCCCACCAGTCGGTTCATCGTCCATTATTTACTTTCACATATAAAGATTGTCGCCGCGTAGCTGTTAATACCCCCCCCCCCCCCCCCCCCCCCGCCTTCCAATACCAACTGTCAGAGACTGGAAAAATTGTGTCAGTCTCTAAAATTATTCTTTTGTTTGGTTTACAGCAAATTTAACTTCTATAATACATTTCCCGGGAGGCCACGGTTGTGTAGAACTAGACGCTCCCCTGGTGGCCCGAAGGTCTAAGGTTTAGATCTGCATCCCCCCCCCCCTACCTTGTTTCTCTCCCAGGTTGACCCCATATAAAATAGGTGCATGTTACGGAAAGTAAAGGAGGTCGGCGTGATTTTGATTACATAAGCCACTAAGTGCAGTGTACGATAATACTGAGTACCAACTGATCTGTAAAATTATGGCTGGGTATATGTTCATGTGACCGAAGCGCCGCTAGCACGAAAGTGACAATTTGACCTTTCTGTCAAAAATACGGATCTGACCCCGAGGTTTCCCGACCATATTTAATTCGAAAGTTTTTTACCTGGTGTGTTTATTATAGTTCCAAGTATGCTTTTACTGATCAATCCTTGCATGTCTGCTGTCCCCCCCCCCCCCCTAAACCAAACCCCCCCCCCCCCCCCTTTAGCCATACGTACTTTTTGTAAGAAATCATTTTTTTTGTAATATACTGTAATAGACGCTTTATGCGAGTACTCGTTTTTTTTTTTTTTTAATAAAAGATGTAAAACTATTGCCTGTCTGATATGTTTTCCTTAATTTATCCCTTGTACTGTTCTTTTAAATTCAGTTTTCTTCTGAATGTTTTTACCTTACTCTATTTGTTGTTTTTTGGTTGTTGTTTTTTGTTGTTGAAATATTCGGTTACTTACTAGTAACGACTTGGTTGCCTTAACGCATTTTCTATGCTTTTAAAATATTATATCTGTACATGTTATCTATCCAGTCCCGTGCGGCAGATGTTCATAGTATAAGGCAAATCTTCTGACTGACTGACGCTCAACATCACCAGGGCATCACACGGAGCTATAAACACCCAATGACAAAAAGAGGATGAGAATCACCCGGGGACAGGTCCCAGAAACCCTGTTTAACTCACAAGCTGGGTTATATTAGGGCCCCCGGCAACAGCCAGGATGGGTTTTTAAAACAACAACTTTAAAATTAGGTCCGACGGTGGGACAAAGTAATGTACACAACATTTTAAGCAAATCTTCGAAATGCCACCCCTTATAGCTTCCCGCTGACAGATCAACAGTTCAAATTGTATAGTGCTTTATTATTATTCTACCCCAAACGGGGAATATCCACAGGTCACGGGACAGTCTAATATTTTAGTGTGTGGTAGTTAGGCTGCATGCAGTCGTGGGACCTAGAAGGCATGCAGTTGTGGGACCTAGTCTGCCCTCTCTCGTAGGACCTAGTTGGGTTGGGGTTAAGGCCAGTTCTAGATGTTTCAGGGTCGTTTAAAGCATCAGGAAGCCGGAAAACCCAGTCTTACCACCCTCTAAAATGTTGGACTGTCACGTGACGTCATCTGGGGGTAGGACATTAATAAAGAACCATTTGTATTTTTATTTCGCTGCTTATGCCGCCTTTTATGGCGCCGCATCTCTGCTTCATAGCACGGCATGGAACTAATCTTTAGAGAGTATTCTCAAAATGCGTTTATTAAGCCAAGTCTTTGCAGTATCCACTTAATTTCTAGCTATTTGTCTGACTGTGGGTGATTAATTTTTACAAACCATTGCTTTCATTTCGCAAACCAAGAAACTCTAGACAGTATGATAACCAAGAGATGATGGAAATGGCTTGGCCACGTTATGAGAATTAATCCTGTTTTACCTGCCAAAGCATTTTTCACAAAAGGGAAAGATAAAGAAGGCGCGCTCAAAAACAACACGGAGACTAACAATAGAAAGTGACCTTAGTGCGGTATCTCTGACATGGAAAACTGCACTGACGAATGCACAGGACAGGAAAGCATGGAAAGTCCTCTCTGAAGCATCATGTGCTACTAGGCATAAAGAGAATGGATGATGATTGATTGCTTTCATTGTTCACCTCACTTTATTTGAAAACAAAATCAAACTTGCAATTCCCAAAGGCACATATGAAAGCTAATTTGATTGAGAAATACACAGTAGACAGTTTACAAGTTTTTAAGTATGTTATAATTAGAAATAGACTTGAAAAGATAGTGACAGCTAGCAAATTCGGAGGCAGAGAAAAAGAAAAATATACAGAGATAAATACCTGAATAACTTGACAATATAGGATCGGAGGGAGCACCCTCCTGAACCCCACCATTACAAATTGATTCATTCATTCAGTAGCATGTCCCTCGCGGAACCTCGCTGCCATAACAACCCTCCGGAAAACCTTCCTATCCTGAGCAAGATGTCCTGCGTCTGATACACCCATCTGGAGATCATCTGCCACATCCTGCACCCATCTTCTCCTTGGCCTTCCTCTTCCTCTCTTCCCAGGCACATACCCCTCCATTATTGTTCTCTCTAGACTTCCATGACGTTTCAAGTGACCAAAATATTTCAATTTTCTTTGTTTTATTGTCTTTACTAGCCAACCCTCTTCCATATTCAGCTCTTGAAGTATGGATGCATTTGTTCTTTTCTTTACCCAAGATATTCTTAGAACCTGTCTGTAACATTTATATTCAAATGCATTTATGCGCTGTTCCGCTTGTTTAGTAAGTGTCCAGGTCTCATGTGTATGTTGCAATGGGAAAGATGCATGCTCTTAAAAATCTGACCTTTGTAATTCTATCTGCACAATTCCATAATTTATTCAGTTGTTTTAGTCTTTGAAGAGCAATTGATAGTCGCCGTTTAATTTCTTTCATTGTGTCACCATTGTTGGTAACCAGTGACCCAAGATATTCGAAATTTTCCACCACTTCCAATCTTTCCTCATTAACATATATTTCCTTCTCCATGGCAGTTTTGTTTGTATGCATTATCTTTGTTTTTGCTATGTTAAGAAATAAGTTATGATTTTCACTATTTCTTTGAAGTGAAGTTAATAAGTTTTCTAAACCATTTTGTGATGTTGATAGTAATACTGTATCATCAGCATAACGAATTTCTGGTATTTCATGACCACCGATGTTTAGGGCATCATATTGTTCCTTGTTTATATCATCTCTTACATTTCTCATTATATTTTCGGCGTACAGGTTGAACAAATACGGTGACAGCACACATCCCTGACGGACTCCTTGCTTGATGCCAAACCAGTCTGATGTCTCTCCATCTATTCTGACTGCTGCTTGTTGGTCTTGATAGAGCATTTTAATGAGCTGCACTATATGTGATGGAAAGCCCATATTCCTCATGATTTCCCAAAGCTTCTGATGTTGTACACAGTCAAATGCTTTTGAATAATCCACAAAACATAAGAACAGATTTACATTAAATTATCTACACTTCTCTATTATTAAACGCATGTTGAATATATGATCTCTTGTTCCTCTTCCCTGTCTAAATCCAGCCTGAGCTACATTAATCTCTTCTTCCATTTTCTTATGCAGTCTTCTCATTATAATTTTTAGTAGAATTTTACTTGCATGACTGATCAGGGCAATAGTTCGATAGTTTGTACATAATTTCAGGTCACCCTTTTTTGGTATTGGAATGAAGATAGTTCTTTTCCAGTCTTTTGGCCAAATACCATATTTCCATATCTTTTCACATAATGCATGATAGATTTTTATGCTTTCTTCTCCTCCCGCTTTAATCAATTCAGCTGGTATCTCATCACATCCAGGTGATTTACCATTTTTCAGGCTCCTTATTGCCCATGAAATTTCATCTAATGAAGGTTCAGGTTCTGCCTCTACTGTTACTGGTTTATGTATATCATTCATATGGTCACTGTCATTCATATCATACATTCCGCTGCAGTATTCCTGCAAATTGATTACTTTGATTAAATCCTAAATATTGTAAATTGTAAGACTTTGGACTTCCGGCCAAAATGGAGGAAAGGCTTGACAGAATGTTAAGCTTAGCAGTTATTTTTGCCTCCGACAGCGCTTTGCTAATGCAGTTTCCACATAAGTACGGTAGTCTACGGTTTTGTTGCCTCAGCTACTGTGTTTAGTTCTTGGTTTCAGCCCTGTGATCTGTGTTTTTTCCTATGGAATGGCCTTTCATTTATGCAGCTGTTGTGTTGATTTGTTCAATATAGCTGGTGGCTGGTTTACGTGTGAGTTGGTGAAATACCTTATGTAAGAAATCTACGTGTGTGTATAGTAACCAACTTATCGTGCACGACTACTTCCATCAACGACAAACTGCATTTCTGGTGGCGATTGATGGCGTTGTCGCCTCTAGCAACTGAAATACGCATTTGCTGTGTGCACAAATTTCTGGATTGTTCCGGAACTAGTTGTTTATTCACAAGTTTTTTTATATGCAAAAGTGGGTTACATTTCATTTGATTCGCACTGGTACAGGAACGGAGCAAGTATGGGGAAACCCGATTGCGAAGATGTTGAAACCTCGACTAACTAACTAACTAACTAACTAACTAACTAACTAACTAACTAACTAACTAACTAACTAACTAACTAACTAACTAACTAACTAACTAACTAACTAACTAACTAACTAACTAACTAACCGACCGACCGACCGACCGACCGACCGACCGACCGACCGACCGACCGACCGACCGACCGACCGACCGACCGACCGACCGACTGACTGACTGACTGACTAACTAACTAACTAACTAACTAACTAACTAACTAACTAACTAACTAACTAACGATTATATCTGACATATTTCTCAATCAGATGTACACACAAAAGGTCGTTGACTCTCGTTGTATAAGGTGGCGTTAATTGCGCATAACAGTTGTTATTCCTTCTTACTTTAAACAGCATGCCGAAATGCTTCAGAGCATTGTCAAATAGAATTCACGCAAGCTGTACAACAATCAAACCAAGTATCAACTGTGTGTAGGTAAGTTGCCCTTCCATTTTCAATGCGCTAAGTGTGTGTGCGTGTGTGCGCGCGCGTGTGTGTGTGTGTGTGCGCGCGCGTGTGTGTGTGTGCGTGTGCGCATGTTTTATGTGTTTCCCTTCCCAGGATTACATTCTGTACGACATGTTTGACACTTGACATTTTCATTAATAGGAGTTTTAGGGCTCATTTGTGGCGTTTCTATCGCAACTGGAATTGACTCTGACCGGGCGTTTGAAGAAAGCCTCATTAACTCAGGTCTGTGAGTGACTGCATGAGCCTCATTACCTCAGTTCTGTGACACTGCATGAGCCTCATTACCTCAGTTCTGTGAGTGACTGCATGAACCTCATTACCTCAGTTCTGTGAGTGACACTGCATGAGCCTCATTACCTCAGTTCTGTGAGTGACTGCATGAGCCTCATTACCTCAGTTCTGTGAGTGACACTGCATGAGCCTCATTACCTCAGTTCTGTGAGTGACTGCATGAACCTCATTACCTCAGTTCTGTGAGTGACTGCATGAACCTCATTACCTCAGTTCTGTGAGTGACTGCATGAACCTCATTACCTCAGTTCTGTGAGTGACACTGCATGAGCCTCATTACCTCAGTTCTGTGAGTGACAATGCATGAGCCTCATTACCTCAGTTCTGTGAGTGACTGCATGAGCCTCATTACCTCAGTTCTGTGAGTGACACTGCATGAGCCTCATTACCTCAGTTCTGTGAGTGACACTGCATGAGCCTCATTACCTCAGTTCTGTGAGTGACACTGCATGAGCCTCATTACCTCAGTTCTGTAAGTGACTGCATGAACCTCATTACCTCAGTTCTGTGAGTGACACTGCATGAGCCTCATTACCTCAGTTCTGTGAGTGACACTGCATGAGCCTCATTACCTCAGTTCTGTGAGTGACACTGCATGAGCCTCATTACCTCAGTTCTGTGAGTGACACTGCATGAGCCTCATTACCTCAGTTCTGTGAGTGACTGCGTGAACCTCATTACCTCAGTTCTGTGAGTGACTGCATGAACCTCATTACCTCAGTTCTGTGAGTGACTGCATGAACCTCATTACCTCAGTTCTGTGAGTAACACTGCATTAACCTCATTACCTGTTCTGTGAATGACTGCATGAGCCTCATTACCTCAGTTCTGTGAGTGACACTGCATGAGCCTCATTACCTCAGTTCTGTGAGTGACTGCATGAACCTCATTACCTCAGTTCTGTGAGTGACTGCATGAACCTCATTACCTCAGTTCTGTAAGTGACTGCATGAACCTCATTACCTCAGTTCTGTGAGTGACTGCATGAACCTCATTACCTCAGTTCTGTGAGTGACACTGCATGAGCCTCATTACCTCAGTTCTGTGAGTGACTGCATGAACCTCATTACCTCAGTTCTGTGAGTGACTGCATGAACCTCATTACCTCAGTTCTGTGAGTGACACTGCATGAACCTCATTACCTCAGTTCTGTGAGTGACCTCATGAGCCTCATTACCTCAGTTCTGTGAGTGACCGCAGGAGCCTCATTACCTCAGTTCTGTGAGTGACCGCAGGAGCCTCATTACCTCAATTCTGTGAGTGACTGCATGAGCCTCATTACCTCAGTTCTGTGAGTGACTGCAGGAGCCTCATTACCTCAGTTCTGTGAGTGACCGCAGGAGCCTCATTACCTCAGTTCTGTGAGTGACCGCAGGAGCCTGATCACCTGTTCTGTGAATGACTACATGAGCCTCATTACCTCAGTTCTGTGAGTGACCGCAGGAGCCTCATCACCTGTTCTGTGAATGACTGCATGAGCCTCATTACCTCAGTTCTGTGAGTGACACTGCATGAACCTCATTACCTCAGTTATGTTAGTGACCGCAGGAGCCTCATCACCTGTTCTGTGAGTGACTGCATGAGCCTCATGACCTCAGTTCTGTGAGTGACTGCATGAGCCTCGTTGCCTCAGTTCTGTGGGTGACTGCACGAGCCTCGTTGCCTCATTTCTGTGAGTGACTGCATGAGCCTCATTACCTCAGTTCTGTGAGTGACTGCATGAGCCTCATTACCTCAGTTCTGTGAGTGACTGTATGAGCCTCATTACCTAAGTTCTGTGAGTGACTGCATAAGCCTCCTTGCCTCAATTTTGTGAGTGACTGCATGAACCTCGTTGCCTCAGTTCTGCGAGTGACCGCATGAGCCTCGTTGCCTCAGCTCTGTGAGTGACTGCATGAGCCTCGTTGCCTCAGTTCTGTGAGTGACTGCATGAGCCTCGTTGCCTCACTTCTGTGAGTGACTGCATGAGCCTCGTTGCCTCAGTTCTGTGAGTGACTGCATGAGCCTCGTTGCCTCAGTTCTGTGAGTGACTGCATGAGCCTCGTTGCCTCAGTTCTGTGAGTGACTGCATGAGCCTCGTTGCCTCAGTTCTGTGAGTGACTGCATGAGCCTCGTTGCCTCAGTTCTGTGAGTGACTGCATGAGCCTCGTTGCCTCACTTCTGTGAGTGACTGCATGAGCCTCGTTGCCTCAGTTCTGTGAGTGACTGCATGAGCCTCGTTGCCTCAGTTCTGTGAGTGACTGCATGAGCCTCGTTGCCTCAGTTCTGTGAGTGACTGCATGAGCCTCGTTAACTCAGTTCTGTGAGTGACTGCATGAGCCTCGTTGCCTCAGTTCTGTGAGTGACTGCATGAGCCTCGTTGCCTCACTTCTGTGAGTGACTGCATGAGCCTCGTTGCCTCAGTTCTGTGAGTGACTGCATGAGCCTCGTTGCCTCACTTCTGTGAGTGACTGCATGAAGACTTATGCGAGACGAAATGGTCACTAAGAGTTTCAGAGTCACCACTATTTGAAACTAGATAGGCAACATTGAAGGCAGTTACTGATATTGTTTTCACAAGGTACATCCCAAACTGTTGTTTAAGTTATTTGCGTATCCTTTACAGGACGTTGCAGAACCAACCCCCGCATTTTTTTGCTGTTGTTGTTTTTCTAGGCACATTTTGACGTACAGTAGTTTGCCACTGTCCCCTGAACGGTCAACTCTGGGAACTACTGTCGAAACCAAGGCAAGACAAATCGTCCGCAGCCGGGATCGAACTCGGCACCCCGGCATTACGAAGGGCGTCCGCAACGCCTAAGCCACAGACGCCGATCAAACTGTTGTATTGTTTATGAATGCAATGTTTACTGGCGACATGTAAGCCTACGATCTTGAATATAGGCTGTATATTCATCAAAGATTATCGGTTAAAACACTGCCCTCTATACACGCGTGACTAGAACTCTTACCTGCCAGGTGCGGCGTAGTCATGGGTTTAAATTCACATTGTTAGGGATTGTTTAAAACATATGAGGCGCGGGTGTGTATGTATCTGGGGTGATGTAAACAGTGACTTGGATTTTGTAAATAATTGTCTGAAGATAAGTTAGAAACATGGCATATGCCTTGTCTGTGTCTCTATAATTGACTACCATCTATGACAAATGTACACTTGTCTGTGTCTCTATAATTGACTACCGTCTATGACAAATGTACACTTGTCTGTGTCTCTATAATTGACTACGGTCTATGACAAATGTACACTTGTCTGTGTTTCTATAATTGACTACCATCTATGACAAATGTACACTTGTCTGTGTCTCTATAATTGACTACCATCTATGACAAATGTACACTTGTCTGTGTCTCTATAATTGACTACCATCTATGACAAATGTACACTTGTCTGTGTCTCTATAATTGACTACCGTCTATGACAAATGTACACTTGTCTGTGTCTCTATAATTGACTACCATCTATGACAAATGTACAATTGTCTGTGTCTCTATAATTGACTACCATCTATGACAAATGTACACTTGTCTGTGTCTCTATAATTGACTACCATCTATGACAAATGTACACTTGTCTGTGTCTCTATAATTGACTACCATCTATGACAAATGTACACTTGTCTGTGTCTCTATAATTGACTACCATCTATGACAAATGTACACTTGTCTGTGTCTCTATAACTGACTACCATCTATGACTAATGTACACTTGTGTGTGTGTGTTAGCTCAGCTAGAAGAAGTCTGACCTGCGTGGAGGAGCTGCGCTGTGACTCAGAAATGTACCTGAGAACAGCCATCAGAATTGCTACTAAACGGCTGACAGAAAAGAACGTCCAAAGTTGTGGTAGGTATTTTATGTTGCTACTGTTGTTTCCTCCAAATACCGAGTTTCATTTTGTTTGTAGCTCAACAAAGAGTTGCTTGCATGTCCTTTACAGGATTTTGGAAGCCAACCTCAGCATCTGCCGGCTTTTGTTTTGCTGGAACATTTTAACGTTCAGTAGTTTGCCATCACTGACTCAGCGGTCCGCTATTACCAGGTTATGCGGGTGATTAGAAAATGAGCAGACAATTAGACTGGCCGGTTCTGCACCACTTGGTGATGAAATAATGTAGGACACGCTAGATGTTGTGAGGGCCCTCTGGGAGCAAGTGAACAGTGCGGAAGCGCAAATAGATCAATGCGGTCTCAGGAGAATGACACTGCGAGGAGTTGCCAGGGGATCTGTTCAATGCTCAACACTAAAGGGAAAGGCGAGACGGATATACAAATACAATCAGATAGCTACTGGTGCCATCGGAATTGAAACTCTTCGTTTGCTGCTGAAGATGGGGACGGAGCGCTCATAGGAGTGTCCCGAGTGCTATGATGTCGATTCTTAATTCAACATTCAACATTCGGTCAGCTATCGATAACGTTGTCTAAATCAGCGCAAAACGGTAGGCTACCAAATCGCCTGCAGTCGAATCAAGCCGGGTTTTTTGGAATTATGGACCGTATTTGTAACCTGTAAGCCACATAGATACATAGATACATAGATGGTACAACCCGACGATTCAAAAGATAGTGGGTATACATAGATGGTACAACCCGACTATTCAAAAACTAGTGGGTGATACATAGATGGTACAACCCGACGATTCAAAAGATAGTGGGTATACATAGATGGTACAACCCGACTATTTAAAAACTAGTGGGTGATACATAGATGGTACAACCCGACTATTTAAAAACTAGTGGGTGATACATAGATGGCACAACCCGACGATTCAAAAGATAGTGGGTATACATAGATTGTACAACCCGACTATTTAAAAACTAAAACCTAGTGGGTGATACATAGATGGTACAACCTGACTATTCAAAAGATAGTGGGTGAAACATAGATGGTACAACCCGACTATTCACAAACTAGTGGGTGATACATAGATGGTACAACCTGACTATTCAAAAGATAGTGGGTGATACATAGATGGTACAACCCGACTATTCAAAAACTAGTGGGTGATACATAGATGGTACAACCCGACTATTTAAAAACTAAAACCTAGTGGGTGATACATAGATGGTACAACCCGACGATTCAAAAGATAGTGGGTATACATAGGTGGCACAACCCGACTATTCCAAAACTAAAAACTAGTGGGTGATACATAGGTGGTACAACCCGACTATTCAAAAACTAAAAACTAGTGGGTGATACATAGGTGGTACAACCCGACTATTCAAAAACTAGTGGGTGATACATAGATGGTACAACCCGACTATGTAAAAACTAGTAGGTTCTGACTTGTTTCTTTATGAACGTAAATAAAGTCGTTTGGAGGCAGTACAGTTTGAAAACTCATTTTAGGGACATTTTCCTTTCTGGGAATATTTGCACAAATACACACACACACGCTCGCGCACACACACATACACACACACACACATATATATATATTTATATACACACAGACACAAACGTATACACACATATATACACTAGAAAACACACACATATATACACATACATGTACCCATACAAATACACTCGTACACATATACACACGCGCACTCTCTCTCTCTCTCTCTCTCTCTCTCTCTCTCTCTCTCTCTCTCTCTCTCTCTCTCTCTCTCTCTCTCTCTCTCACACACACACATTTATATATATTTTAAAAAATTCAACTCGGGGGTTATAGAAAGAGATTTGGGTCAGATAGCATGATTTCACAAGGCTCTTTGTTAAGTAGTATTGATTCTCTATTTCAGAACTTGGAACGCGTTTTCCCAAGGGTGAGTACCTGTCTTATCTGTAATGTAGTGTTAGCCAACATTGAAAACATTGTATAAAAGAAGAATACAGTTCACAATCTAAAAATCAAGTACTGGTAGGGGTAATCGGACAACAGTTATAGGATAGGTGTTTATGTTTACAAGTTTATAGCACAGTAAAACAGGATGACAAGTGATTATCTACACTTCGTAGATATTGCAGGCATGTTATATATATATATATATATATATATATATATATATATATATATATATATATATATATATATATATATATACACCACGACCCACTATAGCTTTTTATAAGGTAATCTAGGTCAATGGAAGTTCCCGTTTTTGTGCAACTCCGAGGGGCCGGTGTGTGTTCACTATGTTTATCGAGTAGGTATACACACAAATTAAACTATGGTTTCATTAATTTGAAAACCGTTTTTTTTTTTTTTATCATTTTGAAGATAAATTAGTGTGGTATATATTTTTACTTTCATTATTATTATATTTTTCTAATAATAATAACAAAAGTATAAAAAGTTATAGTGGGCTGTGATATGTATACACTTTTTCTCATTCACCAAAGTAAAGGTGATCAGAATCTGGCTATTGCCTCATCCCCCGGTCCTCTTCGCTGACGTTCCCATTTTCACACACACACACACACACACACACACACACACACACACACACACACACACACACACACTTCTTCTTCTTTTTCTTCTTCTTCTTCTTCTTCTTCTTCTTCTTCTTCTTCTTCTTCTTCTTCTTCTTCTTCTTCTTCTTCTTCTTCTTCTTCTTCTTCTTCTTTTTCTTTTTCTAGTTCTTTGCATTCACACTATGTAAAGTTTGCTGGTTGATGGTCCATTTCTCAGTCTTGTTCCCCAACTTGAGTTTTGCGTGCACTTCTGTTTTAAAAAGACTGGCTTATTTACATGGAAAGTATTGCTTTCTCGCCTTTCAGGCTGATGCACTCCAACTTGTAAAGAAAACGCCACTAATTAGTCACTTTCCACTTAAGTTCAGAAGTAGAGGAAAACCCAAAATTTCCAGCCGGAGTTTACAGCCGGTGAATGAGAAGAAGACAAAGAAGTAACCTTAAGGTGTCCAAATGTAACTGTTTGATACCGTTAAACGGGTTTCTCAGATGTTGTTCACGTTTGACTCTGATTCTAATAGTGACTTCCTGAGTCATATGGCAGTCTTTCAGGCTGATATTTTTTTTTTAAATTAACACAACGATGATATTAGTAGTACATATAGTAAGGACTACTTGTGTGCCAGTTGCGCGCCAGGAATATTAAATGTACCTCAATGGATTAAATAGTTGACACCGCACTTGCCGCCTTTACTTCCCAGGACAAAAACTACAAAAATGTAGTTTAACGTTTAACCACACAAGGACAGCACAACGAGCGATTAATACCCAGTGACACAAAGTGCCACCATCTGGATGAAAATTCCTAAGGCGCAAGTTCCAGAAACCCCCTTTAGCTGTAGGGTTATATTAGCGCCCCCGACCAGAAGAGATCAAATCATGAATGAGGTCATACGAGATGAAGTCGGCACTGAATCAGTTCTAAATTACATACAAAGAGCCAATTAAATGGTTTGCCACTTGGACAGAATGCCTTCTGATGCTATACCATAAAAGGCATATTCCAAAAGAGGAGAGGAACGTAGAGCAAGAAGTAGACCAAGAACAAAATGGGAAGATAACATCAGAGAAACTCTACAGCACCACGATGTGTTTATGGTCGAAGCAGCCAGAAAAGCACGACTTAGGACCTTATATCTCCCTCGACACCCGAAGCAATAAAAGAGGACTAACGAAGAAGAAGAAGAAGAAGAAGAAGAAGAAGAAGAAGAAGAAGAAGAAGAAGAAGAAGAAGAAGAAGAAGAAGAAAAAGAAGAAGAAGAAGAAGAAGAAGAAGAAGAAGAAGAAGAAGAAGAAGAAGAAGAAGAAGAAGAAGAAGAAGAAGAAGCAGCAGCAGCAGCAGCAGCAGCAGCAGCAGCAGCAGCAGCAGCAGCAGAAGGTTACGAAGCAACCTGAAGTCCTGCGAGAGCCAGGACTTTTGTGAAAAAAAGTCCTCCGTTTAGGATCTGAACCCACGACCTTGCGATCCACAAGCAACTAGCCGCTGCACAACAGGGCTCCTATGTTAGTAGTAATAATACGTTTTAAAAATTATTTACAAATTAATCCAATTTTTGTATCTTCCTGTATAGATAGAGAGTATTCCAGGGGTGAGTACAGTTTTAATTAATTGTTTATTGTAATCTCTGTCTGAGTTCTCTATTATGTCACCAGTGTAACTAGCTATCGCTGGTGTTATTGGCTGGCGGAACTAGCCGAACGGTTAAGAACACCGAACACTCATGTCGGAGTGCCAGGCTGGAATCCTTTGTAGTGTTGGTATTTTTTTTTTTTTTTTTTGCCTTCTGGACCTGGGGTGATTTAAAAAAATTCTAACCGCACAGTTCGTGGCCACTGCCAAATCCTTAGGTTGAACGCCCCCATCCCTTCCCTTGCTTACACCCCCTTCCCCCGCTTACACCGCAAAAGTGGCAAATGCAAGCAGCAATTGCAATTTTTTGGGTTCGCGTTTTATGTTACTTTTGTATTCATTGTTTTACTGTTGTATCTCTTATATAAATGATGTCATGCTTGTGTTACTTTTGTATTCATTGTTTTACTGTTGTATCTCATACATAAATGATGTCATGCTTGTGTTACTTTTGTATTCATTGTTTTACTGTTGTATCTCATACATAAATGATGTCATGCCTATGTTACTTTTGTATTCATTGTTTTACTGTTGTATCTCTTATATAAATGATGTCATGCTTGTGTTACTTTTGTATTCATTGTTTTACTGTTGTATCTCATACATAAATGATGTCATGCCTATGTTACTTTTGTATTCATTGTTTTACTGTTGTATCTCTTATATAAATGATGTCTCGCTTGTATTACTGACGCATATGTTGTATTACTGTTGTTTGTATGTATTGCACTACTTTGGTATCTTTCATCTTACTGACGTATCTCTTGCATTACTGATGCATACTACTCGTCAAAAGTCAAGGTACACCCTATTATTTTCAATACACTTATACCATTTTATATAAGGGCGAAAGATGATTAAATAAAGTAGGTTTGTAGTTTTAACGGAAAAAAATTGAGTGAAATATCTTCCTATGACAGATGTACTTGAAACATAAAAACAACTCACTGACAACCATAGTGACCACGCTCAATTTGGTTTGCTGACCATAAATTCATATTATAAATTTTTTTGTTTAACCTTCCGTACAATCAACAGGAAAAAAGTAATTGTTCTGACCGACATTCTACGTGCAATTGCGACTGTTTTTAAACTGAGTTCACTCTTAATGTAATTTATTTTAGTTTACCAACCAGCAGACTTCGGGTTGTTTCATCACCTACGAAAACCGTGCCAGCGGGAAGAAGTCTTGACAACTTTCAAAGAATGAGGACTATAACGTGAGCTTATAGTGGTTTCCTTTACTTGAATGTTGGAGAGATTTCAGGCCACAGAAAGTCTGAAGGATCGTCACAGGTCAGGTTGCCCTAGATGCACCACTAGACATGATGACCGGTACCTCTGTCAGCTCTGAACCAGCGAACAGTGACTTGTTCCACTCTGTCAGCTGAGACAAACTGTAAACGTTAATATTGGTGAAAGCACCAAGAATGCTACTGGCACCATTAGTATCGGAACTCTTCGCTAGCTGCTGAAGATGGGGACAGAGCGCTTATGGGAATGCCCCGAGTGCTGTGATGTCGGTTCTTGAATCAATTCAAATCAAAACTCCATTTGCAGAAATGTACGTGAATTCGGGCGGCTTCTCGACGTCCAATAGCCAGAATCGCTCTTACCCCTGCTCATCGCAGTGCCTGTGTTGCTTGGCGTCGCGAGCACATCAGAAGCATGAAGCTACAATGAAGTCAGTCTACTTCACTGATGAATCTCCCTTTAGTATGTTGTTCAATGATGGCGGGATTTCAGTTAAGAGACGGCCAGGAGAGCAATTTACTAGAGACACAATCCGAGAGGTGGGTTGTTATGGTAGGGGTTCTGTCATGGTCTAGGGAGACTACAACAGACATTGCAGGACCCCACTCTATATAATTAAAGGCAACTTAACCGGTGCAAGATATCAGAACAGAAGCTTGAGACCAATTGTTCAGTCTGCTCTGGAGGTCATAGGCAGTATAGCTATCCTTCATGATGATAACGCTTGACCACGTCAAGCTTGTATAGTGAATGACTTTATTCAGCAACATGAGATCATCAGAATAGTGTGGCCAGCTCATTCATCCTACCTCTCTCCGACTTAGCACCTCTGGTATGTCCTTGGTGAATGTCAACAAATCACCCCCGCTAACCGGATGTTGCAGAGCTGACTAAATTTCTGCTTCAGGAAAGGCAGGCTGTTTCTCATGATACTCTTCAGACCTTTTTTTACTCGATGCGTCTACGCCGTTATAAATGTCTTTCTGCAAACGGTGGTCACATCCAGCTTTGAAATGTCTAAATTTCCGATATCAGTAGAGTGGATTTGGAAAGGTGGGTGGTACCTTTCACAGCTTTGTTGCGTTTGAAAGCGTGTTTCCATTTCCTCACCTGACCTCTCAGTTCTGTGTCCAATAAATGTCGTTTTCACTGATATTAATACAATACAAAACTCTTTTACAGTATGAGAAATTAAAAAGACTTCAAAGTCACCCACTGCATTTTAAATGTCAAGAGAGAACAAAAAACAAACTGAAGCGTCAGAGCCCCAACCACCTTGCTAGAGAACTGTACAGACATCACCAAGATCTGCTTGAAAAAGATGTAGCTCTGAGCGAAAAACTTAGGCCAGAACCATGGACAAGCAAGCCAGAGAATGCAAATGCAGTCCTAAAGGTACCAGGGATCACTTCAAAAGATGCCCAGACGGAGACACAACAGAGAACCCTGGCACAATCCTATTTGTGACCCAGACGGGACTCAATGTTTAGCATTACTGATGTCGAACGCAGAAGAAGAACTGATATTAATTAATTTAATATCAAGTTTGTTTTATTCAACCAAGGCTTTTCTAAGTGGCTCTTGACTGTTAGCGAGCAATATATATATATATATATATATATATATATATATATATATATATATATATATATATATATATATATGTATATATCGCTATTGTTTCATCACTTAAACTGCTGATATATGGCCTGTGTTGTTGGTGTATGTCCTGTATTACTGTGCGTCTTGTTTTACTGATTTGTAGATTATGTTAATGTTTTATTTCGTATTTACTGATGTATCTTCTGTGTTCTATTGTTGCATGTCTTTTGGTTTAAACTGATGCCATTATTGTGTTGCTGGCCTTTCCCGTCTTTATAGATGATAGTGCTCCATTCTGGTACGGGGGAGGAGGGGGGGGGGGGGGACGGGAATCACATCCCATGGAGCTGGCAAGTGTAATTAGCAAGACCAGCGCTCGTTAAGAGCATTCTTCCACACAAAAATGCATGAGATTCCATGATCATTGTTGCCATCACGTGTATATGGCTCATTTTTTCTCAGTCGCCCAGTTCTTAAGCTGTCTGTAATGCATTGCTTCGTCGCCCCTATTGACTTCCTGATTCTTCCTCCATACATTGCAATCCATTGCCTCCATTTCCCACGAATTCACCCCAATACCTGTATCATTTATGTCCCGTTTTTACACATCTTCAAGTCATAGTAAAGGCCGATCCTGATATATTCTACCCATCTGCAAATCACCATAGAGGATGTCCATAGCCACTCCACCATTCTCCACACTCCATTCTCCAAGTGAATGATAGCTATCTGAGTCTTCAAATACTGAGCACTGATGAACCTGTTGTGTGACCAGATTCATTCAAACACCGCAATGTTTGTGATCTTGTCTTGCCATCTTATGTCAAGTAATCTTTTTACAAGACCTAAAAACAACCTCGTCATTAGATGCCGTGCCGATAAGCGTAAGCTGCCATTTCTTCAACTCACACGATCACCAGAATTACATATCAGATCAATGTTCTTTTTTGTTTCACCCTCTCCACATGCCTAAACTATCCAAGTATTTTTCTCTTTGCCTTTCCCTTACTCTTTTTCCTTCACCGATATTACCATTGGTAACCAAGTTCTCAAGGCCATTCCTTCTCATAACTTTAACTCAAACAAAAACGAATGTCTGCCTCTAATTATTCTATGTCTAATTATTCTATGTCTAATTATTCTATTCAGTTTGCAGTTTTCATCCGCCTCGAGAACTACCTTGTTTGTTTTTCAATCATTCCGTGATACTCTTTGCATTCTTCTCACAAAACAGCTACATCTCACAGTTTTAATTGTGATAACCTTGCTGGTGCTTAACCAAAGACTGTTAATGCTGTTCATATATATATATATATATATATATATATATATATATATATATATATATATATATATATATATATATATATATATATATATAAAGTAACTTTAACAAAACATTACAACAAGTAGTGGGGGGAAAATAACTTGTATAATCTTCAAATCTGCCACCAGAGTGCCAGCTGAAGAGGGAGACCTGCCTGAACGCTTACATTGACATGGTGATCATGCTGTGTCAGTAAGTTATAGTTCATTACTCCTTCAATGCGATCGACTCCTTAGGTTACTTGCCTATCATTTACAGGACGTTGCAGATCCAACCCCAGCATTTGTTGAGAGCGGGAGGGAAAAAAAAAAGGGGGGGGGGCTGTTGTGGTTTTTTTGTGTTTTCCCCAAATTTTACGTTCAGTAGCTTGCCACTGCTTTCTGGACGGTCAGCCCTCGGTACCACTGTCAAAACCAACGCAAGACCAAACTAGCTCCAAAGTAGTCTATGTAAGTTGTACCCCACCAGGATATCACACAGAGCAATTAACACCAGGTGACACAAAGTGCCACCATGCGAATGAGAATCACTTGTGGGGTGGTCCCAGAAACCCTCTTCAACCGTTAGGCTCTACTTATGGCCCTGCTATATTTAGGGGCCCCGGCAAAAGACAGGGTGGGGCTTCAAATAACGAAAAAATTCAACTCACAATAGGGATAACATGGAACCACTAGCTCCAAACTCAAAGCGTCCCCCCCCCCCCCCCCCCACCCCTTTTTTTTTTTAAATTGCCGCGTCTTCTCCATTTCAGGAGAGTTCCAAGTCTGCCAGTTTTATTCACAAGGAAGGGCAAACACAAATTATCAGCAGGCTTTGCTAGCCTGCTACACAAGACAAGCTGTTGAGGATCAGCTGCAGCCTTAAACGTGCCGTCATGCTTGTGACCCAGACAGGACTCAGTCTTTAGTGTGATTGATGTCGATGCAGAAGAAAAAGAACTGCTCACACATTTTTAATCCAGTCTTTTGTCGAGTACCTCATCCAGAGCAAACAATGGCAACCATGACCATTCCTCTTTGTTATCTGCGATTTTGATACAATTTATATTGCAAAAGGAAAAGTTTCAGTGCAGTGGCTGTGGCGCAATTATGCGTTCAAATCCCAGTCAAAGAAATGTTTTAATAAAATGACATAGAAAGATATGAAACCGAACGAAAAGTAGATCAGCGAGCTTCACAACATCAGAAATACAAACAAACGTGAACGTTGCGGTTATAAAGCCTTCATCGGCATATACATAAATCAAACAAAACTGCACAAATACATAAAATCACTTAACAGACGTATCCAGATGCAGCCACGTAGATAAAGAGTAGAATAAAGAGACACGTTGTGCTTGAGAATAAATAGCCGTGGAATCCAAGGGCCGTAACTTAAGGGGTCACTACGCCTAAAAAATACTTTTTTTTAATTAACAGAGTTAGAGCAATTATTTTATAATGGTCATTTTAAGGGATACATGTTATTACATTTGCATACTTATAGTGGGAAAAAATCATAGTTGTCATGGCAATAGGCGCCATCTTGGAGGAAAAAATAACATGTACTTAGAATCCTACAATTTCAAAAACAAACATACGTATTAAATAATAGATGATAGATTCATGACTTTTTATCCTTTTTATATTTGCTTCACGTATTAATTACGTCCTTCTTAGGACGTAATTTTTTGTTTTTTGAAGCCCCATTCTGGCTTTTCCCAGGGGCCGCAATATAGGCAGGCCATAAATATGGCCAATTGTCTGAACGCGGTTTCCGGGACCTCTCCACGGTGATCCTCATTCGCGTGGTGGCACTTTGTGTCATCGGGTGTTTATCGCTTGTGTGATGTCCTGGTGGGTTAGAAAGTCAGTCAGTCCTTTTTATAAGTACAGGTGTGGTTTATTTACTTTAAACATGTTTTTAAATATTTTTCGTAGAATTTTATAATGTAGTTTTATTGGAAAAGTCAAAAATATCTTGCATCAAAAGACAATAATCAAATTTTAAAAAACAACAACTTTCTAAAATCTACTTTGAAAAATACCGGTGCCTATAATATTGTTAAAGGAGTATTCATACTAAATTTTATGTTTCTAGTCATTATATTAGCTGAGATTTTATGATTTCACACACACAACAAACAGAAATATAGAGATGTGAGAAAACTGACTTACAAACTTTTTTTTTATCTTAAAAAAGTTCATGGGTTGGTGCCTTTAGTATTAACTTTTCAAAGATAAATTGTTTACAAGTGACATACATTTTGTGTGTAATCTATTCTACGAATGCAGAACTTTACAAAAACGAACACTTTGAAAAAGTGATATTTTGTCATAAATTGGAAAAAATGCCGTGTAGTGACCCTTTAAGAATTTTAGATGAAACTGTGTGGACAGCGTGTCGCCTAGGTGTTAAAGTGCCTAAATTTAAAAAAAAAGTCGATTTACAGAGAGACTTGCGGACTCTTTCCCTGGAGTGGCTAGATGTAATGGCTGTCACCTCCATGTCGAGGACACCTTGGTGATCCTGAGAATTGAAATGCAACGGTCCTAGTTTCAGAACACCATTCTGCACATCCAAAAGATGTTGCCTTAATCTGTCAGCCAGCCGTGGACCTGTTTCACCGATGTATTTCATGCCACATCTCGTGCAGTTGATGGCGTAAATGGTATTGCGGCTCTTGCAATAATACAGTGACATAGACGGGTAGCTGCAAATATTCTGGGAAGTCAATGTAGTCGACATGATATCCATCACATCACCCACTAAATCCTGGCTGGTCTTTAAAACTTTTAGGCTATCGTCGTACATCGAGCAGGTGGTAAAAGTAAAAATAGTCCTCCCATTCAAACAGTGCTATATTTGTCGATCTTCAGCCTAGGTCACTTCTGATTGGTCGACTTTGAGCGACCCGACCTTCACACAAGGTGACGGGGGTGTTCCCCAATGCCGTTGCTTTCGCTTCTATATTTCAGCCTTCCAGTGCCTTTAACACTACAAAAACATTGACATACCTGGTCTAACAAAGATAGTGATAAAACCCATGACACAGGCATCCTCTTTCTGGTAATTTAAATTTAAATGCAAGACAACACAGATAGAAAACAACAGAGCGGCACACCCGTAACCCCCAACAGGTAAGACCTGTCAAAGAAAGCTATCAATGGAACGTGAACTAATTAATTTCTGTGGGGAGACTGTTTAAATCGAAAGGCATCGGATCATAGAAAGGTGTAATCACTGGCTTCTTGTTTACGTTGCTTAAATTAACACATGCTGAAGGAATTTTTTCCTGCGAGATACATCGTCGTATGTTCTTATTGTGTTTCCCATCATGTTGATTTATAAAAAAAAAAAAAAAATAAGACATAAAGCCGATTGTTAAAATAATTCTGCACCAAGCAATACTCCATTACAAAACGCTTTTCTTAACCACTGCGGTTTCTTTCTGTTGTTACAGTAAATCACGCTGCTGTAGATTTTGCTTCATCTCTTGGTCAATATAGTGTATTTATATTTTTTAATGTTGTACCCCTGGCGGTTTTGTTTTGCGAACTGCACTCAAAATATGGTTGGGGGGGGGGGGGGGGGGGGAGAGAGCTCCAATTGCGTTTCTTGTGTATTCAATGCCGGCTTTCTTTATTGAGTGCTAACATCAACAGTGAGCTGCTATCCTGGTAGAAGATTGTTAGTGTTGGCACATCTGACGGCTGCCCTTAAGTATTTCATTTGCATGTACAAGCTTCAAGATTTTGCTTGGACTGATACTTTTTCACTATTTTTTTTCAAATGGAAGAGGGGGAGGACATTCTATAGGATTTCCACTGGCAGAGGAACCGAACAGCTATGGGAAGACCTGTTTGCAGTGAAAGTGGAGCCTTCATTGACTAACTGACTTGACACTTATTAGTTTAATAACCTGAGTTGCAATATTGATTGTCTGGGTTCAAGTCTACAATGAGTCAGTATTGGGGAGGAAGGGAGGGTGGAGGGGGGTTGAAACTGACATTAGCTCCCAGCTCGACCCTGCCTATACAGGATAATGTCATACAAAGTAAAGGCGACATGCGAGCGAGATGCTGTCCATGTTCACGTCACCAAACGTGCGCCGATTGGTCTATAAAAAATATGAATCTAGCTTTGCTGGCGAATTAGAACCTTTGACTTATTTATGCTACAACATTGATTATTTTGAAGTAACAGTGGCATCGTGTGTAACTAGATAAAGTAACTTCACTCTGGGACTGGGCTAGCTAAATGACAAAATTGTTGTATTTCAGGGATCTCAACGACTTTATCGCTTGTGAGATAAAGCAAGATTCGTGTGAATTGAATAGAGAAGAGGTAAATTATCCATTCCTAATATTCACATTTTACAAATTTATTCAGTTCCAAATATTCTACACATAAGACTAATTTAGAAATTAGATTAAATATGGAAAGTGCTTTGCAAAAGCGCAAAAGAAGACTGAAAAGATTTACTGTCTACATTAGACAGTAATAGTAGTAGCAGCAACAACAACGGCAACAGTAGTAGCAGTAGACGCCGTTCAACTGTAGTAATAGTGTTCATAGTGGTGGTTTTAAGATCTGTTACAGAGATAAACAACGGAGTACGACAATTACAACAGCATTTCATAGAATGAGTCACCTAGGGCGTGGTGATGGGGGGGGGGGGGGGAAGGGGGGGGGGGGGGGGGGTTGGGATTCTCCAGTTTACCAAGAACCAGTTTATGTCATTGTGGATACTTAACAACTATTAAGCAAGAAACAACAACATCGCCATCAACACACTGACACTTTATAAATCTGAATTTGTCAACGAATTAAAAAAATTGTTTGGTCACCTAAAACGAAGATTCTCGGTATTTGGGTAAAGGAGACAGCATATCACAATTAGACAGGATAGCTGTCATTTATTTGGAGGCCGATCCCTGAGAATGAGAGTTTGAGAAACGATGCCAGAATACTCTTGACATCCTTTTATCGAGAGGTATATAAGCATTTGAACCAACAACGATGACTGATGCATGTTGTTGGATATCACTGATGTAAATAAGCATAGTCGCCCAAGCCTGTTGGCAGTTAATTCGATTACTCGTGTATACAGGCAGACACTCACAGATACACACACACACACACCCACTAATATTTGTGAACTATTTATAATTTATAATTTAATTTGTCTTTTTTTTTTAAAAACTGTAGGTGCAGAAGTTTGTAACTGAAGAGAAGCTGAGATTAACACTACCCAGCTGCAGTAAGTAACATTAACACTACCCAGCTGCAGTAAGTAACATTTACACTACCCAGCTGCAGTAAGTAACATTAACACTACCCAGCTGCAGTAAGTAACATTAACACTACCCAGCTGCAGTAAGTAATATTAACACTACCCAGCTGCAGTAAGTAATATTAACACTACCCAGCTGCAGTAAGTAACATTAACACTACCCAGCTGCAGTAAGTAATATTAACACTACCCAGCTGCAGTAAGTAACATTAACACTACCCAGCTGCAGTAAGTAACATTAACACTACCCAGCTGCAGTAAGTAACACTACCCAGCTGCAGTAAGTAACATTAACACTACCCAGCTGCAGTAAGTAACATTAACACTACCCAGCTGCAGTAAGTAACATTAACACTACCCAGCTGCAGTAAGTAACATTAACACTACCCAGCTGCAGTAAGTAACACTACCCAGCTGCAGTAAGTAAACATTAACACTACCCAGCTGCAGTAAGTAACATTAACACTACCCAGCTGCAGTAAGTAACATTTAACACTACCCAGCTGCAGTAAGTAACATTAACACTACCCAGCTGCAGTAAGTAACATTAACACTACCCAGCTGCAGTAAGTAACATTAACACTACCCAGCTGCAGTAAGTAACATTAACACTACCCAGCTGCAGTAAGTAACATTAACACTACCCAGCTGCAGTAAGTAACATTAACACTACCCAGCTGCAGTAAGTAACATTAACACTACCCAGCTGCAGTAAGTAACATTAACACTACCCAGCTGCAGTAAGTAACATTTACACTACCCAGCTGCAGTAAGTAACATTAACACTACCCAGCTGCAGTAAGTAACATTAACACTACCCAGCTGCAGTAAGTAATATTAACCTTACCCAGCTGCAGTAAGTAACATTAACACTACCCAGCTGCAGTAAGTAACATTAACACTACCCAGCTGCAGTAAGTAATATTAACCTTACCCAGCTGCAGTAAGTAACATTAACACTACCCAGCTGCAGTAAGTAACATTAACACTACCCAGCTGCAGTAAGTAACATTAACACTACCCAGCTGCAGTAAGTAACACTACCCAACTGCAGTAAGTAACATTAACACTACCCAGCTGCAGTAAGTAACATTAACACTACCCAGCTGCAGTAAGTAACATTAACACCACCCAGCTGCAGTAAGTAATATTAACACTACCCAGCTGCAGTAAGTAACATTAACACTACCCAGCTGCAGTAAGTAACATTAACACTACCCAGCTGCAGTAAGTAACATTAACACCACCCAGCTGCAGTAAGTAACATTAACACTACCCAGCTGCAGTAAGTAACACTACACAACTGCAGTAAGTAACATTAACACTACCAAGCTGCAGTAAGTAACACTACACAGCTGCAGTAAGTAACACTACACAGCTGCAGTAAGTAACATTAACACTACCAAGCTGCAGTAAATAGCTATTCTTTGATGGAATCTCTTCTTGCTTCGTGAAGATAATTTAATGTTAACTCAGTCGGCTTGGCCGCCTCTGAAAGGTCCCTCTACTAATCATCACTCACCCACATTCAGGAGACGGCACTTGCTTGATTGATCATTGTTGTATATAAGTGTATTTACTTAGAAAACAACTGACTAAAGTATTAAAAAGAGACCAGTTTAATTATGTGGTCGTTGTAATAGGATTATATTGGAGTACGTTGTTTGATGAAGTAAACGGTCGACAGTCTTTGCTTATGTCGATAGGAAAGGAAAAGCAGCCCTTTAGGAACAAGCAACGGAATCAGCAGAGAAACAAGATTATTATGGTCTGGAGAGAATGAGGCACATAGAGTGAAACCAGAGGGTCTGGCCGGTTCACTACACTCAAAGGAAAGGCAAGACGGACATATAACCAGATTGTGACCGGTACCATCAGTATTGGAACTCTACGCTGGCTGCTGAGGATGAGGACGGAGCGCGTATGAGAATGCCCCGAGTGTTGTGATGTCAGCTCTTAACTCAACTATACTCAAGGAAAATCAGAGAATGTCCGTGGGGAAGACGATAGACAATGCTAGACACTTTGACGTCATAGCAAGGGGAGGGGAGGCGTGGCGGAGTAATATTGCTATAAAAATGTATTAATAGTACACGAGATAGAAGATTGTAGACAGATATCCTTACCAACCAGACACAGCATAGACTATAAGAATAAGGCGTATCATCATCATCATCATCAAGTGCCTTGTCGACTGGCGTGGGCGATCATACCTCTTCACAATCTGCGATCCGCAACTGCGTGTATCAGTTCATATCCTGACCAACAAATTATGACTGACTCTTTTTAATGTTTATGATAAGTTGCCTTCGAGCACCTGCCTCTTTTAAAATATTTGGGTTACTCTTCTTAGCTGTCCAAGGAATTATACGGATTCTTCTGTAAAACCACATCTCCGAAGCCTCAAGATATTGTTCGGCTTGTTTATTAATTGTCCATGATTTACAGCCGTATGTTTAAACCGGCCTGCGAGAATTTATTTCCTAACCTCCAATGAAATGGATTTTTTACACAAAATGTTTATTTTTTTTAAATGCAGTTTTGGCCTCTCCTATTCTGTTCTTTATCTCTGTATTAAATCGGATGTTATCTATGTGCCCAGATACTTAAATTTCCGTACTTGTCATAAAGTAGCGCCATAGACTCTGATTGCATATTTAGCCGCTATTCTTTCCTTGGAAATAAGACGTATACGCACCTAACAAGTACTAGTGTCATTATTATTGGTATGCTCATTATGCCCCGGGAGTCGCCGTTGCGTAGCAACTAGTCGCTCGAGTGCGGATCGGAAGGTCGTGGGTTCGCTACCTGGAGGAGCCGGACTTTTTAAAAAAAATGACCTTGACTCCCAGGTCAACCCAGCCTTGAGTGGATACCGGGTGCAGTCCCGGGAAGTAAAGGCGGCTGGCGTGATGCTAACCACATTCACCTATCTTGGGCCGATTAGTCTATAAAAATATACTTCTAGCCTTATATGCCCTATACACATAAAAGCGTGGAAAAGGAACATTTACTTTAGTTTTACATTCTACCAACCACAATCAAATATATAATGAGATTATAGTTCTCCTTTCCGGGTCACCATTGGGGGGAGGGGAGAGAAAGAGATAAGCCACCCCCCCCCCCCCCCCTTGCATCCTCTTTCCAGACCCAACTACGAAGCATTTCGCAAAAGGCGACTAATGTTTTGTTTTGCTGAAATCTGTAACACAGCGTGATAACCGCTCTGTGAAGTGCTGAATGTTGAATTAAGAAACGATATCAAAAGTGCTCCGTCCTCGTTTTCAGCAGCAAGTAAAGAGTTCCAATTCCGATGGTACCAGTAACTGTCTGATTGTACATCTGTCTCGCCTTTATCTTTAGCATCGTTCGTCCGCGGGAACCCCTGCCAACTCCTTGCAGCGCCATTCTCCCTAAATCGTAATGATGTATTTGTGCCTCCGCTCTGCTCACACGCTCCAAAAGGGCTATGTAGCTTGTCATACACGAATTCACTAACAAGTGCTACAGAACCAGCCAGTATATTTGGCTGCTCGTTTCAGGACACACCAGCAACACCTGAAGAAAATATCCAAAGGACGCTAATCACCCAGGACCCATGAAGCGATGCTTGCTACTCTGCACGGAGCATGCCTGTCTCCGCCTTTTTTCAACACACCCTGTGAGTTAGTTACATTTACGACATTTCTGTACAGCTTATTCTCAACGCACTGGAGGGCAGCAGTGACTGCCTCCAGCTCCATTCTCAAGCTAGACGTTTTGATGTTATATGCCAGGCTTGCGCGAAGCAACGTCCATTCGCTTCATCTGAGAGTTTAATGGAGCCAAGGGTTTGTTTTCTGGAACATCTTCGCCTGTGAGATGTGAAAGTAGATATGAAAAAAGATTCCAGTTATTTTCTGCAGCTAATTCGTTTTCTTGCTTTCTTTCAGATGTGGAGGTTCCCAACAGAGGGTCGTTGAAGGATCTAAGCCTTGTCCTATGCTTGTCAGCGCTACTGGCGCTGTTCCTAACTGCCAACTAGCATGTGGCTAAATCAGCACGTGGCTAAACTAGCAGGTATCCGGATCTGACGGGAAAACTAGCATACTTGCCAACGAAATTATGACATCGGACTCGGGCGACAGTAAACTCTTAGACCGGAATTGTTTTACACTTTAAGTATACCATGCAGCTGATCTTGCGTTTATTGCTGGTCTGCAGAATGTACACATTTCTGCCACTTGTCTGTCACAGATAGTTATTACTAGGGCTGTACTAAATAGTGATTTTCACTATTCGGCCGAATACGAATAGTGGGACCAACTATTCGGCCGAATACGAATAGTGTATCATCATCATCATCAGGTGATTTGCCGACTGGCTTGGCGATTATGCCTAGCCACAATCTGCGATTTCCTGAAGCATGTATTAGTTCGTGTGCTGACACACCTCCATTCCATGCAACAAGACTGTCAAGAATCTTCTCTCGTTGTCTTCCTCTATCCCTCCTTCCACAGATCTTTCCAGTGGTCACCACATGTTCCATTTTTCCTCTTTTCATAACATGGCCGAAAAATTATGACATTCTCCTTCTGATGTCTGTGATTAGTTGTCTTCTGGCTCCCGCCTCTTTCAAAACCTCTAGGTTGCTTTTTATGTTTTGTTTGGCTGTCCAGGGTTTTTTAAGCATTGCTCTGTAAAACAACGTATCTAAGGACTCAGGAAATTGTTTGGCCTGCCTACCGATTGTCCAGGACTCACAAAGCATTGCCTTTAAATATAAGTGCTTACTTGACTAGGCTAACAGTTTCTGTTGTACATACCACATTTTCCACTTTAAAATTTCAGAAAAATGTAATCACAACCTAACGTATCTGCTGCACCTTCGCGAATACAGATGGAGGATCGGTCACACTTCGAGATTTAAAAAAAGACAATTTTTAGCAAACTGCGGTTGGCATTTTATGCAGTATGATACACTTTGAGTGTGAAACAGGGGGAAAAAAAACTCTTTTCGACAGTGGCGAGGAAAGACAATTTAAATTTTTACTTTTAAGGATCTTCATGCCTTCTTTAATAATGTCCCAATTTATAGCCGACTTTTCTTGATTTTCGCTGCGGCACCCCTGGCATACGCACCCAGTTTGAGAACCTCGAGTCAGCAGGCAAAGACCTTGCCAGCTGCTGTACCACGCAACCGGGTCGCAGTTTCCCCCGCTACGACAAACTTAGGCAAGTGCAACTATTGTGTTAATGAGAGTGTATGCAGAAACGGGTGTAAGGTAACCACTATTCGTATTCGGCCTGACCGCAAGTATTCGGCCGAATACCGAATAGTTATTAGGTCCACTATTCGGCCCCGAAGCGAATACGAAGCGAATATTCGGTACAGCCCTAGTTATTACATTACCTCATCACGTCGAAATAGTTAGTTTTACTCCTTCTGCTACATAGCATTATTTTAACTTCTTTGGACTCTAACACTGGCTATCATGGATTTTTTTTTTTTTTTTTCTGGTAGTAGGCACCTGCACCTTTTGTATGCATCATGTTTTTGAACATTACTGTAATAGACATATTTTAGTGAGTACTGACACTTAGTTTCTCTAGAAAACAAACCCTTGACTCTATTAAATTCTCAGATAAAAGTTCAAGTCATCACAGGCTGTTACTGAAATAGCTGAAAAACATCGTTAGGTTGAGTTAATCTTTGAAAATATGAAATAGATACTAGCTGCTTCGCCTCTTGAAAAAAAAATATCTTTTGGCAATTTAATCATATTACAAATATCTCCACAACTGATAACCTAATGTGCATTTCACTTTTCTTTAATTACAGTTGTTGACTGTTTACTGGCAATGTATTCGTCTTAAAAATCATTCTTCAAAAATGTCAAGTCTACTGTGGTGTCTCAAACATACGTTGGAAATGTGTATAGTTTCAATTACATGTAACATTATCTTAACTCTTTAATTTTTACACTGGAGATATTTCAGCCTGCGAAGCCATGTTTGAATAATGCTATTAGGCAATACGGCTTGATGCTGACCACATCAACCACCGATTGGTCTATAAAATATAGGTCTAGCCCTATATGCCCTATACGCCTAAAGGAGTGGAAAAGGGTCCTTTACTTACTTATTAGGCAATATCTAGACACAACACACAAATCACGATTGTTAACTGGTTAGTTAGTCGCAGCTGCAACTTATGCAAGCGGGTCATTCACATAATTGATACATTCCCGTGCCATTGAAAACCACATTGAATACTTATCACCGTCCGTTGTGAGGACAAATTGAAGCACACTGCATTCAGGGCAAAGTTAACAGCCCAAACACGTGCATTAAATCAAACATGTATTGCAGTTCATTGCTGATGCAAGCAGTAGTTGCACAGAAGTTAGCAGCTGCACACACAATATTGCATGAGGCACCACAAGTTCTGCGCCACTTTCTGAATCAACAGTTTACAATACAAACCAACCGGTGCCTGTGTACAGTCGAAAATCATTCTAAATTTAATTCGCCACTCAGGGTATCGCACTATGCAGTCAGCTCAGTAGCTGGGCCACGGCTCTGTTTACTTTTAGTTCACATATGGGAGAAAATGCGACAAATAACCACAGCCAGAAGCACTATGATTAGAAAACTCAACCTGAAAAAAAAAAAAAAGAAGTGAAGACGTGCACAAATAGAACCCAACGTTTCGGGTCAAGTTTTTATCAGATAAAAAAACAAAAACAGCAAATAGAATTGTTTTCTCCCAAAAGCAGAATATCTTTTGATGTCATATCATAAAAGGCATACACAAATAGAAGGGGAGTGAAGACCCAGAGGTTGACCTAGAATCCATGGTCAAGGTCATTGCCGCCTACACATGGGTGCTCAGACCCCACGAGGCCCCAAATATACATCTGTGTGTGTCTCTGTGTGTGTGTATATACGCCGCCATGGTGTAGCGACTAGAGGCTGGCTGACGGATCCAAAGGTCAGGGTTTCATATCTGATTGGAGCTGGACACTTACACAATATGATGTCTCCACTTTAAATGTTCTTGATTTATCATCTTCCTCGCGTTCACCTGCTGTCAACTCCGACAGAACATTCTGGTGGTTAATGTCCACCGCTAGACATTAACATTGTTCCAGAACCTGAGTGTTGCATGCACATCCGTTTTACATATCTGACTTATTTGTATGTCGACTGTTGTTTACTTGCCTCTCAGGCAGATGCACTCCGATTTCGAAGAAAGCACCCAGTTAGGCGACTCTTACGACATGCTTGTTGGGGAGGCAGTTAGATCTATTCTTGATTTCCTCACAGTGGGGCTTCAGAACTCACACGGGAAGGTTTTATCATGAATAGCTATCTACAGATCAACCAGAACCACTGGAACCTATTACAACCACTGGAAACATCTGTGGACAGAGAGGCAGAGCAGAGGAAGATAACGTGAGAAGATTCTTGACAGCATTTTATCATGTCATAGAAAGGTGTCAGCACACGATTTGATACACACTGTTGCTGATCACAGATTGTAGAGATGTGGTATTGTCCTGCCTGGAAAGTCGCCCAGGTTGATGTTTATCGACTAAGACCATCAATGTGTCGTGTTAGTGCTGAAGCAATTGCGTCTCAATATCCTACATATACAAAGGCTATCCATCCCCAGCACTTTACTGTACTTACATAACCCGTGAATATCAATCAAACGTCCATTTATTTTCCAGCTCAAGATGAAGTCTACCGCCCTTAGCAACAATGACGAAAGCAACCACAAGTGCCTACGTTTTGTGTCCCGTCTCGCGTCACGTCTTTCCCTATCTTTCTTCTTTTGTCAAAATCTGCTTGTGCCGCTAGGCGTCGCAGTCTATCAGATGATCGGCAACCGAGCCAGGGCGCGCTCAGTCGCTTCATATGCCGTGATGTTATGAAATCTCAAGTTGTCCGTGACTCCTTCAATCCATCTTCTTCTTGGTCTTCCCCTGCCTCTTGGTGTTTCGATTTTCATGTTGTATGCTCTTGATGCTGGCATCGTTGGTTCCATTCTTATTAGGTGACCAAACCATTCCCATATAATCTCGCTTATTCTTAAAATACTCTCTCTGGCGCACTACACTCTGGGCCCCCTGCTACTCGTATAAAATATTGTCTGTCTGTCTGTCTGTCTGTCTATCTCGTACCATTTCTTTCTAATCAAGCATGCCGTAGGATGTTAAGCTTCCTGCACCTGTTCCTCGGTAGTTGGGACATTATTTCTATAAAAGAGAGGCAGGATGGCTCAAGTCAGTCGGCCAGGCACTTGATGATGACGAATAGATCGATCAGGTATAGTGCGATTATCTTGTTCTGGGTGCAAGTCTATTCTTGGTTTGTAATGTCGGGTCCATTAATTCAGTCCATGCCTTGCGAGGCCATTTACCAATACTTGTCTGGTTTCAAACAATTCCGCCTATGCATGATGAAACTTCTAAAAAAATCGATTAATGGACATAAAACAGCTTCCTCCGACTGTATGGTGGACCATAGTTGCCAGTTTTCAACAACTACCAAATATTGTCACATATATGGCTCTTAGTATTATCTGCATTCAGGGACGCCTGTGCACAAACCTGGATTATAAAAATAACTATAATATTATAATAATAACAAAAATACTAATGAGCCGAATGACACACAATTGCAATTTATTTGAAATAATAATAAAATGTATAAACAAATACAAATACTTTAAACTAGGGCTGTACCGAACACAAACAAGAATTCAAGATATAATAGAGAAAGAAGTTTCTGAAGAGCAATTTGAATTCCGTAAAAACAGTGGTACTCGAAAGGCCATAATTTGTCTAAACATGCTGACTGAAAAATATATAGAAGTTCAGAAAAATATTTATGCATGTTTTATAGATTACAAAAAAGCTTTCGACAGAGTGCAACATGTTCAACTAATTGCAGCTCTTCAAAACATAGGACTAGATGGAAAGGATATCAGACTTATTAGAAACTTATACTGGGAGCAAGAAGAAACAGTAAGATATGATAACATCTGTTCACCCCAGATAGAGATCAAGAGAGGAGTAAGACAAGAATGTGTGCTGTCGCCTAGCCTTTTCAATTTATGTACAGAAACCATTTTTAAAGACATTGTAGAATTACCAGGACTGCACATCAATGGTAGAATAATAAACAATCTGAGATATGCTGACGACACAGTGTTGCTAGCAAAGAGTGAGCAGGAGTTGCAAGACCTAGTGGAGCAAGTAAAAAGAAGGAGTGCAGAATTTGGATTAGATATAAATTTGAAAAAGACAAAAACCATGATATTTAGCAAAGAAAATAATCAGCTAACAATAAATATCACAGTGAACGGGGTAAAATTGGAACAGGTTAAAAATGTCTTATATCTTGGACAAGTAATAACATGTGACGGCAGAAGTGAAACAGAAGTCAAGAAAAGAATAGGGATGACCAAAAACATTTTCAACAACATGCAAAAGTTTCTGACATCAAGAGAAATAAGCAATACATTAAAAATGAGAATTGTCAAATGTTATGTATTCCCAACCTTACTGTATGGCACAGAGACATGGACAATGAACAAACAACTGGAAAATCGTATCAATTCTTTGGAGATGTGGATATACAGAAGATTAGGTCGTGTTTCATGGAAACAAAAGCTATCAAATACAGAGGTACTGGGGAAATTGGGAATGAAAAGAGAGTTGCTAGGGGAATTAAAAAAGAGACAAGTGAAATATTTTGGCCACATTAAAAGACATAACAGTATTGTAAAGATCATCCTAGAGGGAAAGGTTCAACGTAGTCGAGCAAAAGGCAGTCAGCGTTACAAATGGGAGGATAACATTAAGAGATGGACGAACAGCAATACGAGTGAGTGTACATCAAGGGCAAGAGACAGGGCTTGTTGGAGATCCATTGCAGCCAACCTTCATTGTGGAGACAGCACCTGATTGATTGACTGTACCGAATAGTAATTTTCACTATTTGGCCGAATACGAACAGCGGAACCAACTATTCGGCCAAATACGAATACGAATAGTGTATTGTGTATAAAATATATCTACCCGAAGCGAATACGAAGCGAATATTCGGTACAGCCCTTGTGGAAACTAAAGGTGACTGGAGCTGTATTGATCACATCACCCACCAAGTGCCGATTGGTCTATAAAATATAGGTCTAGCCCTATATGTCCTATACGCCTAAAGGTGTGGAAAAGGGTACTTTACTTTTTTTCCCCCAACTATATGTACAGTACGCCTGAAATCGAGGAAAGGATCCTTTACTTATATTGCATTAAATATTATGTGAGGCCATCAGCTGCTGCTTTCATCTTAAGACCAGTTAACAGCCAATAAATGCTGTTAGTCGGTGATGTCCAGACAAGTATGTGTATCTTCACTGTGGTAGGCATTTATCCCCACCAAAAGCCGGTCTAAATGGAGACTAGGCACGGTCACTGTTCTGAGTCGTAGAAAATTTGTTGCTTATGCCAGACGGTGGCCGTTGCATTCTTGTTTCATTTGTAGACTGAAACGGTACAAATACAATTTCGTTGCCTAGCTTATGAGTTGATTGCATGGCGTGATACTTTGAGCTGCGGATTTCATTTAGAGTGTGTTTTAACTGTGACCAACGTGGTGGTGTGAATTGTAGATTCAGAAAATGGCGCGATGCCTGTTGTCTCAATATTGATGTTGCCATTATGTGATTAATATTGATCGCGTGTGCTGATCTGTTGGTGACTTCTGCTACCATCGATGATGAGCTGCATTTCTAATGTCGGATTGTTTGTGTTAGCACCTCTGGTGGCTACCGTATGCTTTTAATGCGTGTGTATGCTAGTGCATATGCTGAGACAGCAGTCTGTCAATCTTTCCACAAAGAACTGTGACAAACATTCTGTGTGTTTTCGTTGGCACAGGAGCGGAGCAACTATTGTGTGACCCGTTTGCTATGAAGCTGAAACTAAGATTACAAAGATTACCACGAGGTACGGGTGAAAGTTTATGGTTAAAGGAGATTTCCGCTTTAACGGGCATTCAGTCGTTCCATAATAAAAAAGAAGTTTTCTTCGACATCTCCAGTGTCCGTAATCGTTTATATTTTTATTTATCCAATGCGGATCAGCATTATCGCACACTGGTGTACCCATACGTGCTTCGTTCTTCTTCTAACTCAAGCCTATTCTTGATTGTACGCAGTGCACGAACTCTGATGCGCCGGCGGGGATCCTGAAATAATTTGAGTAGTTTTTCAACTCCTAATTTTGTCTGGGCAGCGACGTTAGGCTACTTTTTTTTATTTCCAACTGCCAAGAGATTTTTTACGTGCGCAACAATACACAATGGCGTCCGCTCTTACTACCCAGAGACCAGAGGAAATTACTAGAAGTCTACGTGAAAAAATCCCAACCTTCACTGGGGTTTGAACCCAGGACCTCTAGCACTCAAAGTGGACACCATGCCTCGAGACCACGCTGCCTCTCCCGAAATCATATCATATGTTAATGTATGCATAGTTTGTTCAGCATGTAAATGCCTCAATTTTAAAAGATGTTTTAAGTAGGTTTATCATTCAACCATAAGTATTCAACCATGCCGCCCCCAAGTGGGATGCAACTTTTCGTTATTTATAGCCACACCCTGGCTTTTGCCGGGGGCCCTAAAATATAGCCGGGCCATAGATATGGCCTAACGCCTGAACGGGGTTTCTGGGACCTCTCAACGGGCGATTCTCATCCGCAAGGTAGCACCTTGTGTCACCGGGTCTTTCTCGCTTTGTGTGATGTGCTGGTAGGGTACAACCTATGTACATACATACATTCAACCATAAGTGCAGGCAAGCACAAAATCGGTGTACTTTGCTCGTGCTTCCTGCATTTAGATATAGCCCTACTTGTGTGAATTCTAACGTACCGCGATCGAAACCCACTGCTGGCTGCGTGGATGACTATCCTCCGAATAACGGGCACATACTATGTCGGCCAAAATCACACCCTAACAGGGCCTCAGTCACATGTAAATTGCGCACTTCCGGCGACCTAAATTGCGGACTTCCAGTGACTACCGTCACCGCCGAGAGTATCTCCGCGGCGTGGAGCGGGGCTAAACTAAATGGCTTGGATTCTTCTGCGTAGCAGCGTGGGAGATACTTTCGGAGGTGGCAACAGAAGTCCGCAATTTACATGTGGCTAAGGCCCTGTTAGGATGTGTTTTGGGCGGCCATAATCTGTGTGTCTATCTGGCCGGCTAAGTCGTGTCCTCTCATTGTGCAGGTTTGGGTCTGTCGTCTCCTTCTGTGTCTTTGAGGCTTCATCCCCACTGAACAGGGGCGAGTCGTGCTCACTACATGAAGACTGGTCAACCGGCAATGAACTAGGGCGAGCAGTGCTCACTTAAGAAGGCTGGTGAACGAACATCGAACTGGAGCGAGAAGTGCTCACTGCAAGAAGACTGGTGAACCAGCAATGAACTGGGACGAGCAATGCTCAATACAAGAAGACTGGTGAACCAACAATGAACTTGAGCGAGCAGTGTTTACTAAAAAAATGGTTAATGAATATCAAACTGGGGCGAGCAGTGCTCACTGCAAGAAGACTGGTCAACCAACACCGAACTGGGGTGATCAGTTGCTCACTACAAAAAAGCTGGTGAACGAACATCCAAATGGGGCCAGCAGTGCTCACTACAGGAAGGTTGGTGAACGAACATCGAACTAGGGTGAGAAGTGCTTACTATTAGAAGACATTTGAACGAACACCAAACTTGGGCGAGCAGTGCTCCCTACATGAA
>CAJHNH020002269.1:245000-525000 GCA_905116865.2 Candidula unifasciata | reverse complement strand
ACTGACTGACTTTCTACCCCACTAGGACATCACACAAGCGATAAACACTCGATGACACAAAGTGCCACCATGCGGATAGGATCGCCGTGGAGAGGTCCCAGAAATCGCATTCAGAGAATTGGCCACATCTATGGCCTGCCTAAATTGCGGTCCCTGGCAAAAGCCAGGATGGGGCTTCAAATAACAAGATATTTCGTCCTAAAAAAGACGAGACACCTAATTATACTTAGCATGGGAATATTACACAACTAAATTTTAACGCATTCTTTTAATTATAAGGCGGAATCTGATTGGTTGTAATATAATTTCTTTGTGTGTTCTGAAAATTAAGCGATTGTTGCTTGATTTTCTTTTGTTACGTTACACTGAGAAATGTACCAACAGTTGATAAGACTGCTCCCTCTCCCTCCTTTCTCTCCCTCCTTTCTCTCTCTCCTTTCTCTCTCTCTCTTTCTTTCTCTCTCTCCTTTCTCTCTCTCTCTCTCTTTCTCTCCTTTCTCTCTCTCTCCTTTCTCTTTCTCTCTCTTTCTCTCTCTCCTTTCTCTCTTTCTCCTCTCTCTCTCCGTTCTCTCTCTCTCTGTCTCTCTCTCCTCTCCTCTCTCTCTCTCTCTCTCTCTCTCTCTCTCTCTCTCTCTCTCTCTCTCTCTCACTACTGCTGCTGTTTGTTTTGTTTTCATTCAATGCTTCCCAGTGTCGCTCATTTTGGGAAACACTGGTTTCAATGTTCCCCTATTTTTTCTAACTATTCTTCTACGTTCCCTATATACACGTAACACACTCCAGTTGAGTGTTTGCTTACTCCATATCGAGCTACTACTACTTCCCATAAAACTTGCCTATCGACTCTGTGGAATGCTTTTGTTTCCTTGACTAGGAATGCCACACACACACACACGTTCTTATGGATTTGTTGTTCTTTTCAAATAACTGTTTGAGTATATGTACAGCCAACTGTAGTTTCACCAGTGGCCTCAGGCTTGTTTATATTACCTTGTGCATATTGCCAGTCAATGAGAACAGTTTGTTGTAACCATGTTGATATGGTGTAGTGGGGAGCCACTAGGGTGTAGTGGGGAGCCACTAGTGTGTAGTGGGGAGCCACTAGGTTGTAGTGGGGAGCCACTAGGGTGTAAAGGGGAACCACTAGGGTGTAGTGGGGAGCCACTAGGGTGTAGTGGGGAGCCCCTAGAGTGTAGCGGGGAGCCACTAGGGTGTAGCGGGGAGCCACTAGAGTGTAGCGGGAAACCACTAGGGTGTAGCGGGGAGCCACTAGGTTGTAGCGGGGAGCCACTAGGCTATAGCGGGGAGCCACTAGGGTTTAGCGGGCAGATACTAGGCTATAGCAGGGAGCCACTAGGTTGTAGCGGGCAGCCACTAGAGTGTAGCGGGGAGCCACTAGGGTGTAGCGGGGAGCCACTAGGGTGTAGCGGGGAGCCACTAGGGTGTAGCGGGGAGCCACTAGGGTGTAGCGGGGAGCCACTAGGGTGTAGCGGGGAGCCACTAGGGTGTAGCGGGGTGCCACTAGGGTGTAGCGGGGTGCCACTAGGGTGTAGCGGGGAGCCACTAGGGTGTAGTGGGGTGCCACTAGGGTGTAGCGGGGAGCCACTAGGGTGTAGCGGGGAGCCACTATGGTGTAGCGGGGTGCCACTAGGGTGTAGCGGGGAGCCACTAGGGTGTAGCGGGGTGCCACTAGGTTGTAGCAGGGAGCCACTAGGGTGTATCGGCTAGACGCTGGCCTGCGAATCAGAAGGTCGTGGGTTCGGGTCCTGATGAAGTCAGCATCTTTTTTTTCTTTCAAAAATTAACTCTGGCTCCCATTTCGCGCAACATCGAGCTATTTAGATTGCCTCCCTAAACATCTACACACAAGGTAGCTGAACAGGTATAGTCCTGGAAACTAGGGCTGTACCAAATAGTGATTTTCACTATTCGGCCGAATACGAATGGCGGGACCAATTATTCGGCCGAATACAAATACGAATAGTGTATAGTGTACAAAAGATATCTTAAAAACACACATTTATAATGTAAAATGTACGCTGAACTTTTGCTTCACATGAAGTAGCACAGAATAGTCATCTTCTTCTTTAGCATTCTGAGCCCTTGAGGTTTACTGCTGCAGATATCACTCGTCTCCATTCATCTCTCTGGCTGGCCTTATCTTCACACTTTGTGACACCAGTTGTTTACACGTCTGGCTGGACATTATCTCTCGAACATCTTTTTTTGTCTGCCTCGTGGTCTACGCCCATTCATCTCTCAGGTGTATACAGTTTTTACTTCTCTGTCTTCTGACATTCTTTCAATATGCCACAACCATTTTAGTGTGTTAGCTCTCATGATGCCAGGGATCAATGGTGATTTAAACAGATTATGTGTTACGTTGTTACTTCTGACTCTCCATTCCCCGCTGTTTGCATCTTTGATAGGTCCAAAGATTTGTCGTAGAACTGTTTTCAAAAACCTGTAATAAGGCCTCATCTCTTTTATTTCTGCTTCAAGTTTCAGAGTCAAATAAAACGACTGGTTTTTTCAACGTTTTATATATTTTGATCTTGGTGTTGCGAGACAGACACTTTCTTTAGCAGATGTTGAAGGGCACAGTACACTTTATTTCTAGATTATATTTGAGATTGTATTTCTTCTCTCAGCATGTTGGAAGAGTTGAAGTTTGCACCCAAGTACTTATATGTTTCCTTTCGTTTGATTTTCATATTATCGACTTTGATGTGGCCGTTCTTTCTATGTCTAGTTAGTATTTGTACAGAATAGTAAACATTTAAAAACATTTTATGTTCTGCATCCTTTAGTCAATAACTAGGATTGAAAGAATCCTAAGTATTATAACAAGTAACTAAACTTGAATTGTCACTGACAGCTTAGTTAATGCAGGAAAGCTGCATTAGCTTTCAACAAAACCAATCGTTCCATGTTGTCAGCATTAAGCTGTGTATGCAGAAGCGGGTGTAAGGTAACTACTATTTGTTTTCGGGCCGACCACAACTATTCGGCCGAAAACCGAATATTTAATAGGTCCACTATTCGGCCCCGAAGCGAATACGAAGCGAATTTTCGGTACAGCCCTACTTTAAACCAGATGGGCTGGGTTCGGAGGACTTTGTCGGGTTGGGCCACAGATGAATTTTAGCCCCCCCCCCCCCCCTTCCCGCCCCCCCCCCCACAAATGTTTGGGAAAGGGGGTCAAGGGCCTTAAGCCCTCGGGTTTCCGGCGCCTCTGTCTGTATATACATGTTTTAAATAGGTAATGCTTACACTTATAACATCGTCTTTGTTTGTTAACAAGACTCACAGGAACATTAAATAATAAGTTCTCTACAATGTATGTTATGGGTGGAGTCAGACATATAAAGGGCCTTCAGATGCAATCTTTCTTTGTCGGTTGTGACGAGGAAGAGAAATCTCAAGGGCAATATAAATCATATGATGATGTATGGAAGTGAATCATGGACCGTCGGCGATAAGTGAGACATTATTTGCAGGCGACGGAGTTGTGGTTTTACAGGCGAACGATGACTTTAACAAATGCAGAGTAATGAAAATGTCTCACAAGAAACTGACTATAAAAGAGAACTGATTACCCACATCAGAAGGAAACAATCTACGCTTTTTGGTCTTGTCTTGAGAAGGGGAAAACTGGAGTACATCGTGACGGTAGGAAAGTTGGAGGGGAAGAGAAGAATAGGGAGGCCGAGAAAGAAGATGCTAGACAGTCTGACATCATGGCATGGAAGATCATCTGTAGGTAAGTGGTAAATTTTACCCCACCAGGACATCACACAGAGCGACAAACACCCAGTGACACAAAGTGGCACCATGCGGATGAGGAAGGATCACCCGTGGAGAGATCCCAGAAACCGCGTTCAGCCTTTATACTATATTGCGGCTCAAATACCGGGGTGGGGTTTTAAACTAACGAAAAATTGCGTCTAACATGGGGACGACCTTTTAGTTTCGCATAAGTGTTATCATGTGTACTTGCTTGTTTCTTGTACCCCATCAGGACATCACACAAGCGGTAAACACCCGGTGATACAAAGTGCCACCATGCGGATGAAGATCACAGTGGAGAGGTCCCAGAAACCCCTTTTAGCCGTTATGGCCACATTTGTGGTCCAGCTATTTTCAGGGCCCCATGCAAAAGCCAGAGTGGGGCTTCAAACAACGAAAAATTGTATCCCACAAGAGGGCGACTTAATTATCATCTGTGTCAGAACTGACTTAACTTTGGATAGACATGATTACCGATGCTACACTGTAGGAATACAGAATACAGACAGGGCAACGCTATAAAGGTGAGTTTTAAGCCTTGTTTAATGGCGTACAATAACAGCAACTATTATTATTTTGTGCTGAATTACAAATATTTAAAAGTATATTTAAAATAAAAATGTAATGTGCAAGGAATTACTTTAAAAAAAAAGGAGGTTATTTAAATCCTTTACACAATGTCACGATGGGGCCCCACTCTAAACATTATGGGGGAATTGGCGAAAGGGACCTAAAACAATTCAGGAGAGGTGAGGCTCAACGTGACTGAGCCTCCAGGTTCTGGCGCCCATGATGCACAGCACTTTCCAAAGGCTGACTAAATAATAAATGCACTCAGAACACAGAAAGCAGAAACTGCTAATTTCTTTAGATAAAAAGGTCCTGGTAACAACGAAGCGGGATCCTGGTGCGTACAGCCAGGACTGCAGCACTGCGTCTGATGTCAAGAAACAAAAACAGCACGGTGCATTGATTTAACAGCAGAGGTAGCATCAATGCATCATTCTCAAATCCGAACTCGTTAGCCCAGAAAACATCGACTCACAGACAGCTTATTACCAAGCCGCACATTGCCGCCATTATAGATCCGTCTGAACGTTTTTATTTTTTATTTTCGGACCAGGGTCTAGTCTAGTAGAATGATCGGCTGTTGTCTGGCTGTCTGATCGTTCGCAGACACGAAGCCGTAAAACATCACATATGGCGGAATATACGTAGCACATTACAGCCGCAGTTTTAAGTGGCTAAATGTTTGACTGCAGGCCTGAAGGTATTGGGTTTGAATCTGCAACGAGGCTTATTTTAAATAATTGTGATCTGTACCCCCAGGTCACCCCAACTGAAAAAAAAAGTCCAGTGTGGTAATGCACGAGTGAAGTTGATTACAGACGTTGAAGGCCTCAAACGGGAAAACGGCTGGGAGTGACAAACAACCTTGTATACACTGGACTTTCATTCGCCGACGAATTTGTATAGGTCTCACCCCTTCACAGATCATAAACCGGATAACAGAATCACTGTTCCTCTAGCTAGATGTATCTTACAAGTGGGACGGCCATCTTTAAACTGTCATTATGACGTCACAGTGTTAGTCTGCACCATGGTGTCACGTCGGTAACACACTTGATATCTTTAGTAACAAATCTGAGAGGTTATAAAACAATGGTATTGTTATCGTAACTTCTTTCACACCTTAAACATTGTTAATTAAAGCTCCTGGTATCTTAACTCTTTACGGACGTTTAGCCAGTATACTGGCGATTAAGTCTATCCCTTAAAGACGTAAAGCCAGTTTACTGGCTCATGATAGACACACTCTAGTTTTGTTCCGTTTGTAGGGAAAACAAACTTTTATGAACACGTTTTTTAACAATTAGGATTAACAACAGGATGAACTTTCATTTGCGATGTCCATCGTGGTCGGTGCATTATTTTGTAATTTTGAAAAAAAAATTGTTTAGATGGGATACAATTTGTTTGTGGATTTTTCAATCCTAAATGATAAGGGAAAAGATCTAGAACTGTTCATACTGCTCTATCGTTGATGAATCCCTGCCAGATGGTGGCAACAGTCTTGATATTATGATTGATATCTAAATGACAAATCTACTAGCAATAATTTAGTTTAGGATATGAAAATTTCACAAAATATTTCAATTAGATCAATGTTTTGATCAGCTGTTATTCCGATTTTCGGTTGTTGTGAAAATTGACATGTCATACAAAAGTGATTATAATATCCAAAGTATTTAAATTAATTGTTTCAAATAAAGACTAGCTAATACATAATTGAACAGAGAAAGCATGTGTATTCTTAGAATTGGATAACAGTTTTGTTGAACCAGTCAAAAATAAGGTTAGCACAAAATTTTTTTGTTAAAAATTTTCATATGTGTCTAACATCCTTGAATGTTGTGTGATTTTAACAATATTTTGATATTATACTGACATAAAAGTAGTTTAGATTTATTCTGCACTCATTTATCTTTAATTTGAAATATTATAAATCAGGAAGGTTTTAGCTTTGTCGTGTTGCACTAAAAAAATTCTGCTTAAAATTAATGCTGTCCAAACACCAGAAAAATGCCGTCCTGAAAGAGCTTAAAAGTAAAGGAGGTCGACGTGATGTTGATCAGATTGCCTATCTAGTCATAAAAATGGGTCTAGTACCATATGCCCAGCCAGCCAATGATGTGAGAGAAGTCTTTGACTTTTTTTTTTTTTGCAAGGAAGCAGACGTAAAGCTCGATCTAGCATAGTTGCCAATCGGCCTGGTAGTCTTCAGTGCGAATCTCTATCAAAACAGTTTTGAAATTGACCTGGGCTCCTAGATAGGCCCGACTTAGAAAGGGGGATGTCCTATAAAGTAATGCTGACCGGTGCTATATTGTGGGAATTACACAGCTGGTTTTAAGGTCACTGCGAAAATTAAATTAAACAGTGAAGAATTATGCGCGTCAGAAAAAATAATCCACACCGTTAGCACGTATGTGGTGAACAGGGGACAATAAAGTACACCATGTCAACGGGAAAGTCGGTTGAGAAGAGTGGCAACTGAAGATCGGTAATACTCTTCCACATCTGTTGAGAGTTACATATCATCTGGAACTGAGAGTCTCAATATTCTACCACATCTGTTGAGAGTTACATATCATCTGGAACTGAGAGTCCCTATACTCTTCCACATCTGTTGAGAGTTACATATCATCTGGAACTGAGAGTCTCTTTACTCTTCCACATCTGTTCGGAGCTACATATCATCTGGAACTGAGAGTCTCTTTACTCTTCCATATCTGTTCGGAGCTACATATCATCTGGAACTGAGAGTCTCTAACCTCTTCCACATCTGTTGAGAGTTACATATCATCTGGAACTGAGAGTCTCTATACTCTTCCACATCTGTTGAGAGTTACATATCATCTGGAACTGAGAGTCCCTATACTCCTCCACATCTGTTGAGAGTTACATATCATCTGGAACTGAGAGTCTCTTTACTCTTCCACATCTGTTCGGAGCTACATATCATCTGAAACTGAGAGTCTCTATACTCTTCCACATTTGTTGGGAGCTACATACCATCTGGAACTGAGAGTCTCTATATTCTTCCACATCTGTTGAGAGCTACATATCATCTGTAACTGAGAGTCTTTATACTCTTCAACATCTGTTGAGAGCTACATATCATCTGGAAGAGTCTCTCTATACTCTTCCACATCTGTTGAGAGCTACATATAATCTGGAACTGAGAGTCTCTATATTCTTCCACATCTGTTGAGAGCTACATATCATCTGGAACTGAGAGTCTTTATACTCTTCCACATCTGTTGAGAGCTACATATCAACTGGAAGAGTCTCTATACTCTTCCACATCTGTTGAGAGCTACATATAATCTGGAACTGAGAGTCTCTTTACTCTTCCACATCTGTTCGGAGCTACATATCATTTGGAACTGAGAGTCTCTAACCTCTTCCACATCTGTTGAGAGCTACATATCATCTGGAACTGAGAGTCCCTATACTCTTCCACATCTGTTGAGAGTTACATATCATCTGGAACTGAGAGTCTCTTTACTCTTCCACATCTGTTCGGAGCTACATATCATCTGGAACTGAGAGTCTCTTTACTCTTCCACATCTGTTGAGAGTTACATATCATCTGGAACTGAGAGTCTCTATACTCTTCCACATCTGTTCGGAGCATCATTTCATCTGGAACTGAGAGTCCCTTTACTCTTCCACATCTGTTGTGAGCTACATATCATCTGGAACTGAGAGTCTCTTTACTCTTTCACATCTGTTAGAGCTACATATCAACTGGAAGAATCTCTATACTCTTCCACATCTGTTAGAGCTACATATCAACTGGAAGAATCTCTTTACTCTTCCACATCTGTTAGAGCTACATATCATCTGGAACTGAGAGTCTCTTTACTCTTCCACATCTGTTGGGAGCTACATATCATCTGGAACTGAGAGTCTCTTTACTCTTCCACATCTGTTGGGAGCTACATATCATCTGGAACTGAGAGTCTCTATACTCTTCCACATCTGTTGGGAGCTACATATCATCTGAAACTGAGAGTCTCTATACACTTCCACATCTGTTTGGAGCTACATATCATCTGGAACTGAGAGTCTCTATACTCTTCCACATGTGTTGGGAGCTACATAAAATCTGGAAGAGTCTCTATACTTTTACATATCTGTTGGGAGCTACAAATATTCTGGAACTGAGAGTCTCTATACTTTTCCACATCTGTTGAGAATCGTCCGGCGTAATACTGACCACATTGCCCACCTAGTGTCGATTGGCTTGTGAAAATATGGGTGCTCCTCCCATATGCCCGATGCGCCTAAATGCGTGAAAAGAGATCTTTACTTTACTTTATACTATTGAGAATCAGGTATGCCGATTCGTGTAACAACGGTCACAAAACACTTTTATACCCTTTGATATTTGTTGAGATCGCGCTGCCCCTAAGTGCTTGCCTGAATCTGTTGAGACCGGTTCATCTTACAGATGAAAAGCTGATAAGTAATTCAATCTAAACTAGGGTAGAGTGGCAAAACATACACTAAAATGATGTAACGGGACCAAGCAGTAATCAACTCTCAGGAAAAGAATAGATGTTTCTTCCTGTACATGCTTCTCAGTGTAAACACTCGACTCATCAAAATGTTCTGTCTTAAAAATAATACACCTCAAAGGCTGGTCCACATAGATGGATTTAGTAAATTACTAACAGAAAACAAAACAGGTCGATGCCAGTGTGTGGGAAAGGTATAGCAGAAATAAATGTGACAAGTTGATGGACTATTTCTATCAATTGGGGGATCTTCCTTCAAAGTCGGATTGCATCTGCCTGAGAGACAAGGAAACACTAAACTGCATACAGATAAGTAAGATCTGTAAAACGGATGTGCACGCAACATTCAGGTTCAGAAACAAGACTTGAGTTCAGAGGTGGACAAACATTCCGAACTTTCCACCGGGGTTTATAGCCGGTGAATGTGAAGAACAAGAAGAATTGGGGGATCCCTGTTAGCACAGTGTTGAGACACTCACCTGCCTGGCCGGAGATTTGTTCGAATCTGTCACGAGTCTGGCTTCTTTAAAATTTACTTTAGCCGCCCTAATAACCCCACCAAAATAGCTACAGGGAAATGTCATGGGAAGTAAAGTTAGCTGATGTGATGTAAACAATATTGCCAACCGAGATCTGAATGGATCCATAGGCTATGCTTATTGGTATTTAATCAAAAGCTCGATGGGTCAGTAGCGGAGATAGGGTCCTTAACATTTATTTTTGACTTGCAACAGTTTAATATTTCTTATATCAGTCAGAAAACAAACTAGAAGATAGTTTCATTGGCGCCGGGACCTGAGGGCTCAGGGAACTTACCCTCTCTAAAAACTGTTTAGTGAACCGAGCGCACCTTTCACAGTTTGGAAGGAAGCTAACCTAGGGTGGTCATAACATTCTTAACTTCTAAGCAAGTCGGGCTATCCCCCCCCCCCTTTCTTTCTCACCCCCTCCCCCAATCACCCGGCCATATAACAAATTTGGCATCAGACAGGGCACCACATAAAGCAATGTTTTACAGATACAGCGGTAACAGATCCAGGTGTCGACCACGCAGAAGATAGACCACTGAAATATCAGAGACACTGAAAAGTACTTTATACGAAGCGGACAGAAGGACTCGTTGCCACAGCTCTTGCAGTTGATGGCGTAAACGACATGGCAGCTCGTGCAAAAGAATGCTTCACGTATGTGGAAGGTAGCAAGGTAGAATTAGGGAATTCCAGACTTGTCCCTTCAATCACATATGGACAGGTCCTGCCTATAGGTCTGTGGTATGAGACGGTGCCGAAGTGGGACTCAGACGCAGAACGTAACCGACGCTTGGCTAAAATATCCTTGAGGTTACGGTCACGTCTGTAGGCGACTAGAGGGAGTTCAGAGAAAATCTTCTGGTAGCAGGGTCAATCCTAAGAATTGAGAGATGCCTGAGAAGAATATTTTTGGCACAGATTTATGAGGGTAAGTATGAGGAAAGGTCTGTTGCGGTGACGTTTATGCTTGGAAACGAGGACCTCATTACGATGGATAGACCGTGTTCGGTGAAAGGCAGCAGATAAGACATGTTTAGAATACTCTCGACGTTGGACGAAGTCCAGTATTTCTAGGACCTTGTGGAGAAGTCGTCGTTCTCTTAGCATAGTCTGCGGGGGCGTAAAAGCTGTGAGAAAAGAATGGAATCTTTTCTGAAATAGGGATGAGGGACATGTAAAGAGGAAAAGCATAGGAACCAGTAGGCTTGATCACCGAGGTGCTACAGCCTTTGGAATCCACGGTGACAGTGATATCCAGAAAATGCAACGACGATGATGAAATGCTGGAAGTGCATCGGATGCTGGGATGGAAGTTGGAGAAAAAATGAATGAAGTCCTATAGTTCAGGTAGGGTCATATCGGTGACACCGATCTAATCATCAGTATACCTTTTGGAGCTCGGGGAGCCTACCAGTATATGCACCACGCATCTGATGCTCGATGTTGCCCATAAAGAGGCAGGCATAGCTAGATCCCATCTTGGTGTCCATAGCGACGCCACTGATCTGGTTGAAATTGTGGCCATTTAACTCATAAGAGTTTAGAACGAGCAATAACTCGACCAAACGTATCAAATGGTCGGTGGATATAGCAGGACTGAATCTAGGATCTGAAATGGACCGCAAAGTCTGGAGGCCATCAAAACGTGGAATAGACGTGTAGAGAAAAAAGTAGCAGAGCTACAAGGTGGGTGGAGGGAAAAGGTGGGTGGGGGGTTAGCATCAACAGATCAGCAAAAGGCTGCTTAAAGGAGTATACAAGTAGGCTGTGTGTAATAGAGAGAAAGAACGAACACATTTATTTTTAAAGGGTCACAAATTGGACACGCAGGCTCGTCTTACATTTGGCCCTTTCACAAACCCATCTTTCATCAGCAATTGCATTTTATCAATAAAGCATGTTATGTTCATATAACAATATGCATAGTATGAATATCAAGAGGAAAACACAATACATACAAAGGTACATGTATATACGCACGCACGTACATCCATCCATCCATTCATTCACCCATCCACCCACACATACCCAAAACCCACCCCACCCACCCACACACACACACGCTCACAGACAGACAGACAGACAGACAAACAGACAGACAGACAGACAGACAGACAGACAGACAGACAGACAGACAGACAGACAGACAGACAGACAGACAGACAGACAGACAGACAGACAGACAGACAGACAGACAGACAGACAGACAGACAGACAGACAGACAGACAGACAGACATGACTACACCATAAGACGCCTTCGGCCTACTGACCCGCTCCTGGGGTCACCGGTAGCCCTTCATAAACACCACCGTTATATACCCACTCTTTGGGTCACGTATAACCGACCATAATAACAAACCTCCTTGATTATGTGCCTAATCTTTGGGTCACCTATAACCGGCCATAAATGACTAGAGAATTTGCACACATCGATACGCCCCCACGACAAGCAGTCGCGAGTTAGTCTAAATGAGATCAGGAACACATCTTCGTAATTGAATCAAAAGAGTTGTTGGGCCCTGAAAGCCTTGTCTCCATTAATTAAACTCAACTGGGACATTCTGAATTATACACCAAATTCGAATGAACAATCTAAGCTTCCGCCAGAATAAATAATACACATAATAACAACTAAAAATCCCTCTCTCACTGACTGAGAAGCACTAATTGTCAACTACCCCAGGACTCTTCCCATCCGTGGTTGCACGTGGATCTCGAATTCTCGCCAGCCCTCGAGGCTCTTCACCTGCCGGTCACACCTGTCTAACAATCTCCGAGGAGATTGCTGCTAGCCGTTAATCTCAGGAAAGCCCTGTCTCACAATTTAATCGTGTGGACCTTTTGCACTCGCCTCTGCCATCATCATCGTTATCTAGCGCCTCTTCGACTGGCGCAGGCGATCACGCCTCTGACGCCTGGTATAACTGAACAGCAAAGTGAGTTGAGCACACAACACTTTCACATACAGATTCATGCATGCATACATTCACGATCATGCATTAAACAAAATATCATGCACATTCTCACATAAACAGGTACACATTCTCCTGAATCCACTATGTACGCACTCACACATACTTATACAAACACTCTTACATACACACTTGACCTCTCACTCATCTATAACCAGAGAGATCGAGAGCGAGAGGGACAGAGATCGAGAGAGAGAGAGAGAGAGAGAGAGAGAGAGAGAGAGAGAGAGAGAGAGACAGAGCGAGAGAGAGATTAAGAGAGAGAGAGATCGAGATCTAGAGAGAGCGAGATCGAGAGAGAGAAGGGGTGATAGAGATCGAGAGGAAGCGAAAGAGAGAGAGAGAGAGAGAGAGAGAGAGAGAGAGAGAGAGAGAGAGAGAGAGAGAGAGATCTGAAGCACACAGCCAATCTTCTCTGTAGAGCGGGAACCTGAGTGACTAATGGATTCAAGCCACTATGTAGGGGCTAAGACTAGCTTCACTGAACCGTCTGTTTTCATGGCTATTGAGATTTTAGAAACAGGTCTGTTGTTGTCCCCAAAGCTACTTACTAGTTGCACACCCCTTGTCATTCTTATGACGTTCAGGTCATATGCAGCTGCTCCAAAGACCAATAAAATGAGTTTTATAGTACTGGAGACGGCAGTAGTAGCAGCTTTCGTTGCATTTTCAAAATGCGTGGTTTTTAAAAAGAAGTCATTTTATCATCAATTGTTTTCCTGCTCATAAAATTTAACCATGCAATCACTCATATGATCAATAGTGACAAAGAATGCAAAGAGAAAACAAGGTGCTCTATAAATTTATTAGATTTAAAAAAAAAAAAACTTATAACTGGTGTTGGGGGAAAACACAAGATCTTGGTTAATTACTAAATTGTCAGATCATTATGGCGTCTGCTACGTGTTTTTCTTTTCACTTTAGAGAAAGAACATTTCACACTGTATTCGACAAATTTTTTTATTATCGTACGTAAAAGATATTCTTTGAAACTTTAGAAAATAGCAGCAACAGTTTTTTTTTTTACATATATTTTTATTTCAAGTAAAAGCTTTAATGACATGTTTTCTGCGGCAACAGTTGCTGCAGATATGTGTTTTTGCAATGGCGGGTTTCCTGTCCCGTACATTTGAGAAGCTAAAATCTTGCATTTGCGGCCTCGGTTACACTGGTCTTTGGCTGTTTTGGCTCTTCCTAGTTCTTACTGTAATTTATTTTCTCCGCATACCTCTCAAACTGAGTGAAAACGTGTCATACGGTAAGTCATTGTAGTTCTTGCAAAAACCTTTTATCTGATCGTAGTTTGTTCTGTGTGTCTGTGTAACCAACGGCGTTTTCGCTGTGCTGTCTATGTTTTATGTGGCTATGATTGTTGTTTCAGCATACGTGTATCGTAGAGCTATGCGAATCCACTAACTGCTACTGTAATGCGTTTGCTAGGTGTTATTAATTATTACTCTCTAGCCACCTTATCTGCGTCCATATCACGTAATGCGATGATATGCATGCGACAGAGGCGCATTCAAATTTAAATTAAAATTTACAAAAGAAAACAGAAACTACGCCGGTCTACAAATAATAAATATAATACCAAATTCAGTAAGTAATCTTTAATTAATGATCAGTGTCATACTTACTAAAGTAATAAAGTATTATTATTACCACTAATACAAAATAACACATTTACAATAATCTATATGCCTTACATAATTACTTTCATTGCATACAACAAATCTGTTCTGCACATTCTCAAGCCCACCCACCCCCCCCTTCCCTGTAAATAACACTGGTAATCTCAGCACAGTGCACAAATCCTAGAACCGTATTGCTGACATGTTAACTGACATTTTTTTTATTAGTTATTAAAAGTTCTGATCCTAGTCCATAAATTAAACACAGATCCTGGGAGAATAGAAAAAGAAAATTGAAGGACTTCATGGCAGAAATACAAATTTTGGCTATCTTCCGAAAAACGGTCCTAAATTATCGAGCCGGAAAATATACCCTAACAAGGCCTCAGTCACGTGCTTGTGAGTCCCAGCCATCTAGTTTAGCCCCAATCCACGCTGCTCATGTGGCGTGGCAGATACTCTCGGCGGTGGCAGAAGTCGCCGGAAGTGCACAATTTAAGACGACGATAGTGCACAATTGACACGTGACTGAGGCCCTGTTAGGGTATATTTTCCGCCTCGATAATTTAGGATCGTTATTCGGAGTACTATTAAGACTGATGTTCATTTCTGTAAGGCTATTCTTAATGCCATCACTCCATCTTTTCCAAGGTCTTCCACTCGCTCTATACCCGTTGTAACGTTTTAGTGTGGCTCGCTGTGGCAAATAGTACCAGGGCATTCTTGTTAGGTGTCCAAACCACTTCATTTGTTGTTCTTTGATGACCAGTAAGACTAGCTTTATTCCTAGCATTCGTCTGATTTCGTATTCTGTCTTTCCTTGAAACTCCTGCCACTCTTCTAAGGCATTTCATCTCTGTTGTCACAATTTTACATTCATTGGAGGATGTAAGTGTCCACGTTTGGCATTGATAGCATATTGTTGGCCAAAAAATTCAGCAGTCAATTTAAGATAATGCTCACTCAGAGGATTTGATTATTTACACAGACTGTTCGGTGTCAAGAGGCAAAAGAAGTGCTTGGGGTTTCTTCGCAAAAGTTTATGGTTGACATCTGTTGCAGGAGAGCCTAGCATATGATACCACAACATCCAGCTTAAGAATGGGGGTGGAAGCGGTCATTGCAGCTTTCCGCTGGTTGGAGAGCATGACACACAAACACATCGTGATTGTAACTGACTCAGAAAACATGCTGAGGAAGGTCAGGACAGGGATGCTTTGTGCAGAGCAGCATGTTTCACTGCGGAGGACACGGGTGAGGAGTATTGTCTGGATTTTTTCACTGGGATACGCCGGTGTGTTGTGAAATAAACAGGTGGAAGACTGGCTGGCTCTGGACAACTTGGTGGAATACTGATGCATGATAAGGCAAACGGGGTTAGTGCCTGGTGGGATAAAGTGTAAAGTTCAAAGAAGCAGATGGATCACCACAGTCTGGCGAGATTGATGCAGCAATGAGTGGCGAGAGGTTCTGGCTGATGCTTAAGGCCCAGAGGAAAGGCAAGAATCTTACTGGCACCATTAGTATCAGAACTGTTTACTGGCTGTTGAGGATGGTGTCTCGGGTCCCAAAGTGGATAGATGCTTTTGTGATGAGTTGGAGTTTACCTCTCTACACTTTACCTCCACCAGAGAAACTAGACTATTATCCGAGCTATGTTGCATGGTTTGGGCTGATAATTGAAACAATATAATTACATTTCATTATAGCAAATGTCATTGTTCACATCTTATTTTATACACATGAAAACATACACTGAAAAACATGTGATACAAACGTACAAGAAATAGGAATGGTTCAGCAGTTCCCTAACTGAGATAACTGAATACTCACAAAGAACTATTTCAAGCAGAATGTTAAATAGGATACATCAGGAAGGAATATTAGACTGAGCTAGCTCCTAACGTATGAATAAAAGATAAAAAATAATATACACTCATACCTGAAAATGTTCCAGCAATTGCCAAACAAGACTCAACCAGTAAGAAATACTTTCTACTGTAGGTCTGAGTTTGTGGCTAGCTGGCGGCACTATGAGGTAAATTTTAAAATGCTCGCAGTATAAGTATCTATCTATTGTCCAAATTAAACTCCTCCCCTTTCTAGTATTAGCCTGTCCAACTGGAGAAGATCTAGGCCACGCCCCAGAAGTACCTTGCAGATCAAATTAGCTAACAAGGTGCCTGTCAGTCAATTCCGGACTGACATCTCTCTATGAGCAAACATTCTTAGGTGGCCCAATCTATTTTACAACTAATCTAACTGACATGGTGTGAAAAGACCATCAGTGAAGCCATTGTATTTCCAACTTGACCAAATTAATTCCCCTTTATCTTATCGGTTGAAAGGGCCCAGCCTGGCTGATGACCTAACCATTATGACACAAGGGACTGGTCTGAGGTTCAAGGAGGATAATCTCAGGGGGAGATAATTAGTTTTATGAGCAGTTGCCTCTCCTAAGGGCTGTGGTCAGGAGATAATTATATGACACTGGCTTGTAAAACGAATTGCTAGATAAAGTAATGTTAGGTAATATTACACAAAGCTGGGTTGATTTGTCTGGCCCAAGGACTGGAAACAATTAAATCCATGTGGTTTTAGTACTTGATTCAGTCTTAGGGCATAGCAAATATAATTCGCTGTCTCTCTATAACCAGAAGAAATTAATACTAGTACTAACTTCTGAAACTACCTAGGTAGTTTCGTCACAGATGGGAACGGAGCACTTATGGGAATGCCCTGAGTAATGTGATGTCGGTTCTTGAATCTACTCAACTCAACTCATAGTTTGTTCCATATTGAGAATTTTATTATACCATTTTAATCCTGTTACACTGTGCATCATAAATAAATAAATGTTTATAATTCAATTTAGTTAATTCTTTTTTAGCCAGTCTTGACATTAGAGTTAAATATTGTAAATTTGATTCTAGATTTAACCCCTTAAGAGCGTGTGATTGCTATATCCAGCAAGATCATTTGCTATATTAGTGGGTCTGCTGTGGGCTTTCTGCGGGCAGTAGCTAGTGGATAAAATTAATTACATGGTTATGGCTAGATTATTGTGTTCGTTAAAGTTGTCTCCACTTGGTAGAATTCTTCTGTGGCTAACAGGTATTTGCTTGTTTCAAACATGGGGCAAGTTTTCCCAGGCCCCTGTGTTTGTGTGACACTGTTTACATTGAAACATTATTCAGAATCATTTCTTGTCTTATAATTGTTCTGAAGTGTTCCTAAGCAGCAAACTTGTTGTCTGTATAAAGTTCCCTGTTGGACAGAAGAGAAGACAAACAAACCTAATCATGAATTCGATCAAATTTTTTATTCTTCACGAATTTTGCTGGAACCCAAACACATATAGCTTCTTTTCACAGATGAAATCAGTTGATACTTCCTTCTTAGGAAATGTAATGAATTTTCAAAACATAATTTCAATAATGTAAGAAATTTCTGAAAAGAGATTTAATATGTTACTGTTATTTGTTTCATTTATGGAGTTTACCTTGTGTCTCTACACTGGAACTCTTAGGATCCATGAAATAAAGGCACACACAAAAAAACAGAGGAAGGAGCTAGAAGGTGCAGTAAAAAAAAGTTTTGGAGAACGAGCAGCATGTGATAGAAAAAGGATATGATGACTTGGCTTGAGTTGGTTGAGAACCTGTGTCTCAATGGGGGATAAACGGACAGAAAAAGACCTTATGAGTCCGGCTTAATGTTAAAAAAAAAAATCTTACTATGAAGTACTCAGTCACACCTTAGTTACCCACCAGAGGGCATTTTCAGTTGATTTCCCACATCTAGTGCAACAAAGGTTCTTGCTTTTTATATTCTTTTTTTTTTTTTTTTAAAAACCATTACTATCTGTTATCCCAACTTTGTCCATATTGTTACCGAAATATGTGTATACTTCCATTTTATGAAGTAAGGTTTCACTATTGGAAATTCATTTATTGATTAAATTATTCTCATTATTTGCCTATATTCCTGAATTTTTAGACCTAAGTTTGTTGAAGAGAAAGTTTACCTCATCTTCCATGTGGTTTTTGTCTGTGGGGGTAGGAGGGGAATGTCATCAGTTGAGTCTGCTATATCATCAGAGCACTCTCTTGTAGCCTGTTGAACTCCACTTATACTAGTAGATAATTGTTTCTTCTTCATCCGTTCTTTTACTGCACGTGTACCATTTTTCTTAATGGTGATGTAGGAGGAGGGGTGTATAGCTAAACATCAGATTTTAAATATCTGGGAATAACATTCACTGAAAATAGCAAATTAGATGGAGAAATTGAGAACCTAATACCAGAAGCATTGTAAAGCAAATCGAGCATGGAGACTGCTGTCCCTCCCCCACCCCAACCCGTTTCATAGGTCATCCCCACCCCACTCTATGTTACTAGTGCCAGACACATGGTCGCTTACAACAGATCAGACACAAACTCATAAAAAATAGTGACGATGTGTAAATGTCACGAAAATCACCCTATCACTTTGGGCACGTGATTTCATGCCGGCTTCCATTCATGCCGTGGCAGTTTCCGTGGGCTGTCTTCTGTTGCAGGGGTGTTAGGATATGCATTCTTTTGCCTCCGCCGTCTATACACACCCTGCGGAAAACTGACTGCCATTTGTTTGAGGCTCATCACAAAAGTGTGAGCTCACTTGACATAGACTCTTTTTGTGTGCGTGAGCAAATGTTTAACTAATATTTATCTTCTCTGTCAGCTACGTCACTTGTGCAACCGTCATTCATTTAGGGTGTGCAGTTCTTCGCCGTCAGTACACACCATGCGAAAAATGGTTCCTGTTCGTTTGGGGCCCGACACAAAAGTGTGTAGCTTCTTCGTGGCAGGCGACATTGAGCGAACGCACAACACAAGTAGCACACACAGTGCCGCCTGCTCACAACACAGAAAACAGAACATACTGGCCGCTCACAACATGGAATATGGACTGCTTATAGTGATAAAAATAACAAATCACATGCCCGACATGATGGGGTGATTGTCATGATATGTACCTAACCATGGATATAAGATATCTGAAAAAAAGAGATACATTCAGGAATGAAGTCATAAGAAAAAAATGACAGCATAAAACCAATATAAAACTACATACAAAGCCAGATAAAATGGTTTGACAATGTAGAGAGATTCCTTGTGGCACCATGTTATATAAGGCATAGACTAAAAGAGGAGAGTAACAAAGATCATGAGTTAGACTGAGAGCAAGAGACAAAGATAACATCAGAGAAACTGCAGTGGTGTTGTATCTGTGGTCAGTGCATCAGTAGAACCAAAAACCAGAATCTTATATCTCCCCTAACACCTAGAAATGGTAACAGGAAGTGGGGAGGGGGTAATGTTTCTCCTGAGGATTTAGGGATACAGGGTTAATGCAGTCACCATGAAGTGTGCAGGTTGAGAATTTATATTTTTGCCCCTGACAGCAAAATTTGTATCACCTTACTGAGTATTCAAACCCCGGTCTCCTGATTGCGAGTCCAGAATGCTGATTACTCGACCAGGCACCGTCTGTAGTCAGTAGGATGAATATCACTCACTAAATGTATTTCAGTTATTTGGTACCCTTACTGGGAGAGAGTAATTCTGTATTTGAGTACCAGTACAGGGAGAATGTAAATTCTGTGTTTGGCACTCACATAGGGAGTGTGTAATTCTATATGTGACACCTAAACAGGAAGATTGCAATTCTGTGTTTGGCACCTGTATGAGGAGAGAGTAATTCTATATTTAGTTACTGATAGGATGATTGAATAAATTTGTATTTAAAAGAACAGTTAAAAGAGTAAATGATATAACAGTTTTTAGTTTGTCCTGAGAATGTTGTCAATGTTGCTTGTTTCCTTTCTTGTATACAACATTCAGCTTTATTCTTTCTGTATCAGACAGCTTACATTTATTGATTTCTTTATGTTATGGGAGTCTTGTTAGCACTGTGGCTGGATTTTCATGCCAAGGTGGTTGAGGTGGCCTCTGCCATGAGGTGTTGACCCATGTTACATAGACCTGTTAGTACATGGTGGATAATGTGGTCAGCATCATGCTACCTGCCTTCACTTGTATAAACATTTCCTGATACAAATTTTAGACCTGGTTGACCAGGGAGAGAGATTTGATTGTAGCAGTTTAAATTACATCAGTCATTTATCTGACCTTACATAAGGTTTAATTGTTGCACAGTTTACAGTACATACAACGTTTATTGAATCATAGTAGCTATAGTCTGTTCCAGACTTTGTACCCAGCTTCAGAAATCTTAAACTCACTAATCGTTTACTGTAAATTGTTGAAATTTGTATTGCAGCCAGTTAATGAAAAATTTTTTTTTCTTAAATGCAAAAAAAAAAACAAATTTCATTTTGCTTTATTTGCGGTATGTGAAAAAAAAAAAAAACAGGCACCGATTCAAAGCAAACAGTCAGCCTGCTTACAGTAAATTGTGTACGGTAAACTTGTCAAAACATCAAGTTGCAAGTGTTTTGTACGTGATTCAATGTGGAATGGTTTTCCCCAGCAATTGCTCCCCATTAAATGAACAGAATATTTTCATTGTATGTTGTTCAGCCTCTCAAAATAATCTCCATGCATCTTTGCACACACGAGCTGATTTCCACACAATCTGCACACATGTGTCAGTTATTGAATATTCTGTTCTTTAGGGGTACACAGATTATTAGTTTTAAAAAAAAATTTGCAGAAATTCACTGCTTTGAGAAAACAGTAACATCTGTGCAACTGTAAATTATAAAATCATAGGGACATGGGAAATCTAAGGCCACAAGCACAAATTTGTGTTGATCCGTACAGGAATTTTCAAGTTATTAGTTGAAATGTGACACCATGAGTTTTGAAACACACTGTAGTTAGTTAGTTAGTTATCATTTACAGGACATTGCAGAACCAACCCCAGCATATTTTTGGCTGTTGCGGTTTTCTAGGCAAATTTACATTCAGTAGTTTGTCATTGCCTGGTGAACTGTCGAACCCAGTGCAAGGTGATCTGCTGCCTAATTGCCTACAGCTGGGATCAAACCGACATTACAAAGGGCGTTCACAGCGCCTAAGCTGCAGACACCCATTAGTTTACAGTAAAGCAGTAATTGATGTGTCTTTATATACAGCTTTGATTGTAGCACGATTCACAGTTAATAAATAACTTATTCGCACTTCCATATGCTTCAGTTGTAGAACAGTTTACAGTTATTTATTTTCTATAACCTAAAAAGTTATCTACCATGCACCTTTAATTAGAGCATAGTTTTATAGTTACTCGGTCATTTACCTACTCTCATCATTAATAATCTTTTATATCCTAGATAAAATGAGCTATCTGTAAATCTGGTAATTGGCATCATTACCTAACAGCCTCACCTGACATTGATGTGGCTTATCCTTAATTTCTGTTTGATCAGTGCTGATGAAAGCCTGTCTTGAAAGCTTTCAGAAGTGATTTGTTATTTATTAAATTGGGTCTGGTGGAGTTTTGTTTGTCTACCTCACATAATGAAATCATTATGTTATAGCTAGGTATGGTCTCTTATTGTGATGACTGCCGTGTGCTCTTACTGTGTTGCCAGTGACATAAACATTGCAATCAGTGAGGAATGGTTTACTGGCACATGCCATTCTGTAAAGGTTATTGAGTTATGGGTTGGGTGGTCTTCACGGTACTCAGCATGCGTCCATAGATGTTCAGATTCTTCATTCAACATATAAGTCAGCGTCCCGCTCTATGCTGGTTACCAAGACTTCTTGTAATTGCTATGTCTCTCTCGTCTTTGGCTGTGCCCATCTTTACTCCCAGTTCTGGCATTCTCAACAGTGGTGGGGACACACTACTCCCAGTACCCTCCGCTTGTCCTATTTCTCATGGGGCATTAACAGTGTCAGCACAATCCACAGGCCGGCCATCTGCAGTGGAGGCAGAACCAGCCCATCTATCAGCTCTTTCTGTGCAGCTTATTGTTTTATTGCAGATGTCCTGAATGGATCAGTTTAACTCTTTCAGGTGTTACTTTAACTTGATCTGTTGAAATAAGTTGTTACTTTTACTAATACATTTTTTGGGTCTGGTGAGTTTTAAAAAAAAGTAGCACTAGGGACAGAAGCAGTTAAGATTTGAGGCAAGTGGATAAAGGAGCAAAAAAAAATATGTTGAGGCGGTTGAATCAACCAAAAACATGGTACCGAATGAGTTAATATGCAGATATGAGTCATGGACCTTTCCGAAAAGGCTAAAAATATTGAGGGTTTTGAACTAGAATACTAAGGTTCAAGAGGGAGAAGGATATTGTAAAAAGTAAAGGACCCCTTTGCACGTTTTCACGCCTATTGGGAATATAGGGTTTGACCTATATTTTATAGACCAATCGGCACTTGATAGGTGATGTGTTTAACAGCATTCCAGCCACCTTTACTTCCCAGGGCTTTACCTGTTACCCATTCAAGGCTGGGTCTACGTGGGAACCAAGGTCATACAAAAAAATGCCCAGCTCTGTCAGGACCTGAATCGACGATCTTCAGATCCGTAGGTGAGCGCCTAACCTAGTTTCATAGATACTGCTCTGCTGGATGGAAATTAAAAATAATGCAGTAACACAGCAGTAACTGCCGTCAGGGCATGGTCGAGGCTTGCATGCTGTTTGCGCCGCTGAGACTGTCCACGGCTAGAGAACAATTATTTGAGAATGTATTATTATTGTTGACTATTTATTACAGATATGCCACCGAGTTTACTAGTTATTACAAACCTTGCCACTTGGTTTACTAGTTATTACAAAACTATGCCCCTGGTTTTGCTTTTTAAAAATAGTGACAAGAACACTCACTGCATGTTTGCGCCACTCGTGCAGAAACTAACGTATGAAAGCTAGCAGTTACTAGTTCTACAGTGCTAGCTGCGCATGCATATTCCTAACAGCGAAGCAACGAGGAGGAACATATAACGTGATACCCTGACCAGTGTAATCAATACCTGCTACTGCTTACACACCACATTGATCACGCCTTGCCACTGTGTCAGGGTGTGGAATTCTAAAACCTCGAATTTAAGCACGGCATACAAGATGGACGGCCAGTTTCCTTCCTTACCGTCTTCCCTTTCCAGACTATTCCCTGAGTTCCCACATGCGAAGGTGGTTCCAACCCAGAGCCACACAGATTGGAATGGAAGTAATTGTGACTGCTGAGGGATTGAACCCCCTCCACTGTTTTGGCAGGCAAGCGCGGTAAATACCATGCCACCACAGAGCAGTTGATAAGAACAACGAATTTTCACTTCTTCTTTCGTTGTCTATATCAGCAATTTTGTCTCTTGTATAAATGTCACTGTTGTTAATTCATTCAGTGGTCCATAGAGTTTACGTTCCACTGTTGTTCTTTCTGGCCAAAAGGTTTGCCTTAAATGTGTCAAATTCGGTGCAGTCCTGGAGTACATGCTAAAATGTGTAATGGTATTAGAGGGATATTGCAAGGATTGATACAAACAGACAACATTAGTAAAAGTACTTACACATTTCCTCATGCCTTAAACCTCAGAAGAAAGTCCAGGGAAATTTTTTCTAAAAAGCTGAACAAAATGGGGAAGCAGAAAAACGTGCACAAAACAACACAAATAACGTTTCGGTCGGGCAGCCTTTTTCAAACATAAGTGAACTACACAAACGTTGTTACGTTTGTGTAGTTCACTTACGTTTGTGTAGTACTAGATATTAACAGAGAATGGGAAGTCTGAGAAAAGTCGCTGTTGGGACTCGGAGGAGATAAAATCAAGGATGAAGTCTAGCAAGAAGAGAAAAATCGGTAGAGAAGTAGTGCTGAATTATACACACACTCGCGCAAACGCACACGAGAGAGAGAAGAGAAGAGAAGAGAGAGAGAGAGAGAGAGAGAGAGAGAGAGAGAGAGAGAGAGAGAGAGAGAGAGAGAGAGAGAGAGAGAGAATGGTTCCTCTACTTAGAGGCGTCTGGATACTATACAGTGCATATACCCAATGGGAGGAGAAGAACGTAGAACACGAGATTAACATAACAGAAGAACGGGACAGGAAAAGTAATGTGAACTATATATATTATAATGAACGAATGTATGGTAATTTTCCTGGTACTGAAAGAGTTAAAAGAGTGGCCTTACCTCTTAAAGCTCTAAGGTGGGTGGGGTTGCTATAGGTTTCCCGCAGTCTTTGCAAGTCTGTCTGCCTTTTCGTTTTCAGGGATACCACAGTGGGTTGTGTTCTTTTTGGAAATCATTCTGATGTTGTTTTGGATTTCGTAGACGATGCTGTGCTGCTTGGAACTGATTCATATTTATAACTTCTAGTTATCCTTCTAACTCTATGCCGTGTTGTGTTTGTCATCATGCCTCTGCCACATTAGCTGACTGATACTTGTGTGTGCATACGTTTCTCCATGCCACGATGTCTCACTCTGTTAACATCTGTCTCACGCCATCCCCCTCTCTCTCTTTCTCTCTTTCAGTCTTCCATTGCTCCCTTCTACTCCACCTTTTCTACTATCGCATTATATCCCAGCTTCTTCCCTCGTGTCCCCCCCCCCACCCCTCCTCCAAATAGCCTCTAATTGTCTCTAAAATAACTTAAAACTGTCACTACTAACTGTTTTACCACCTTTTTTGAGGCGGTGTAAACAGGGCGGTCGTGAACCTAAGGAATTCAGACCTTATGGCTAGTGCTGTCGCCACGGACTGTGTAGGTTGTGTGTTTAATTGTGCCCCCGACAGAAAAACTCCATCACCATACCGTGCAGGATTCGAACCCGGGTCTCCCGCATGAGAGCCCGGCGGGAGATCCCGACGTTGTAACCACTCGATCAAGCGCTCCTCAAAATAACTTGAGTGGAATAACTGAAACTGTTTATGATAAAGTTACGGTTATGCCCGGCCGGTCCACTACAGACTGGATTTTACTGTATATCATTACGGGCACGCGTTGTTTTATTTTACTCTTTGTTCATCCCGCAACTCTGTACATGGCTTTCAAATAGGTCGTTTGTGTATTTTCTAATGCCGCAGAGAAAAACAAAAAATTGGTCTGGTGGCTGGACACTGGATGACGGTTGGTGACGTCACGATACTTGACGCGTGCTTGGTTTTTAAGGAAGGAGGGGAAAAAACCGTCTTGCGTTTTATCGATGTGGGTTTTGAGTTCGGTAATGGTAGTCGGCCAACCAGGCGATACAATATGCTTGCTGCTTCTTTTAACTTTCTAACAATTACAGATACAGTATATTCGTTTTCTCAGACAGGCTTTTCTGAACATAGGGCACATAAATTCTTGAATTCCACTTTTATATAATGGATTGCTGTTAAAGGGGAAGAAACTTCTTTTTTTCTTTTTCTTTTCCTTATTGGGCATTGTCTCTAGAAGTGCAGGTGTTCGCGTTTGTTTATCTTTATTTCTGCATGCAAAGAATGTAATCACAGTTGTTGCTGTTTTATTTATCTTTTTGGTGAGAATTTAGTTCATTTAATGTTTAAACAAAATTGTATTGTAGCAAGCAGACGCCATTGTTCTCGTATTATACTCACTGGTGTTTGGTACCACCATGTCAAATTTGCTGTGTTGAATTTTACGGTGCTATTTCTGGCAGAACAAAACTTGTTTTTATTTTTTTTATTTTACCAATCGTGGTGTTTATATAATGTACTAATTCGATGTATAAACTCTTTAATGTTTATGATTATCATGAGGTGTATAGAGCCAGTCCTGACGTGTAGGAAAATAATCGTTTTTCTAATATATAGAGAGCCAATCCTGGCGTGTAGAGCTAATCGTGATGTATATAAAACCAGCCCTGACATAATTAGAACTAATCTTGATGTAAAAATAGAGCGAATCACGCCAGTCCTGATATATATGTATGTATATATAGCCAATTCTGACATGCATAGAACTAATCGTGATGTACATTTAGAGCCAATCCTGGCGTGTGTAGAACTAATCGTGATGTACATTTAGAGCCAATCCTGACGTGTGTAGAACTAATCGTGATGTATATAAAGCCAATCCTGACATGTATAGAACTAATCGTTATGTATATAAAGCCAATCCTGACCTGTATAGAACTAATCATGATGTATATATAGCGTCAATCCTGACGTGTGTAGAACTAATCGTGATGTATATAAAGCCAGTCCTGATGTGTAAAGAACTAATCTTGACGTATATGTAGAGAGCAACTCCTGTATAGAACTGATTGAGATGTATATAAAGCCAATCAGGATGTATATTTAAAGCCAGTCCTGACCTTATAGAACTGTGTTGTATATATAGAGCCAGTCCTGACCTTATAGAACTGATTGTGATGTACATTAAGAGCCAACCATCACGTGTATAGAACTAAACAATTTTAGTTGCCTATCCTTTACAGGACGTTGCAGAAACAATCGCAACATTTTTGTGTGTGGCTGTAATAGTTTTTCTAAGCAAATTTTACGTTCAGTAGTTTGCCATTTCACTGAACGGTCAGCTCTCGGTACCACTGTCGAAACCAATGCAAGACAAACCGGCCTCAGCTGGGATCGAACCCGGCATCATTTCATCACGAAGCGTGTTCGCAACACCTAAGCCAAAGATGCCGATGTATAGAATGCCTAGTGTGCATATGATGCTAGCCTCACATTTCTGAAGAACACAAAACACAATGCCATTTGTTAAAGGCGAACCCAGAAGAAGAAGAAGAAGAAGAAGAAGAAGAAGAGGGGAATCTTGCCTAAATGATTTAAGGAACACTTGTTCACTGGGCGACAAGGTGTACGCTATCGAGAATTCTCGGTGTATTATTTTTGCTATGCCTTCCTTTGTCGTCGTCGTTTTCTTCTTCTTCGTCTTCTTCTTCTTCTTCTTCTTCTTCTTCTTCTTCTTCTTCTTCTTCTTCTTCTTCTTCTTCTTCTTCTTCTTCTTCTTCTTCTTCTTCTTCCTCCTCCTCCTTCTCCTCCTCTTCTTCTGCTGCTGCTGATGATGGTGATGCGGCTCTTCCTCCCCCTTCCTTCTTCAACTTTTCCTCTCCTCCTCCTTCACCTAATTCCTTCTCTGTTTTTAGCACGCCCACCCATTGAGGCTTTTTGCTGCGTCTAGTCTTTGAAATCTTGTAGTTGGTTGATCATTCTCCATCCCCCTGTTCCTTATAAGAACCGTCTTTTATTTATGATATTTTTTATCTTCTCTTAGTGCATGCACAATAATCTTCATGACATTATCCATTTTTCTTTCATTCGTAACTCACGGAGCCTATCATTAACCGCTTAAAAATTTATTATGTTTTCCGATAACTTCTCTCGTTTTTAGCAACACACAAATCGAAGGTAAATAAAATTGAAAGTTAGTATAATAAGATGCCTACGACGAGGACACGGAATAATTAGTGATAGAGTTACTAATGCGGGGCTTCGAGAGGCAGCTGAATTCACGACACAAGAGGCGAGAAACAGACACCGGCACTGGATAGGTCACGCGTGGAGAAAATCTGATAAAAGGAAAACTAGAACACGCTTTCATTGGAACAAGAATAACAGAGGGTAGCCTAAAATCACATAAACGAGAATTAGATATAGGTATAATTAATACAAATTGGAGATGCAGAGATCAGCAGGAGCGGACATACGTTAGGGCGGCTGGGCCTGACTCTGTGGATGCCCTGTGATTTGAGGGAGGTTACAAGACAGAAGCAGAATAAGGCAGGTTAGTGGTGCAGCTAGTTTTACATTATTTCACGGCTAGACTGTGTCTTTTTGTTACATTATAGTTTCGATTACCCATCAGATACCTGACCTTACCCAGGATACGTGGTAGTAGCTGCTCCCCTGAATGTTTCTTATAGTCCATAGTCCAGTGCAGGGCTTCTTGTCTAAGTTGACCCAGGAGCCAACATTCTGATAATGAGGATCGTCACCGGTCAGAGACCAGAAAAGAAAGTGTAGAAAGCTCAATAATACAATACAATTTACAGTGATCGACGGGCCACTTGCTAAACCTGCGGACCCGATTTGGCACCCGGGCCGTCTGCTGAATAAAGCCAGGTCTAGTGTTTCCCAAGTGGACCCTTGAGGGTGGCAGAACAAATTTAAGGGGTCCATGATGTCAATTATTTAAACAAAAAACTTTTTAACTTTAGAATGTAATCTTTTCTGCGGGCTGATTTAAAATTACACTGTTTTTCAGTATGATTTTAAAAGTATGGCCTCCACTGCAGACCTTCACAAATAAAAAGGCCCCAGGTCTTAGGTAATTGGGAACCACTGGTCCATATCAGGGGGTATGTTAAGAACCACTGGTCCATACCATAGGGTATGTGGGGAACCACTGGTCCATACCATTGGGTATGTTGGAACTACTGGTCCATACCATGTGTTATTTTGGAACCACTGGTCCATACCATGTGGTATGTTGGAACCACTGGTCCATACCATTAGGTATATTAACAACTTGTCCATACCACGTGGTATTTTGGGAATCACTGGTCCATACCATGGGGTATTTTGGGAACCACTGGTACTCATGCATGACCATAGCCTTCTGTCTCCTAGACTACCAATGATTTTTTATGCACACATTTGTGTAGGCTGTAACACCACTCTTAATAACTTCTCTGTTAGTCTGTCCCTGCCTGTCTTCCATTCCAGTGTTCCTGTTGTCGCGATGTATTTCAGTTTTTGCCCTTATATAATGTGCCCAAAGAATGTGGAATCGCTCCTTTTGATGTGGGTAACCATCGTGAGTTCGTTTCTCTTAAGTCGTCTTCATTATACTTTATTGCTTATCCTTTACAGGACGTTGCAGAACCAACCCCAACAGCCCCTGGCTGTTGTGTGGTTTTTCTAGACAAATTTACGTCCAGTAGTTCGATTACACTTTGTATCTGACCTAATCTATTTAATCTGTATCACACTCTTTTGTCTGACTTAGTTTCTTTCAAAACATCTTCGTTATTGTTTTTTTTTTTTCATTTCTTTCACGTCAACTTTATTACACTTTTAATTTGACTGAATTTCTTTCAGATTTCTTTCACTCCTTCGGGTGTCGACGATAGAAGGTTCTGCTTCTTTTCAATCCGCCTCGATCATGGACATAATGCAGAGTTCCGTTGGTGTCATATTTCCATATTGTACTTGGTCCGTCGCGTGCTCTGCGTCTCTACTCCTTTTTGTATACCTTGTATCGTATGGCATCTTAGGGCAGTCTCTCTCAGCAGGCTGACTATTTTATTTGTTGTCTTGATATGTACTTTATAATATCTTTTGTGTTGACCTTTTCTCCTATGACCTCAAAACACGACGTTATCTCTTCTGGTCTCTCCTGCAGCCATTCTCTTTGCAGCCATTGTTATCTATCTATCTAATCTGTCTGTCTAGCTGTCTGTCTGTCTGTCAGTCAGTCTATCTAGCTATCTGTCTGCCTGCCTGTCTGTCTGTCCCTGACTGCGTTCTAATTTTCTTGTGTTTTTCTGTCTGGCGGTTTCTGTCTCTTTGTGATTTACATTGTTTTCTTTTGTCAGATGCAGTCAGATGCCAGCGCGTCGTCAGAAACTTATTGTGTGTCTGTGTGTGTACTGTTGTTAGGCGCAGGAAGCAGTAGTTGTGTAACGCTGCCGAGCTAAATTAGGGTCACTGTTTGTGTCCTGTGTCCTGTACGGCTGCTGGTTCTCGGCGGGATCGATTTTTTACGTGCCAACCGTTTGTGTGTACGGGCAAACAGCACATGGCGAGCAGTGAAAGGGGCCATCCACAGAGATGCTATGTTGATCGCTTGGCAGTTCAATTGTGGAGTTTTACTGTAGAATTCAGTATTATTGGAGCAGACAGCGGGACAGGAACGTATTTCATGTATTGGCTTTGTTGATTCCCGTAAAGTCATTCAAGTTTTCATTTGTCTGGCTTGTCCGGTTTCTTCTTGGATAGTAAATTATTGATCTGTTTATTGATCTGACATTCGCTGTTTCTCAGCCACGTTGTTTACAGTCATGTCCGTGCCTACCTAAAAGTGCAGTTATTGTAATATTAAAGTATTACTTGGTTGAATACAAACTGTTTGTTAATGCATCCGATATCTGCAGGATTAAGTTCGTTTGATGGTGGTAGTTCCTTACTGTGGTATGTAATGTCCCCTGTGAGTTTTTTCAGGAGTCTGTCGCTAAGTCCTTCCAGGATGACGTGGGCAGTCTGCAGAGATGAAATGCTCTATTGCGGAATTAACAGCAACATGAAGTGACGTAAACACTGAAACAAATTTTACATGCGATATACAGGGGCGCCGGCCGACACAGGGGAAATCATGGACGGAGGACTTCAATCCCCTCATACATTTTCAAGGAGAGGTTTAAGCTTTGTTTGAATTCTTAATAATGCGCTCAGTGACAAATAAATCTAATAATGTACTTGAAATAATATATTTAAACATAAACTTATAAAGAGAGTACTTGAAATAATATATTTAAATAGAAACTTATAAAGAGAGCGTCTGGACATGGTTGGTGTGGAGGGGGTTGGGGGACGCAGATACTAACAGAGGGGTTTGATTCTATTTTTGCAGAAAGGATGAGAGCTGAGCGTCTGGGAAGAAACAGACAAAACACAGATGTTCACAATATTGGTCCCAAAATCCCATGTTATAATTGTGGAAGACTTTTTGTAACGCGGGCCGGTCTTGCTGGTCACACTCGCCATCGCCATGGGTTGTGAGTCCTATGCCTCCTCATAGCGCAGTATAACACTGACGTCTGGAAAGATATAACAGTGGCAGAAATCATGCGCTAAAAGCCTGTGATGGTTGGGGATACAGAAAGAATGGCAGATTACAGAGATACAAAACTGCATACACGCTGGAGGTTGGCGTAAACGGGTTTTTAACATTGTCCCTTGTCTTGATTGTGTGCTGACAGACTGCTGTTCGTTCATCTCTTCGTGTTAGCGTCCCACTTGTTACCCTTTCTACCTCTTGCTCAAATGCCCTCAACTTTTCCAGTCAGCGTTGATTTTTATAAGAACCCCTTGTCTGTCAGTGTGGCAGAAATATTTGACTAATCTCTGTCTTTAAATCTTTCACCAACTCTCTTTTAAATCACAGCTTAATTAGGATAACCTGAGTGAATGTATCCGGGAGAGGTTGCATAGAGTCTGCTATGGCTAGGACATAGTGAGCTAATGTTCATAATAAGTTTATAAGTTCGGCTTTGTCAGTTCTTCGTTCTCTGTATACAAGCTTAGGGGTTTGACTGTCAGCCATTGGCTCTCTATGTGCAGGTTTAGGGGTTTGATTGTGTCCTTGGTTCTCTGAGTACAGGTTTATGGGTTTGACTGTCAGTCCTTGTTTCTCTGTGTACAGGTTTAGGGGTTTGACTGTCAGTCCTTGGCTCTTTGAGTACAGGGTTAGGCGTTTGACTGTCAGTCCTTGTTTCTCTGTGTACAGGTTTAGGGGTTTGACTGTATAGGGTGGGAAGGGTGTGTTGAAAGATTGTCATACAAAAATTCAGAGAGAGAGAAAGAGAGAGGGAGAAGAGAAAGACGACAAATAAAGACATACTGTCAAACATAAAACAAATAAGGTTGTAGACACAGAAACTGAGATATACAGAGGTACTATTACACAGAGAGAACAGGGGACAGGTAGATACTAACAGAGATAGGCGGATCTAAAACAGCTTCAGAGTGTTGTGGCAAAGGAAGTAGACAACATGTTTGTGTCTGTCGTTTTGTTTGGTTCAAGATTCTTACTAGGGCTGTTGCATTTGTATTTAATATTTTTTGATTGCCCACTCGCCAGTCACATATTCGTTACTTCTTACTGGTCGGTTACTGAATGTTAACCCCCTTTCCACGCAGTGAGACCTACTGGATAGATATTACTGGCTTCATATGTTTTGTTTTGTCCGTAAAACAACAGGCACAGTATAGTAATATAGCTGGTATCACCTTTGTCATCCTTACTTCCTCAAACATTTTCTAGTACCTGTTTTTAGGCTGTGTCTTAAAAACAAGACTAACGGAAATTCAAACAAATGACCAGTAGGTCGATAGGCAGGCTTGTCAACCTTTGCACCGCTGAGCTTCCTTACTGACAGATGCCCGTCGTTATGTTCTGTAATATATATATAATGTAAGGCTATCTGTAATTAGATAAAGTTGGGGAAAGGGGGGGGGGGGGGGGGGGGGGGGGGGGGGGGCTGGTTGAGATATTATAATACAAATACAAAAGGTAAGAGGAGTTTTCATAACAATAGGAAGCGTGTGGGGGTTAAAAAAATTTAAAACTGATACTAAACTTAAAATATTTGATTCTAATGTCAAATCAGTACTGCTGTATGTAGCAGACAATAATATAACTAGAATGTCTTTGCACTGGAACCCACATGGATTAATTTCCTTTATAAAAGTATGTCTAGCCGAATAGTTATATAATTATGTATCGTGATGATTGTCACTGGGGCATTATTACAAGCAGTCTGAATAGATTTCGCAGATGTGCATACTTAGTTATTGCTCTGCCACCTGTTAATTTATATTCTGTTGTGCATTTAAAATAAAAATGGGCATTGCATCAGAGGGTCAGCAAATTGACGCTGACTTGGTCTGCACTGTGTTACTGTTACATTTCTGTTAACTTTGCGTGCTTGGTAATAGACCGGTCAGAATCCTTTGCACTCGTAGTAATAGTTGTAAAATTAGCAGCAGCATTAGTTATTAATACAGTAGTAGTATTGTAGAGGCAGTGATTCCCAAGCTGTGCGCCGCGGCGCCCCGGAGAGCCGCGACCTCTTCACAGGGGCGCCTCGAAATATTCGAAGATACACGAGTTTTTATTTTATTTTTATCTCTTACATACGAATAGTCATACTTTTACTTAGGTTAGGGCGCCGTGGACACATTTTCATTGAAAAAAGGCGCCGCGACTAAGACAAGTTTGGGAAACACTGGTGTAGAGGTATTAGTCTTGCTGCTGGTATCTTAGTTATTATAATTAGTGGCGGTAATGGTTTAAAGAAAAACAACATCAGTTAGTACTAACTGTAGTAGTAGCATTAGCAACCGAATAGTACAGTGCAGACCTGATAAATAGAACTCACCGCACACCCAAGAAATGGCTCTTCTTATCAGAAATTCCACTTATCCGAATAAGAATTCAAGCTAGAAAAATTTTCGGGGATAAACAAATTTTTGTTCACGTCAGCTTTAAGCAGTCTGCACTGTAGTAGTATCAGTAGCAGCAGCAGTAGTGACTGTTGTGGTATTAGTAGTCACCGCAAATACAATGTTAATAGTAATAGTAGTAACAGCAACAGTGGTTGTTACAGTGTAGGGTACTTTTCTTTTAGTTTTTTAGTTCACCTCATCTCGTAGACTTCAAGATATCGTGGTGATTTGTCGGGAAAGTCCAATATTATGAGAGAGGAGGCGTGTTAGGGTTAGTTAGTGTTAGTCAGTGTTTATGTCACACTCTAACACCCCTAAACTATTGGACTTTCCCGGAAACTTCCCACGAAATCTCGGAATCTCCGATTTAAAGTGAAATAAAAGAAAAGAACCTCTCGTTATTAATAAAAGAAATCTCTCTCCCCCCCCCCCCCCCTCATGTCTATAGCCCGCCATACTCCCCTATATGTTTATTGTGGGGGTATTTAGAAAGTGAACACGGAGGTAACCAGGCTTGTGTATGCCCCTCTTCGCTGACACAGTTGTGTCTGGAGAGCCTTTACAGTGCAGCGAGTGCCGAACGTTTGCGGCCAGCGAGCGGATCTGGTTCCTTGGCTAGACGAACCTGCTCACTGTAAACTAGGAAATCGTCTCAAGTAGTTACTGTGAACTGTCCACAACGTAGATGGAAAACGGAACTACCTACCAGCAGACATAACATATACAGACTGCAAGTGTTACATGCGCTGGCTGACTAAACTGCGGGCAAGAAAACAGCAGCCAGCCGAGGAGGCAAGAGGAAGTCTGTGGGCTGATCACACCGCCTAGACCCCAGCTGAAGAGTCGCAGAGACGGAGGGGAGAGAGTGTAGCTGTGCTGCTGGTGTGAGCGTGGTGGTGGCGCTCACACATCCCTGTATGTACTCAGACGGTTGCTCCCCAGTACACAACGGCCTAACTATTCTCGACGTTGCCAGATGTTCGGTTTGTATTCGTTTTATATCTAGCTTTTCCATGTTTTGTCCCGTCTTTATGTGAGTCTTAGTGTTGATATAACAGTTCTACTGATAACACTAGTAATGTACCCTATCTGTTGACAGTTTTGTTTCCAATTTCCTAGACTTATATTTACACAGTGGACGCCGATTGCCTGCCTATACTTGTTCTGTGATGCGGATGGCGATGTATCTTTAATGCCACGGCTATCTAGCAGAGATATGATTATTTTATGAACTGAAGTCCAAGCGACATGCATCAGGTTTGTCCCGATTTACAGGCCCATATGGCACGCATTCCGTGGCATTGTTTCTGTTCGATTTTTAACGTAGAAATGCAACATTATTAGCACAGCCGGTAGGGAGTGATGTTTAGCAGAAATAGGTATGGTTGTTTGAAAGATACTGCTACCGATTTATGACCGGAAAGTTTACATTAGTAACAGTCTGTGACGACGGCTTTTACATACACTAATTTTTTTCCGAGGCGATTTTTTTTTAAACATAACTGATCTTGGCTCTCTGGTCAACCCAGCCTCAAATAGATATTAGGAAAGGACTTGGAAGTAAAGGCGGACGGCATGAAAGCGATGTTGATTATAGCGATGTTGATTTCATCACCTGTTAGTGCCAAATGGTCAGTAAAATCTGGCTTTAGCACAATGTATCCGCTGCGCCACCCACAAATCTTCCCAGTGGTCACAACACGTTCCGGCTTTGCTCATCTCATAACATGGCCACACAACGACGACTGTCTCCTTCTGTTATATGTGATCATATGTCGTCGGGTCCTTCCCTCTTTCACAGTATCGGGGTTACTCTTGTTTGGCTGGTCAAGGACATCTCTCAGACCTCAAGACATTCTTTGGCTTGTGACTAATTTTAACCCTATCACCACACACACACCCACGCGCACACACGACACGCACACACACACACACACACACACACGTGCACGCCCGCATAATTAAAATCAGGATATCAGTTTAAACTGTATTGATGTCTCATCTGTTTATAAAATCTGTAGTTTAGTGCATATATACAAAACTAAAGTGTGCAGTGTTGCGTCACCCCCCACCCCATTACACATGCATAACAAGCTGTTATGACATTTGACACAGCTGTAAAATCTGTCATTGTCTGCGTTTTTAAATTGAGTATTTTAAGTCTGGCACACACGTAGAAATATCCTCTCCTCTCTTGATCTCTCTATTTATGTCTTTCTATTTGACTGTTCTGTCTTTCTGTCTCAGAGATGGTTGTTGACTGATGAAAGTACAGAGCCTGTCGGCATATGTGCACATTTACACGTGAATACAACAGTGCTGCCGAATGTGTGAATGCTGGTGCACTAGTGAGATATCTGATGTTGCACTTTCTGTTAGACGTGTATACAAGTGTGCCAAATCTTGCACATCTAAGCACGTGTGTTATTGTCACAGCTCGTTCTACCGACACGTGTCTGTTCGCGCTTTGATGTGTGTCGTCTCTTTATAAAAGTATACCGTCAGCTGTTTAGGAACGTTTATAGTCACATGTTTATACACGTGTATGGTTATCTGTTTATTGAAGTATATCTTTATCTGTTCACAAATATTTATGACTGTCTTATATAAGTTCATATAAATGTATCATAGGTGTATCTTTGTTCAATTTGTGCATGTTTATAGTTGTTTATCTTCTTCTGTGGTTGGCACATTGGTGTGGTTTACAAATAGTCTGTGAAATCTGCGCCTTTCGGCCCAACGCATTCGATTTCAGCAAAACCTCACACTACATCTCACATGCCCTCTCCCCCGGTTAAAACATCACGGAAATATACGAAGCTATTTATACACGTGTATAATTCACAGTCATCATCATCGTGTAGCAGGTGTTCAGGGAACTGAGTTTTGCTTGTGCAGCAGTTTTACAGACTGGCATAAATTTATGCAGACTGTTGGTTCCTTGCCTCTCGGGCAGATGCACTATAAAGAAGATAGTTAGCTTAGTTTGTCTTTTTATGCATCACTTTATAAAAACAGTGTCTGATGTTTTATTTTTTTTTTTAATCTTATGTACACCTATTAGTGTTTGTGTGCGTGTGTGTAGGCTAGCCCAGATGTTTGTGCGTTACGTTGCAGATATTTCATGACATAATGTGCACGCGCGCGCACACACACACCAACACGCCCACGAAGCACACACCAGCACTAACATTTGTCATTACATCATGTGTGTACTGTTGCTGTATAGAGAACCTGTATTGATAGCGGAAACATGTGGACATTCTCTCATTGAGCCGTAGTCGTGCGGTGTGTGGCATGGCTGTATGTACAGATGTACTGGCATACCTGTATACATACGTACATATGGGGCATGCGATCATACCTACCTACCTACCTACTTACATGCGTATCTACATACATGTATTTATACAGTACACCATTAACATCATCAAGTGCCTTGTTGACTAGGGCGCGCGATACTGCCTTTCCACAACCTACGTTCCCCAACAGCATCTACGTATATACATACATGCATACGTACACACATACATACATACATGCATACGTGCATACATGCATACGTGCACACATGCATACATGCATACGTGCACACATGCATACGTGCCTACGTATACATAATGCTGACTGACCAACAATAACACAGTCGCACGCAGACACTCGCGCGCATGTGCATGTACACTGACACACACACACACACACAAAACACCGCTGTAACGTGTTTCATGTGTGTATAAATAACAATGCTTGTGACATTTGTGATCAATTTGAAGCAACTAGTTTTTTTTTCTTTGGCCGCTTTCTCTGTTGAAAAAAAAAAATTTTAGTTTAGAGGAAGTCAGGGCTTTTGTTAATGGCAGCTCAGATTATGAGGTTCTGATCGCTCTCCCTCTCTCTCCCTCTCATTCTCTCTCATGCATGCTCTCTCTCTCTCTCTCTCTCTCTCTCTCTCAGGCGCTTTCTGTTCGCTGTCTCTGGCTTTCATGCTCTCTGTATCTCTCTGTCTCGTTCTCTCTTTCCTGCAGGCTTTATATTCACTCTCTTGCTCTATCCTTCGTTAACTGATACTCTCTGGCGCACACTTTCTCTTTCTCGCTCTTTCTCTCTATCTCTGTCTACAAGTGATAATTTCACGTGAACATAGAGTAGACCTATGGACCGTTGTTATAAGAAGTGAGGGACCCTTTTCACACCTTGAGGGGCACTGTGCATAAGGTGCTGGACCATATTGTCATAGACCCACCGGCAGTCGATGGGTGGTGTCCTGAACTTCCTAGGACATTCCCTGGTACCATACTAGACTGTGTCGACCTAGGAGTCCTAGACCAGTTATAGCAATCCTTTTTGGTGCGTATTTGAACTCAAGACCTTCAAGGCAGGCAGGCAAAGGTCCAACCACTGCCTTGTTACAGAAACCTGTTTTATTATCTTGTCACTGCTTCACTTGACTGTGATGTGTTATTATAAAACTCCTTGAATTAACGCGCGTTTTACGATGAGTATAGCTGGAACTCTGACGCCTCGGCCGCCCGCAGAGAAGGGTCGTTTTAAGAATCAGGGGAAATAAACCAAGAGGAAAAGGGTGTTGGGTTGGGAAGAGAAAATGGTCAGCCGTTCAAAGCAAAGTCGGTGATCGATTGTCAGAGCTGTCTGATGAATCCAAACCCGACTTGACTTTAACCAGGAGACTGTTACTAAAACTACGAGGGGAAGTCAATCAGTAAGTCACAAATGGTTGTTAATGAGGGGGGGGGGGGGGGGGTACAAATTCGCGAAATGTCTCACGCCAAGGTGGGTTTTCAGTGGACCATTATGTTGTATGCGGAACCCTGTGAGCGCCCTATTGCAGCTGCTACAGAGTCAACCGTTACTCGTCTGCCATCTCCAATTATCTCCTCCACCCGCTGCACGGATTTGTCTGTTGCAATCTCAACAGGACGATCAGATCGGACCACATCAACAATTGTAGAGCGTCCTTGAGAAAATCTTTTACTCAGCTATGCACCTCTTTACGGGATAAACATTTGTCAGCATAATCAGAAAGCATTTCCTTTGCAGGTAGTCCTTTTGCCCCCCCCCCCCCCTTTCCCAAGTTCTTGGAGGGTACACTGTGTGAGTACAGTGGCCATTTTGTTTTTGTGTTGCGCATGCAACACCTAGCGCCACCTAACGAACTGGCGACATAAAGTTCTATGTTGCTGGAACTTTATGATACCTTTCGAAACCACAAACTTCATTTTCCTGCCATCCCATAACCATTTGGGATTCACTTTTGACTTCCTTCCCCTCGTACCATTCAACTGCCGGGCCAGCTCCTGAGGTCTGAACTCAACCCTCACTAGGTACCAGAATACAGGCCCAAACCATTATTGGAGATGGCATTAGCATTGTTTATCAGCAGGGACTCTAAAGTTATAGTACCTTTAGCAGGTTTCCGCGGATCGGAAGGTTCGCTCCCTGGCGGAGCCGGACTTTTTTGAAAAATGACCTTGGCTCCTAGGTCGACCCAGCCTTGAGTGGGTACCGTATGCAGTCCGGGGAAGTAAAGGCGGCCGGTGTGATGCTGACCACATCACCCATCTTGTGCCGATTGGTCTATACAAATATAGGTCTAGCCCTATATGCCTAAAGGCGTGGAAGAGGGTCCTTTACTTACTTTTTATAGCAGGTTTAGAACTTGGGGCTAGACCGGCACTTGAATAGTTGTTTATTATCTGTCTCCTGGTTAATGTCAGGTTTGGTTTCAACAGATAGCTTTAACAATAGGCTCCCGACTTTGTTTTAAACAGCAGACAACTTTCTGTCCAGAACCGATCGCCCTTTTCTCCTCCTTTTGGTTTCTATCCCCCGATTCTGGAAACTACCCTACCCCCCTCCCCCCCCCCCCCACCTTCCACACGCACACTCTTCCTACCAGTAGCTGCTTTTAGAAATTGCCCTCTTTCTTCCCTTTCATCTGTCTACTCTTCTTTCATTTTTCACACTCTCCCTTTCCTTCCTTTACTCTTCTTCCGCCCCTCTCCTCATGGCTGCTAATAGCTGCTTCTTTAAACTATCTTCTTTCTGTCAACTCCCCCCCCCCCCCCCCCCACTTTTTTTTTTTCTTCTGCACTCTCGCCTCGTGCCTACTGTTTCTGAAATCGCTCCCTCTTTGTCTCTCTCTGTGTCTCTCTCTGTCTGTCTGTCTCTCTGTCTATCTCTGTCACACTCATCTCTCCCTCCCTTCTTTCCTAGATCTCGTTACGAACCTGCTACCGTGGATATGCCCAATTGATTGGTGATTTGTTTATTGCCTGCCAGTCTGCTGATACAGAAAGGAAATCTTGAACCAGAATGGCAAGTTGACACGGTCTCTGTCACTGAGTGCCGCAGCAAGGAAGCTGGTGATAGCAGCGTGGCGACAGTCTGTTGGCGAACACAGGCTAGACTTGTGTGAGGTGATCCACTGACTGCGTTTATAATCTCCATCAGGCACTTGCACCAAGAAGTTCCTTTTGGCTGCAGCCCTCTGTCTGCTTGCTTGCCTGTAGGTCTTTCCGCCTGTCTGGTCTGTCTGTGCGACCTCTTATCTACCCGTTTGTCTGTCTGTCTGTCCGCCCGCTTCTCTGTAATTGTCTGCCTGTATGTCTTTCCGCCTGTCTCTTCTGCCTGTGTGACCTCTTATATACCCGTTTGCTGTCTGTCTGTTCGCTCCTCTGTCTATAACTGTCTGCCTGTAGGCCTTTCCGCCTGTCTGGTCTGTTTGTGCGACCTCTTATCTGCCCTCAAGTCTGTCTTGTCTGTCCACCCGCTTCTCTGTCTGTCTATAACTGTCTGCGTGTAGGTTTTTAGTCTGTCTTTCCACTTCTCTGTCTGCCTGTTTGCTTGCCTGTCAGTTTGCCCGCCCATGTCTGTCTGTCTATCTGTCTGATTGTTTATTTTTATCTGCATCTTTGTCAGTCTGCCTCTCTGTTTGCCTGTCTGAAGATGGCTTATCTGTCTCCCTACCAACCTGTCTCTTCTTTCATATTCCCATTCCATAAACGTTACTCATAACAAAGCCAATTTTTGTTCACACAAACCTATTACAAGGCGTTCTGAATTGAATTACCGTTGACCATTCAAAAATTGTAAGCATAAAGAAACGTATGTAACCTGTGCGCGAAGACTGACTTAGACCCAAAAAACTAGCTTTGCCACCTCTTAAGAACAGGTCGCATTTCTGCAGAACATCACAGCACACACACAAAAAGCAACTTGGTGCCTTGTCAACTATCCCATAATTTGCTGGAATGTCTTGTGAACATTCATACACAGGGTCTCCTTGGTATTCTATGCCCACCGTCATGCTGGTCCACCTCTGCCTCATCTGTCAAAAAACCATGCCCTCCATTACTGTTCTATATAAACCATTATGGTGTTATAATCTAATCTCCATCAGTGGTCAGATTTTTCTTTTTCTTAGTCTGTGATACTATAAGAATCTTCCAGTAACATTTCAGCTTAAAAGCTGCAGTTGATTAAATTTTGTAAAAAAAAAATTTTTTTTTTTTTTTTTTTTAAAGAGATAGCAAAATTTTCACTGATCTCTCACAGGTGGCATGTTATTCCTGTACATTTCCCATGTGTTTTGTGTGTGGATGTCGTCACGATCAATCTCTTGCAGTAATCTTATCTGAGCTGTGAGACTGAAATAAGGAAAGAAAAATTATAGATAAGACAGACTGAGTTTTAATGAGCCCAGACTTTTCCATTTTCTTAACCTTTTTGAAGAAAAAGTTTGTCTTTGCTCTCTCATTCTCTCTGATGTATATGTATTTCAGTACGTTATCCCTGCTGCTCTCATTCATTCAGTCAGTCACTATCTTTCGTCTCTCTCGGTTTCTATCACTGACCCCCATCTGCCTGCCTCTCCTCTTTCTCTTTCTGATGTGCCTCTCTCTCTTTTGGTCTCTCTCCTTCTCTCTCTTTGTCTCTATTTCTCTTTGTTACTCTCCCCCTCTTGTCTCTCTCAGTGTGTTTTTCAATTATCACTCTGTCTCTCTATTTCTCTCTCTTCCTGTCTCTGTCTATCTCTTCCCCCGACCCTTAATACTTCTGTCTGCCTGTTTTTCCCTCACTCACTTCTTTCTTTACCTGTCTGTAACTCGTTCTCTGTCACTGGTGACCCAGTCGTCCAAATCCAGAAGATGAAAGGGAACAGAACAAAAACCTCAAGAGGCACTTCTTGTGATGATCATATTTACCTTTGTTTTTCCTCTGATGAAATGTCCTACCTATTATGATAATTACTGAGGGAGCTTTTCCAAGGCAAGAATTCTCACAGTTAAATGGTATAATGAAAGATAAAGCCCTGTGAGGATGCCGCCAGTCTTGGCTTCTAAATCTTGGAACCCCTATATGAGCAGATATAGGCTTCTTAGCAGGACTTCATTGTGTGTGTGTGTGTGTGCGCGCGCACACGCGTGCGGGTGCATGCCTGTGTGTGTGTGTAAGAAAAAATGAATGAGAGAGAGAGGTGTAGGTGGTGCATAATTGATTACCTTTCCTTTATGTCATCAAATCAGGCAGTTCTAAGAGTAAAAAGCACAATTTCATGCCAGAAAAATGTTTAGGTGCAATACGGATTAATGTACCCTTATGGCAAGCTATGCAGTTATGAAAGGGATATTTTTAGCTTTAAATTAGCTCCTATAATTAAAATACTAGCCTTAAATGGTACCAGGCAAGGTCCTGGGAAGAAAAGATGACCAATGTGATGCTGACCACTTCATCTGTGGAGGGCTGATTGGTCTATAAAGTACGATGTAGCCTTATTTGCCCAAAGCACCCCGCCGGCGTGTAAAGGAAAACAAAGAAATAAAGAAAGTTAAAATACTAGCTCACACATCCTCATGTCGTCAACTCATGTAGTTACAATAGTTCAGAAAACAAGTGCACCTTCCACTCATCATTCAGTGATCATTTCTTCCTGCTACTCATCTTTCAGTAATTGATTCTATTATTATTATTAGTTAATTCTCACTGCTGCCAATATTGAAATTAATTCTGCTTGCTACTCACCATGCAGTAATTAATCCTACCTGCCACCTATATCCTGGTAATTAATTCTGCTTGCTACTCACCATGCAGTAATCAATCGTACCTGCCACCTATATCCTGGTAATTAATTCTGCTTGCTACTCACCATGCAGTAATCAATCGTACCTGCTACCTATCTCCTGGTAATTAATTCTGATTGTTACTCACCATGCAGTAATCAGTCGTACCTGCTACCTATCTACTGGTAATTAATTCTGCTACTCACCATGCAGTAATCAATCATACCTGCTACCTATCTCCTGGTAATAAATTCTGCTTGCTACTCACCATTTAGGAATCAATCGTACCTGCTACCTATCTCCTGGTAATTAATTCTGCTTGCTACTCACCATGCAGTAATCAATCGTACCTGCTACCTATCTCCTGGTAATAAATGCTGCTTGCTACTCACCATTTAGAAATCAATCGTACCTGCTACCTATCTCCTGGTAATTAATTCTGCTTGCTACTCACCATGCAGTAATCAATCGTACCTGCTACCTATCTCCTGGTAATTAATTCTGTTTGCTACTCACCATGCAGTAATCAATCGTACTTGCGACCTATCTCCTGGTAATTAATTCTGCTTGCTACTCACCATGCAGTAATCAGTCGTACCTGCTACCTATCTCCTGGTAACTAATTCTGCTGCTCACCATGCAGTAATCAATCGTACCTGCTACCTATCTCCTGGTAATTAATTCTGCTTGCTACTCACCATGCAGTAATCAATCGTACCCGCTACCTATCTCCTGGTAATTAATTCTGCTACTCACCATGCAGTAATCAATCGTACCTGCTACCTATCTCCTGGTAATTAATTCTGCTTGCTACTCACCATGCAGTAATCAATCGTACCTGCTACCTATCTCCTGGTAATTAATTCTGCTTGCTACTCACTATGCAGTAATCAATCGTACCTGCTACCTATCTCCTGGTAACTAATTCTGCTTGTTGCCTACTGAAATGAACCAAAACGTAGACTTGAAGTTACGTTTTCAACTATCTTGAAATGATTCTGATTCAACTTGAAATGAATCGTGGTCTACTTGGAATGAACCTTGGTTCGGCTTAGAAAGAACCTTGGTTTACACCGACTTTAACGTCTAGGGTTGACAACACAAACGCCACTCGGCTCCATTGTACATTCTGTCAGTTTATTCTGGTCCATTTATTTCACATGTTCAAACATTATTCACACTTTATCACTCGCGACATATTCGAACATTAACCATTTGCCCGACATAAAGACGACATCTTAAAATACTACAACCGTCTTCTCTGACTTCTCATGATCGACTGACCACGAGGCTAGCTCGGGCTTCGCCTCGCTTACTCTACCGGCCACAAGTATCTCGTGCCGTCACTTGTAGCACGGACTTCCTGCTTGCCACAATGTACTCGTGGAGACCATGCAAAGCAGGGTCATCACACTCTCCCCCCTTTTTAACAAAATGACACTTTATGGAACATCAAGTCTCATTTTCATTTAACCAAATATAGTAAACCAATTTAATTGTATTCCCACTAGGGATTATGGTTCCTGATTATCCTCAATTACTGCCCTTTAAAACTGCCTTCAATATTTACTGCATGCTTTTCCTAGTACTGAGCTGGTGAAGAGTTTAAACCATCTTTACACCTATTGCATCTATAGTATTGTCTAGTCACTATATCTAATCTATCAGGTTCAAAGTGAAATGATGATAGTGATGATGATGATGGTCAGCTTTGAGATATTTACCACATAGAAAATTGGATTGAACCAATATTTCTACATCACCTTTCACAGGGTGTTTAACCCCAAGGACTCTTAGCCTATATGATAGTGGTGATGATGATGATCAGCTTTGAGATATTTACTACATAGAAAATTTGATTCAACCAATATTTCTACATCACCTTTCACAGGGTGTTAAACCCCAAGGACTCTTAGCCGATATGATAGTGGTAAGATATATTTATCATAGTGCTTCTAGTTTCCCAAAAGCCCCTATAACACCTTTTTACAGGGTAATTACCCAACCCCAAGGAATCTACCACAGAAAAAAAAATGCATGTTGAGATATTTTTTCATAGACCAAAGTCTCACCTTTCACAGAGTAATTACCCAACCCCAAGGAATCCAACATGAAAACAATGATAGTTGAGATATATTTTTTCATAGATCTTAGAGTTTCCTCCAAGTCTATAACACCTTTAACAGGGTAGTTAACCCCAAGGAATCTCAGACACCTTTCCCCCTTTAGATGGACACGGATGAGTTCAACTCCTCTACTATGCTTGTGCTTTGATGTGTGCACTCTTTCTTTACCATCAGTCCATCTAGTCAGCATCAGTATAACCATTAGCAGTTTATAATCTTGGGTGTGGTGGACAAATTTACCATGTCTCTGTGCTGTGCACCTATGCTAAACATTTTAAATTAAATATTTTTTATCAAAGTCATTCTGTGGACAAAAAAATTTCCCTATATTATCTATTGCTACATCTTACTAATTTCATTCTTCTGTGCTGTTCCTGGGGAGAGAATTTTTTTTTTTTTTTAAACTTTTGAACTTTTATTACATGAATCCTAAAATAATCCTAATGAACTACTAACCTAAGTTAAATAAATGTACACTATTAATTAGTTTAAAATACTATTCACAAATCTTTCATTCATCATTCATACCTGTTTTATTCTCTTTCATTCCCATTCATTCCATTAACTATCCTTGATCTTGATCCATCTCTGCAGGCTGTGTGTGTCTTGCTTGTACTCTGGCGCTTGCTTTCAAGGTTCTCATTCCTTGGTTTGCTTAACAGTCTATTCTGCTCTGGGGTCTCTCTCTGTAGGATAGCTGGTAATCTTGCAAATATACTGACTAAAATATTATTATAATTTTATAAGTTGACACAATACTATAAACAGTGTTCAGTGACTGTATACACTGATTTGCCACTTTTAAAATAATTAGTAATTGAATTAAACGGAAGGTATTCAATACACACAATTTGTGGCTGATTTTTATAAATGAAATCAGGTGTCTATGCACTTTTTAAAAATACTTTATCATTAATTTGATATTTATTTACACAAATACTTTAGATAATTAACTTGATTTAACTTTCACAATAAATACTTGTGTGAACACTAAATAATACTGACATTTTGGTTGTCTGTTGTCTTCGCTTAAACTGTAGGAATGCTTCATTATTTTCGCATTCTTTATTTTATGAAACGTTTGGTATTCGACGATCTTGATATTGTATAGATGCTCTTGAAGTGTCGCTTAATATTTGATGATTTTGAAATGTTTCAATGGTCGATTTTGAGGTGTCTAAAGAAAAAAAAAACTCGTGTTCCTTGATAGTGATTTTCAAATTTGAATAATTCAGTGGCTGATATGTTTCTGTTCATTCCCTGTACAGTACAGGTTGGTGATTTCTGATTTTGGTTGAAATAAGACAATCTTGAAAGGTGAAGAATGGTAAAATGTCAATTCTTGATAATTGTTCAGGTTTTGGTTGTAGGTAGTTCTATGTAGCTTCATAACTAATAATAATCTTGAACTTCATGCATGGTGATATGTTAGCTTGATGTTGATGTTCAGGTTGATGGACCGTATAGTTTCAAGTTAGTAAATAGTGATACTTCAGTTGATGGTAATTTTCCTTGAATCAGCTGTTATTTTTGTTGATGGAGATGACTTTGTTCCCAGACTCGTATGTCTTCATCAGAACAGTCTCTAATGTTGAAGTCTTTGTATCCCAGAATCACATCTGTTCCTATGTTGCTCGTTACCACTACTTTCAATGGTCTTGATATATAGGGCGACTTCAAATAAATATAAGCTGTCCAAAATCGCATCATAAAACCTTCTCTGTCTAAACAGTAAACCATTTCTCCGCTATAATCTGATTTTTCTAAAAAAATTTCACGTACCAAAGTGATATTTGATTTTCTATTTCATTGCATTTGTGCTGGTTTCTTGTTTATCAAATATTTAGTTGACTTTTCCCAACATTTCTGACTTGTTGCTCTGTGGAATTGATCATAATCTATATATTTATTGTCCTCTAATAATGAAAATTCTTTATTCATGGCTTGTTTATCTATTAGTATTTCACAGTCTGCCTGTTTCATACTTTGCGTTTCCAATCCATTTTTTCCTTGATTGTGACTCTTGGCTGAATCAGATTTAGATTTCATTTTTGGAAAAGTTGGTGGTTGCTGATTAATTTCCATTGTTTCTGAGTTTGACTTTTTCTCTGTTTCAGTGGCTGCTGTTTTTTTCGTTTCAACTTTCTTGCTTGTATTACTACTCTTGCTGGATTCTAATTCTGCAATCACGATTTCGTTCTTAATTTTTTTAGTTCCTGGACATTTCAATTGGCTTTTTCCTATAAACATGATATGTGGAGCTGTAACTTTTCCTTGATTCTTTCTCCAGTAGCACAGTGCACAATCTAGAGTAGGAATACCTTCTGAATCCATTCCTTCTGAATTAGTTTTTGCAAACAAGGATCTTTTCTTGTCTTTTAACATCTGTTTCCCAACACAGTGTTTTACAATATGTCCGAATGCCGAACAGAAATAACATTTTTTAAGGTTGTTATTTTGTTTATTTCGCCATTTTTTATTTACCAAGTCTTCAATATAACTTGAATATTTAGGATCTCTGTCGCAGATAGTTGAAGAACTGTGCTGGTACTTGCAAAAAATACACATCTTGATCTTCTGGTTGCTTATCGATGTATCTTTCATTGTTGTTGCTAAAGATACTTGCAACAAAGCGTTCTTATGTTTTACCAACCTTTTAGACGCCATTCTGATAAACGCACAATCGATGCAAAAATGTCACTATGGTAAGAAAACTTAGCGTAACTTTGTAAATAAAACTAGTTCATAGTCTGCTAGTTTCAGCGAGAAACAATAATGGTCACAAACCTGATTTAATTCACAAACAAGATTTAAAATATTCACGATGTGTAGCTTTGGTGAACATGAAACTTCCTGAATCCGCAAAACTTAGTGATACGGTGTGTGGCAGGGGGTAGATGACACACCGGTTTTCATTGGTCGGCAGCTGACCTGTCGGCGCTTGCTGTGTTAATTATAGGCTCTGCTCGGGTGAAGACGATGTACACTGTTTTCCGCATGTTTATCTTACCTTGGAAGAAAAATTGTTTTCATATGATTGAGGTCCGCGTGGTTTTGAATTTCCTTCGAACAAGCTCCCCACTTGAAATGAACCAAAACGTAGACTTGAAGTTACGCTTTCAACTATCTTGAAATGATTCTGATTCAACTTGAAATTAATCGTGGTCTACTTGGAATGAACCTTGGTTCGGCTTAGAAAGAACCTTGGTTTACACCGACTTTAACGTCTAGGGTTGACAACACAAACGCCACTCGGCTCCATTGTACATTCTGTCAGTTTATTCTGGTCCATTTATTTCACATGTTCAAACATTATTCACACTTTATCACTCGCGACATATTCGAACATTAACCATTTGCCCGACATAAAGACGACATCTTAAAATACTACAACCGTCTTCTCTGACTTCTCATGATCGACTGACCACGAGGCTAGCTCGGGCTTCGCCTCGCTTACTCTACCGGCCACAAGTATCTCGTGCCGTCACTTGTAGCACGGACTTCCTGCTTGCCACAATGTACTCGTGGAGACCATGCAAAGCAGGGTCATCACACCTACCATCCACTAATTCTACCTTCTACTCATTCAGTATTCTACGGCTTATCCATTATGCAGTAAATAATTCTGCTTGTTGCCTACCATCCACTAATTCTACCTTCTACTCATCCAGTATTGTACAGCTTATCCATTATGCAGTAAATTCTACTTGTTGCCTACCGTCCACTAATTCTACCTTCTACTCATCCAGTATTCTACAGCTTATCCATTATGCAGTAACTAATTCTGCTTGTTGCCTACCATCCACTAATTCTGCCTTCTACTCATCCAGGATTCTACAGCTTATCCATTATGCAGTAAATAATTCTGCTTGTTGCCTACCATCCACTAATTTTACCTTCTACTCATCCAGTATTCAACAGCTTATCCATTATGCAGTAAATAATTCTGCTTGTTGCCTACCATACACTAATTCTACCTTCTACTCATCCATTATTCTACAGCTTATCCATTATGCAGTAAATAATTCTGCTTGTTGCCTACCATCCACTAATTCTACCTTCTATTCATCCAGTATTCTACAGCTTATCCATTATGCAGTAAATAATTCTGCTTGTTGCCTACCATCCACTAATTCTACCTTCTACTCATCCAGTATTCTACAGCTTATCCATTATGCAGTAAATAATTCTACTTGTTACTCAAATTCCAGTGATTAATTTGTTTTGCTGCTGATTGCCCAATAATTGATTTTGAATTGTCAAGTTTATTCTACCTTCTATTCATCATCCAGTATTCTGCTGCCTGCCTATGAAACAGTTGTAATTAATCTTGCCACCCTTCATCCAATAATTGATGTTCCTATCTGTTACTCAACATCCAGTAATTAATTCTACTTTGTATTCATAATCCAGCACTATTCTGCCTACCCATTAGCTCAGCGTTTGCTAAACTTTTCTTGGTCGCTGCGCCTTTTTTCAATTAAAATTTATCCACGGCGCCCTAACCTAAAAGTATGATTTTTCGCATCTTGGTTAAATTATTTATGAAGCTTTTACAATATTTTGTGGCGCCCCTGTGAAGAAGTTATGTCTTCCCGGTGTGCCGCGGCGCACAGTTTGGGAATCACTGCATTAGCTAGTAATTAATTCATCTTGCTGCCCATTATCCATCCAATAATTGATTTTGTATCTTTTACCCAACATCCAGTAATTAAACCTGCTTGCCACTATTCTTCCAGTAATTGACTTTGTATCTGCTGTCCATCACCCAGTAAATAACTGTGCCTGCTAGTTATCATACTCTTGTTGACCTCTCCACCCCAAATCCACTAATAGACTCAGAGACACCTTCACTGTGGGTGATGGTGAAAGTAGCCCAATTCTAGCACTAAGGCCAGCCAGGGTTATTGGTGCCATCAGTCACTTGGTATCCATTTCAGTGTATTGATTCTTTTATGGTTTGATACTCCCGGGAGAGAGACTAATGCTTTATCACTCTGACCCAGAATGTTTGTGTTGAACATTGATTTTGTGCCCATGCCAGTTCATTGATTGTGTTATCATTTGCGGTATGGTAGGCATAGCACTGGTTTACACTACGGTGGTTAGGGTTCGGTTCCCATTTTGTGTCAGGTTTTTTTTTGCTTTTCAAAGTGTGATGCCAGGGATATTGATACATCCTTTCAGCACTCACAGGTCATATTAGGTGATTAATTAAGAGTTTGCTACAATTGGACATGTTGAGTCTTGAGGTGCAGATATCGCAGCCTGGCTGTAAACTGCAACACAACGCGCCAGCCGCGATAGATAGACCGCGACTGCATGTCACTTACGGTCTTAAAAATGACAGAATATACAAGCTTCTGTAGAAATATTCATTATAAGGGATAGGAAGTTGAGAGGGAAGAGAAGTGCCTGGTAGTTCGTAGCGGAAGCCAATGGAAAATCTTTAGTGCAAGACAGATTAACATATGACACCACAATATCTAGCATTAGAATGGAGGTGGAGGCTGTAACTGCAGTTCTCTGGTGGCTAGAGAACTAGATGCATACACATGTCATAATTCTAACACTCTGAAAGCATGCAGAAAAAGGTGAGGACAGGGATGATTCGAGCAGAGGGGCTAGCTTTAATGGAAAGGTCATGGGTGGTGAGCATACTTTAGATCTTTTCTTCAGGCGATGCCGGCATGGTGGGTAATGAACAGGCAGACATATTGGCTGAATCCGCACCACTGGGTTCTGAATTGATACATAATAGAGCAGATGTGGTCAAGGCCCTTTGGGAACAAACAACGGAATAGGTAGAGAAAGAAGATTATTATGGCCTGGAGGGAATGAGGCACCTGGGTGTAACCAGGGGGTCTGGCTGGCTCACTACAGTCAGAGGAAAGGCAAGACAGACTTTTAACCAGATTGTGACCGGTATCACCAGTTTTGGAACTCTGCGCTGGCTGCTGAAGATGAGGACGGAGCATGCATGGGAATGCCCCGAGGGCTGTGATGTCAATTCTTGACTCGACTCAACTCAACTCAAGGGATAGGAAGTAATATGAGAATATTATCAACATTTTTTGTTTAATGTGTCTGTACTGTTGGCCAGCTTTCTGTTAACTGATATTTCTTTGAAGTTAACTTATATTCTCTTTGATGAAGTAGAGGAAAGAGTATTAAATACTGTAAACTAATCAGTGGTCAGAACAATAGGGAGAGGGCGGAGTTGAGGGCAATAAACAGAGTTAGTGAGAGAAAAAGAGAGAGTAAGAATAGGGAAATAAACAGAGTTAGTGAGAGAAAGAGAGAGAGTAAGAATAGGGAAATAAACAGAGTTAGTGAGAGAAAGAGAGAGAGTAAGAATAGGGAAATAAACAGAGTTAGTGAGAGAAAGAGAGAGAGTAAGAATAGGGAAATAAACAGAGTTAGTGAGAGAAAGAGAGAGAGTAAGAATAGGGAAATAAACAGAGTTAGTGAGAGAAAGAGAGAGAGTAAGAATAGGGAAATAAACAGAGTTAGTGAGAGAAAGAGAGAGAGTAAGAATAGGGAAATAAACAGAGTTAGTGAGAGAAAGAGAGAGAGTAAGAATAGGGAAATAAACAGAGTTAGTGAGAGAAAGAGAGAGAGTAAGAATAGGGAAATAAACAGAGTTAGTGAGAGAAAGAGAGAGAGTAAGAATAGGGAAATAAACAGAGTTAGTGAGAGAAAGAGAGAGAGTAAGAATAGGGAAATAAACAGAGTTAGTGAGAGAAAGAGAGAGAGTAAGAATAGGGAAATAAATAGAGTTAGTGAGAGAGAGAGAGAGAGAGAGAGAGAGAGAGAGAGAGAGAGAGAGAGAGAGAGAGAGAGAGAGAGAGAGAGAGAGAGAGAGAGAATACACTTTATTTTCAAAGCATTAGAAATTGGATTGGTTGCCCCATCTCTATACCCTCATTAGCTAAGACTAGTGATTTGTCGCTTGTTTTGGCCAAAATATTTGTTTTAGTGACAGGATGCTGTTTGCTAGTCTGTCTTCCTTGATTTTCAGATCTTTTTGCATGTCAGTATTTCTTTTCTGCTTTGTTTTCTGAGAATCTTTCTATGGCATTTCAACACTAAAGCCCCTTTTTTATTTCCTAATGACTGTGGGATAGTCCATGACTCATGTCCGTATATTGCATGCTATACGGGAAAAGCATGCTGTCAAAATTGTTTGATTTCCTTGCTGGTGCGTAACCATAAACTTTTAATGCTGTTTAATTTTTGCATTGCTGTGGCCATCCTCGTTTCGACTTTTATTGAACATTCTTCATTGCTGTTAAATTTTGGAACCTGGAAATTCAAAGTTTATGTTATTTTCTGTTTTATCATCATTAATCATTTCTATAGTGACTACATATAAATTGTAAATACATTCAGGAAAAAACATTGTTAGAAACACATTTACAGACAGACAGACAGACAGACACCGTCTCTGTTGTGACGGATGCTGCATTGGATCATCAGACTAATACCTCTCAAAAGTATGTCGTTTGATGTTAACTCCCCCCCCCCCCCCCCCCTCACCCCGGTATTAATGCCTACCTTTTCCCTTTAAATTTTCCCTCTTTGTTTCTTTCAACTTCTTTTCAGTCTTCAAAACCCCTGTATTTAGATTTGTGCTGCCTTCCCACACAGTTGTAAAAACATTCAGATAGAACAAATAGACACACCGACAGACAGACAGACAGACAGCATTCAGTTACATTGGACAATTTTTTGAAAGTATTTGTTTGACCAGTTATCTTCTTTCTTTTCAGCGACCATGTTTTTGAACACATTAACCCCCAAGTTCTATGTGGCCTTAACTGGAACCTCCTCTCTCATTTCTGGGCTCATATTGGTAACTACAAGCTCATTTATCACCATATTTGTCATGTTTTCAGTCATCTACCCATCTTTCACCACTTTTGTTGTGTTCACCCCTCAGCGAATATGTCATAGTTGTTTTCAGTCATCTATCCATATTTCGCCATAGTTAGTTAGTTAGTTAGTCATTACGGTTCCGGCATCACAGCAGACGAGCTTGGCCCATATTTGCTCAACCACCTATGCCACTGATTCCATTCACAGATTCAGATAGGCTAGATACTTAAAGTGAAGCCTGGAGCCATACAAAGTGTCCTCAGTCAGCAAAACAAACACAATTTGATCTGGCAAACCATAAGGTGCATGCCTTCTTAAACATAGTGCGAGACCAGGCGTCATCGCTGAAAATCAACTTCATTCGACGAATAGCTGGGCGATGAGTAGATTAAAACTATTCCTGACCATTCTCCACATGTCCTGGGACAAGTTGCAGCCATGGCCGGCAAATAAATAGCAGCTATAGCACATGCCTTGTCCAACCATCATTGCCATTATGTACGAATCTGGAACTTAGTCAATAACCAATAATCACAGCTCATAGTGCCACCAGGAGCACTAAACTCAGTAGCTCCAGCTGCAAACCGGACTTCCACAATCTTGCAGCATCGTAACTGGAGGAGAAACGGCGACGAGAACGGTCAACATAAGCCATGTTCTCAACTGTCATCCCTCCCCTATCAGTGTCGGAACCAGAAGTCATATTTCACCATATTTGTTGTGTGTTCAGTCATCTTTCCATATTTCACCATATTTGTTGTGTTTTCAGTCATCCACCAATATTATAAGTTAACACATTTTTTATTTGTTCAGTCATTTATCCATATTTCATCATATTTGTTGTGTCTTCAGTCATCTATCCATATTTCACCATATTTGTTGTCTTTAGTCATCTATCACATTTTTCACCATATTTGTTGTGCCTTCAGTAATCTATCACATATTTCACCATATTTGTTGCGTCTTCAGTCATCTATCAATATTTCACTATATTCGTTGTGTCTTCAGTCATCTGTCACATATTTCACCATATTTTTGGTGTCTTTAGTCATCTGTCACATATTTCACCATACTTTTTGTGTCTTCAGTCATCTGTCACATATTTCACCATATTTGTTGGTGTTGTGTTTAACTTGCTCTTCATGCAGCTTGATCTAATGCCATCTTATTCCAGTCCCTGTTGTTTGTATAGATGCTGTCTGTGTAAATACATTTTGTTAACCATATAGTGATCTGCCTCTTAGTTCCTCAGCAGGCTTGCTGTATCAGACTTATTGAGTGCATTAATGTAACATCTCAGTCACTTACATTGAAAGGTAAAAACACAAATAGACTTCATCTTTATCATAACGGTTTGTTTAAAACAATGCCAACATTGACAACTATGGAAATGTCACTGTTTTTAAACACATCTTTATCCCTGCACATAACAAAATTCAGTCTTAAGTGCTTGGATCCTCTTGTCCCAATACCTTTCAGCATGTTCTGACTTAACTCACCAGTTCTGTTAGAATCTCGCATATGCTAGGTCATATTATGCAGTCATGCCAGCTAAATGTCATGCTTATTAAATGGTAAACAAAACCCTTACAGTATTCCTCTTTGAGCAAGTATGGAGTATTTAAGCATATTGTAACATGTTTTTCTAATTGAATTTCACAGATCTTTGAGTGGTGGTACTTCAAGAAATATGGGACATCTTTCATTGAACAGGTCTCCTTAAACCACATTTCTCCGTTACTTGGGGGTGGAGACACCTCGATTGAGAATGGAACCATCACCAGCACTTCTGCGACCAGTACCAGTAATGGTAGTAGCATATCCAATGGTAGTGTGGAAAATGGGAACCGGACGACGAGTCAGCAGTTATCTTTACCTGGTAGGTCTTCATGTTTTGGTTGCACCTTCTTAGGAAATGAAGATAGGGATAGATTTTTCTTATGACCCATATCGTGTGACATTTTCTAATTATGTCCACATCTTTTCTGTTATGTTTTCTTCAGTCATTTCTGATACATATATTCTTCCATGCCGTGATGCTAAACTGTCCCACATTTTTCTTTTGGTTTATTTTTCTGTTTCTTGTTCCTCCCATCTTTCCCTCCAGCTTCACTGTTATCACAGTGTACTACAATCCCCCCCCCCCCCCCCCCCCCCCCCCCCCCCCCCCCCCCCCTTCTTACGACATGACCAAAGAATGTAGATTGTCATTTTTCAGTGCAGGTAATAATTTCTTTGCATAAGTTAATTTTCTATGAACACATCTTTGTTAGATTTGAATCTGTCAGTGATGTTCTTATCTTTCATCTAAACATTTTCCACAGCATCATCATTACCATTTTACTGAATGGAGCTGTCCTGGTTTCAGCATATGGTCGTTTTTTTTCATCGCAGCTTTTATAATAATCTATAGTGGCCAAGTCAGAAGCTAATTCAATCTTAATACCAGCTCCATTGTCACACAGTGTTCAGTTTACCTGTAACAATTTCGCTTCCATTTGTTCTGTTGTGCATTACTTGTGTGGCTATTCACTTGAACGTGTTCATGAACAAAGAAAGCAGGAATCGGTTGCATACTTTATTGTCTGGTGTATTATGTTGTTGTATTTTACCTGGAGCATTCTATAGAACTCAGCTTATATATGAACAAATGGATCCATTTGGTTGGACTATAACCACAGACACAGGCAGAGAATTGTGTAATCTATTGCTTTTATGTGTGTTTATGGGGTATGTTTACACAGACTGTGACTGCCATATGGAAGTTTTTACATTTACAAAATTAATACTACAAACATAAAACTGATTATCTTCCACAAATCAAAAGTGAGTTAACAGTCTGTACCATCCTGTTTTGATGTACTTGCAGGTGTTAAAGCAGATAAATTCTATGAGAAAAAGATAGTTATCCAGGCTATTTTTAAAAAAAAAACACAACTCACATGCTGTACCACCATAGGCAGGTTGTCAGTGTTTACCTCAAGACAGGACTCAACAGGCAGAAAAACATAATCATAAGCTTTATATATCTGCTTCACCACTGTTCTGTTATCATAGTTGATGTCACTGCACATTAAGCATTCCATGCATGCTCAGTCCTTTGAGGCAGCAGCAAGTCAGAGGTAGTTCTACTGATTGTTTCCATGAGAAGCTGGTATTAATGTATTCTATCTTGACCTCAGCGCTTCACTTCCAGGTCAAGGCCATGTTGGCATCAAAGATTCACCAGTCTAGTCCATACATCATTGATGTTCTCATCTCTGTCCATGCTTCTTCCTGTAGGCATTAGTGCATTACTTGCCAGTCGGTAGGCTCACTCAGTACCTTTTACATCGGCATGCCTAGGTGTGTAGATCCAGGTGATGGAGGCTAAGTGCAGCTTCCAAAAGCTTTCTAGTCATTCAGAGCATAGACTGCCTGTAGCAATGTTCTGAAACTGCATGTATGAATGGACTAAGCAGCCAGACTGCTGAACATGTTCGGTATGATTATTCTTTGTATTCAGAATTGTTAAGAAAGCTATCCCGGCCTACTGAATACACTAAACATAAAGGCGTGTGGAAATAAGGTGTCAGTGAATAAGTCAATCACATTGGAAATTAAAACTTCGCATCTTTCCAAGACCAGAATTGAGTGATAAAATGAACATTAAGCCAGCATGCATTCATCAGGATTCAACAATAAACAGACAAGTGATAACACTGCATTAAAAAAAAAAATTGCATAAACAAGTTAAACCACATACAGGTGGAACCAAATAGGAACTCCAAAGCATGGTCAAGTTCATTGTGAGAATACACAATCTGTAATTGTCAGAGAAGTGATTTCAAGAAGAAGAAGAAGAAAGAGAGACATGGACAAACTGTGATTTTAATAATTATTAACAGGTAAGGAGGCTTCAGATCAATACCTTGAAAGTGTGGTAGAAATTACAATGGCATTGTCTTCTAGCCTGTCGATATTGTTGTAAAGGATGTCAGGAGTGTTAAGCATGTGATATGACAGTGCAGATGAACACGATTACATCATAACACAGTTAAAAGATGGCTTCCCCACTTTTGACATGCTCCAAAGAGAAGCTGTGTTTTGTTACTGGTCTTTTTTTTAACGTGAGTCATTGTAGGGATGAAACGAGAGGAAATTCATCAGCAAGTGAAAATCTATTTTATTGATGCTTATCAGTCCAGCCTGTGTATGAGTAGAGTAGGAAGTTTCATAGTTGCATAACTGCTGTGACAGACTATTCAAAATTGGGCCAGGAAAATAACAATAATTCCATGTTGTTATGTTATGTTATCACAATCAACGTGACTGCACATTGGGCATTCCAGTGTGAGCTCTGTCTTCCAATGCAGCAGCCACTCTAAGGTACTTCTGCTAATTGTTCCCGTGAGAAGGAAGTTGGTTATAATGTCTCCTGTCTCGGTCTCAAAGGTGGCATAGATGTGCTTCACCATGCTTTACTCCCATGTCATGCGTTGGTGCACTGCTTGCCGGTTGGTCCGCTTGTTCATTACCCTTTACGCCTGCATGATCAGGTGTGTAGATCCAGGTGAGGGAGGTTAAGTGCAATTTTCAATTGCTTTCTACCCATTCAGAGCGCATACCACCTGTTGATATCTTCTGAAGCTGTTTGCTTGGATGCCCATGCTAGTGCTCTAGAAGCAGCGGCTATCTCCATGGTCATGCTTGACATGGTTGCCTGGTAAGCACCGCTGTTCTCTTGTATTGTTTTCCCCATTCTTTGCACTGTGCATGTCCATGCTGACCTTGATACACGCTTCACAGATCTATCTGTTGGGGTGTAAAATGTTAAGCTTAATATTCTAGATCATGGCAGTTAGCTGGGGTGACCAGTTCCCTTCTTCGCAACATTTCCTTTACAGAAAATCCTATACATTGTCTGGTACACGTTTTCTTGAGACAAGTTTGACCCAGGGTCAGACTGGTAGAAAAATGCCTGTCACTTTGGGGACTAGATCCAGATCCCCTTCTTGTCTGGATGGTGTACTAACAGCCATCTGTACCACCACACCGCCTGTAACAGATAACTAAAATATGCTAACATTTTTTGTTTTGTTTCCTTAGAATGCAAAGTTTGGCGAAACCCTTTAAACTTGTTCAGAGGATCAGAATACCAGAGGTTTAACTGGGCAACCGGCAAGGAACCGTTGACCTACTATGACATGAATCTGTCGGCACAAGATCATCAGACTTATTTTACCTGTGAGGCTGACACAGGGAAACCTGAATATGAAAGTAAGTTCAGTGATTGTGTGATGTATTGTGAGGCTGACACAGGGAAACCTGAATATGAAAGTAAGTTCAGTGATTGTGTGATGTATTGTGAGGCTGTTGCGGGAAAACCTTAGTATGAAAGTAAGTTCAGTAATTGTGTAATGTGAGACTGATGCAGGGAAACCTGAGTATGAAAGCAAGTTCAGTGATTGTGTGATGTATTGTGTGGCTGACACAGGGAAACCTGAAAATGAAAGTAAGTTCAGTGATTGTGTGATGTATTGTGTGGCTGACACAGGGAAACCTGAATATGAAAGTAAGTTCAGTGATTGTGTGATGTTTTGTGGGGCTGGCACAGGGAAACCTGAATATGAAAGTAAGTTCAGTAATTGTGTGATGTATTGTGTGGCTGACACAGTGAAACCTGAATATGAAAGTAAGTTCAGTGATTGTGTGATGTATTGTGAGACTGACGGGGGGAAATCTGAGTATGAAAGTAAGTTCAGGGATTGTGTGATGTATTGTGGGGCTGGCACAGGGAAACCTGAATATGAAAGTAAGTTCAGTGATTGTGTGATGTATTGTGTGGCTGACACAGGGAAACCTGAATATGAAAGTAAGTTCAGTGATTGTGTGATGTATTGTGAGACTGACGCGGGGAAATCTGAATATGAAAGTAAGTTCAGTGATTGTGTGATGTATTGTGAGACTGACGCGGGGAAATCTGAATATGAAAGTAAGTTCAGTGATTGTGTGATGTATTGTGAGGCTGACACAGGGAAACCTGAACATGAAAGTAAGATCAGTGATTGTGTGATGTATTGTGAGACTGACGCGGGGAAATCTGAGTTTGAAAGTAAGTTCAGTGATTGTGTGATGTATTGTGAGACTGACGCGGGGAAATCTGAGTATGAAAGTATGTTCAGTGATTGTGTGATGTGTTGTGAGGCCAACAGGTAAACCTGAGTGTGAGAGTAAGTTTATTGACTATATGCTGTATCACAGATGTAGGGCATTGTTTGTGTGGCTGACATAGAAAATATTGAGCATAAAAATAAGTTCTGTGACAATATACTTAATGTGGCTGTCTGGTCAGTACAAAATCTGTTTGACCGAAAATCTGCCTGTTTATCTCTTAGCTTTTTATCATTAGCATCTTTTAGTCTTTCCAAAATAGTCATACCTAATATTTTTCCGGAACTGACAGCAACACAATTCCTCTATAGTTTTCACACTCCTGTAGATCACCCTTTTTGGGCAGTTTCACAAGATATCCTTCTCTCTCTTGTTTGCTGTTAATTCTTTGGTCTCCCAGACTTTTACTAAATAATCTGAAGTATGAGGTATCGTGAATGTAAGGTGTCATTTGTGAGGCTGACACAGAAAAACCTGAGTATGAAAGTAGTTCTGTGACTGTCATGATTCACATAGGCAAAGTGCCATTTGTGAAGTTCACAACTAGCAGTGATATGTTGTGTGACTGATCAACTTTAGTTTGTTAGTTTATAAAATGCAGTTGTTTAAAGGACTGAAGAAATGCAAGAATAACTTTTATTGATATCTAGTGTGCTTTACTAGCTAACTACCTGCCTGCCTTCTCGTTCTGAACTTTATCCCATTATTTCTGTCCTTGATGTTAGTTTTATGGTTTTCACTCTAGTGCTGTTTATCATTTATTTGTCCTTCTTGTTAGCCATCAGATTTCCTCGCTACTCATCGTTAGCTCTCAGGTTTCTGCTCTCATTGTTAGTTATCAAGTTTCTATTCTAGTTGATGGTTATCAAGTTTCTACCATTGTTATCTTTCATCATGTTTCTACCATTGTTGTCTGTTATCATGTTTCTATCATCATCATGTGGCAGGTCCTTTGCACTCATTGCGGTCTGCCTGAAAGAAACGCGGTATCTCGCCAGCTCTCCCACCTCATGTACTTCACACTCATGGAGTCACTTATATCCTGTGCCAATCTTCGTGTTGGTCGGCCCCTGCCCCTCATTTCTGGTACCTTGCCCTCTGCTATAATTTTTTCCAATCCCTCGTGGCGCTTAATATGACCAAAATATTTTAACTTCTGTAACAGGCTGCTGTTTATTAGCCAGTCTTCCTTGATGTTCAGATCTTTCAAGATGTCAGTAGTTTTCTTCTTTTTCATCCAAGATATTCTGAGAATATAGCATTTCAGCTCAATAGCTTTCTTTTTCTACAGTAACTCTGTATCGGAACTAAATCAAAGTTAATTAGACAATATCATAAAAAGGAATCAGTCGATGAAGCAAAGATTGTATTAATCTATGTCTAGTCAGTGTTTTGTGCTTGTCACAGAATACACATGACAATTGCTTAGTCACTGATGACTTTGTTTGCAGGACTCTCATCAGCATCCATTATCTCACCTAGCTTTACCCGACACCATGCTGCTAATTCTCACTGAACTAATTCAGTGGCATGTCAGTGTGTTGTCCTCGTATACACTCTCTGGCTTCAGCTGGAGAGAAGATAAAACAAGTGGAGTTGTTGTAAACTATCGTTTATTGGTTGGCCTGGATTGTTTGAGTGCTTGTGTAGTTTTACGGTTAAGAGGTATTGATTCGCATTTCTGCTAATGGTTTCATCATTATATCCACCCCTTAAAAAAGAGACAAACTACCACATTAAAATGTTACAAGGCTCACACTGAAAAGACAAGAATTACTGTAATACAAATTTACTGCATACAATTTTTTGTGTGTAAATTACTTGATAAAATGTCACTTTAAAAAAATTACTGTATTGAAAATGTTGTAGTGATCACTTTAAAAAACAAGACACATAATTAATGTATCAAAAACGTAACACTTCTTGAGAAAAAAAATAGCAACTGCTGTATTAAATGCTACAAATATATTTAAAACCAGAAAATTTTCTCTAAAAAAATGGTTATGATGACTATTTTACAAAAATCAACCATTAAAAATTAACAAGTGCTGATTGGATGAGGCGTAAATATATCAGCAATTAAAATGAAAGCTGATTGGATATCGACCCTTAAACATACTGATTAGATAAGGTGTGTTTAAATCAACCTTTAAAATTACTGATTATATGAGGCATGGGTACATGAGGCATGTCTAATTCCTCCTGATTTCCAATGACAGCCACTGTTGTCCATAAAGGTAAAGTAAAAGATAAGTTTCTGTTTCCATGCTGTCAGGTGTATTGAGTATGTGTTGCTAACCTGCTGTTATAACAGTTTGCACTTAGTGACTGATATCATCAGTATCATGCCAGCCGCCTTGACTTCTTTAGGACATGTTCTGGTACCCATATAAAGCTGGGCCTACCTGGGAGGAATGGTCATTAAAAACATTAAATGCCTCTGTGAGAGTTTGAATCTGTGAGCATAAGGTTAGCAGGCAGCCATGTCAGCCACTGTACTGACCCCCTCCTCTCCCCCAGACGTGTGTTTTTGAGTTTGTTTCATGTGTTAAAACATGCTTTATTCACAATGTAGTTATTGTTTTAGCTGATTCGCTGTGTGAGTTCCAGGGCCCCTCATTGGGGGGAAGATGAATCGACACACTGTCCCCTAACATGTCACAAGAGGGACTAATTAGGAGTTTGCTGAAATGTGTTGTGTTGAGCGAAAAAGTACAAATATCACAGCCTAGTTGTAAACTACATTCCTGGGAAGGCTAACCCGGCCAACAAATGCCTGCAGAAGTTTGATGTGTCAGCCTAAAGGTGCAGAGATTGCAGCCATGCTGTTAACAGGCACAATGCAATAACATCTTTGAATGAACCCAAAAGAAGAAGAAGAAGAAGAACTACATTACAGCATGCCAACTGTTCTTCAGAGGGTGAATCTAGAAGAAGTTTCAGCTAATGGCAGTGCATGTGTATTCATGCCCATACATGTACTGAAAAGGTAGTACCATGACGAATACTGTTGTTGGGATGTGAAGTGTTAGACCAGTGTTGGCCAATCATGTATGCTTTGAGGGCAAATTATCATTTTAAAAATCACCAGCAGTCTGCTACAGACACTAGATATAGGCTATTAAAGTTGGCCTAAAAACTGGAAACATTTAAACCCTAGGGTAATGGGGGCTACCTCCCTTGGCTTGCTGATTGCTGTGTTGGCCGCCGCTATGTAGACATTCACAGATTGTATGCTCTGACATAGCAAGTGGGGTGTTGATCTCCCTTCCTTCTCACTTGCTTCCCAGAAAATTCTGGAAATTATCTGGTACTCATTTGAAAGATTGCTGACCCTAGACCCGGGTTTGGGAAAATCCTGCCAGTTCTGGGGGTTGAACCTGGACAACAGTCATGGCAGGCACATGTGCATGTCTCAGACTTCATCTGAATGAGAGGTGAGGAAACAGTCTGCATATAAATGAGCCAGATCTGCAAAATGGATGTGTCTGGAAAACTAAAGTACTGGAACTGAACCATAGTCCAGAAGTGGATGAACAACCAGAACGTTCACATTTTAACAATTTCATTATCCTCGGTGCCGGCTCTCTAGCGTAGTTGGCTAAACCAGATTGCGCGGTGACCGGGTGACGAGCTCCTTGTGGTCCGGGTTCACTCCCGCGGGTAGGCAGAAAAGCCACATTTCTCCCAAATTTACGGTATTTATCATGGAATCAAGGCCGAAAGGTTGCGATATCCATAATACTGAGCCTAAGGGTTAACATTTCATGGCTTCTGGATACTAAAACAAACAACATTATCCTCTGTATCAATTTTCACAGCAGATGATTCAATTCTTTTTTTTTTTTTTAATGTCTTATGGTTTCTGGAAGACAGTGTCAGAGTTTCATCGTGAAGGGGATTGGGTCCCCATCACGAAATGTTTCCAAACATGACAGCGGTGCACTGTAGCCAACCTTCATTGTGGAGATGGCACAGAATTTGTGTACGTGTTGTCTCAATGTGATAGGCCTGATTGTTGAATCTAAAATTGTAATATTTTCTGTTATCTTTTATAGTCATGCAAATGGCCTGGCGAGAAAGGAACCCACAGTCTAGGATAAAAGCAGCTCACAGTGCACTGGAGAAAAATACAGAGTAAGATATTTATGTCTCCTTACTTTTACTGTTGGTGTCTTCTGTGTTCCGTCATGTGCGAAAGTTAATTTACTTACATGGTTTTTTTCTTTTTGTCATCATCATCATCCTTCTGCTATCCCATTTATATGTCCTACAGGGCTTGCAGCTGATTCTTACGTTCTGTGCTGTCCTTTGCAATCTTGTCCATATCCGGTATGGAATTGGGTAGCACCTCTGGAAACTCTCATTCATTAGCATTATATATGGGGTTTCTCTTGTACATTTTACTGTTTATAGTCCTGTTGAGATATGAGGGCTGATGAAATGAAACCTGTCCCATGGGTTTTATTGCAAATGTATTTAAGCTGTGTGGCAGAATTAAACAAAGCCACTGTTAGGAACTGAGTTTGCACTTGAAGTCATCAAAGTTTGGGGCATTCAGCATTGCATCCCATTGCAGGTGTTTTACAGAGGGTTGTCGCTGGTGTTACAAATTGTCATGCTTTGACGATACTCTTGCCAGGCACATAGCCGCTTTGTGGAGATAGACAAAGCCATGTCATGGCGGCTATGCCAAAGTCAGTTTAGTGCGATTTTGACATTTTCAGGTCTGTTTGTCTCTTTAAATTATAACAAAGGCACCCATTTACAATTTCTGCTCCAAAAAGGTCAAAAGAAGTATGATTGAAGCAGTTGTTGCTGCTGTCAGTTCATTCGTGCCCACTATATATGCTGAAGAAGTATTTGTTTTTAAACCTATTTAATGTGTCTGTTGGAAGCAGTCTTTGTGATTCTGGATGCCTTCACATTTGTGATATGTATTCAATATTTGTTGTAAACATTGTTTTCAGGTGTGCCACAGCAATGGTATTACTAGCAGAAGAAGAAACAACAACAATTTTAGAGGTAAGAATGTAGGTTTGGTCATCAGTAACTGTTGTGTTGTTAGTACATCTGTCTTAGAAGAGTTTCAGTAGGACACTGACCATCATAATTGCCTGCGAGCCTTGTGGTCACATGTTGGAATTCTGATAGCAAACAGTGGGGATTTTTAAATGTTATATCTGCATGAGCTTTCAGGTCAGTCCCACTTGAAATTATCATCCCTCTTGTGCCATCATACAGGGACCTGCAGTTGATCCCTCCATGCAGTTCTGCCCTGTTGAATCTTTTCAGTATCATATATGGAATCCATTCCATCCCCCTGACCTAAAATAGACACAGTAATTTTTCCATGATATGAACAGAAAGACTGTTATACACGTTATCCATTGAGTTTTGACTGGCCTTAAAAAAAAAAAATTCAACTCACCCCTTATACGCAACATGCAGCAAAGAGCTCAGAAGGGATCCCTTACTTTATAAATATAGATCATTACAATTTCAAATAGACTCTTGATAAATATGCGGAGGGAGTTTTTTTTAAATATTTTTTTAAGTATCCAGAAGCCATGAGTTGTTAACCCTTTGGCTTGGTACTATGGATATTGCAACCCTTCGGCCTTGATTCCGTGATAGATTATGTAAATCTGGGGAAAATCTTGATTTTCTGCCAACCCCCGGGCGTAAACCAGGACCATAAGGAGTTTGTCACCCGGTCGCCGCAAAGTCAGATTCGGCCAACTATGCTAGCGGGCCGGGCACAAAGGGAGATAAAGAGAGGGAGAGAGTATGTGTAACACTTTGACATGGCATGGACGAATATCTATTTCAGAACAGATTGACAGTTCTCAAGACAGAAAAACTGCAGTCATGATTACCAACACCAAATGGAATAGACTGTGAGAAAAAGATTGTATTTATTTAGTATCAGAAAAAGACAGAAAATTGCATTTGATTGATGTTTACATCTTTGAGGTTCTTCTTTGAACAAATGTGTGAAAAGCATTCTTTGTCTCTTCTACGATTTAGTGTGAGAAAATGTTCAAGCAGGCGTATAAAGCAGCAGAAAACACCTACAGAAAATCCCAAGCCACACAGCACCAAAATTCCATACAAGAGGCACTGCATCGTAAGTTAATGGTTGATTTTTATACCTTGTCAGTGATAACGTCATGGCAACTAAAACAGTTGCCAATAAACTAAAAACATTCAATAATTTGTGCTTTTGCAGAATAGAGGGGATTAGTTTGGTTTGATAGAATCACCATTACAGAGCTTTGTGAGAGAACTAAAAAAATTCAGCTGAATCAAGAAGTGAGCAAAAAACTGGTGTTGGATAGGACCATCGCTGAGAAAAACTGATAGCAGTATAGCTATAATGTATTTGCACTGGCATCTACATGGTCAAAGGAATAAAGGCAGACCAAAAGACAAATAGGGAAGGAAGCTAGAGAGTCAAGTTACAAAGCTGAGGAGGACGTGCGGTTAGCTAAATACACTGGATAGGCCAACTGGGCTTGATGAGTTGGTTGAGGTTCTATGTGTCATTAGGACAGTGGTTCTCAACCTTCCTAATGCGGCAACCATTTCATTCAGTTCCTCATGTTGTGCTGACCCCAACCATACAATTATTTTTGTTGCTTCTTCCTAACTTTAGTGAATATGTGCTTTCTGATGGTCTTGGGTGACCTCTTTGAAAGGGTCGCTCGACCTCCAAAGGGGTCACAACCCACAGGTTGAGAATAACTGCATTAGGGAAAAAAGAACAGAAGAATGATAGTGCCCTATTGTTGTCTTATTTTTCATGCTATAGGTGGTGATGATGATTCCATTACTGACTCTACTTTTGACTTTTCTAGTCATACACCTGCTAATAACCTCTTTAGGGATAAGGAGGTTTGGGAAATCTCTGTTCTAAAGGTCATGGGTTCATTTCACGGATGTGTCATTCAGCACGAGAGCAGTTCTTATGGAGATCATTGGGGGATTTTTGCTGGAGCTGTGGAGTTTGTGCTCTGTATGCTGTTGTGGGCATGTGGCTAGCCATTTTGCTGAGATGGGATAACCTGGTGCAAAAATTTAGTCCTTCGACTTTAATAAATTTCTTTGTTTTAAAAATTCAGTCTTAATTGAGTATATAATTTATATGATCTTTAGCATCTGTTTATTGGACCTGAGATTCTTGTCAAAAATACACTAGTGTTTGTGCTTGTTGTTTATCCTCATGATCTTAACATACCTTTTTGTTTTGGATTCATTTTATAGTCACCTCACATCTTACTGAAACCAAGATCTTTCCTGTCAGAGAAAACACTTCACTGTGTTGACCTGCAGGGTTCCTTGTTTGTTCTCCACAGTGTAACAAATTTGTGGGATAACACTGTAGCTACAGACATCGGTTACAATTTTATCAATGAAATTTTTGCTTTATTCAGTAATTACCCATGTTGTTTTATAAATGTAGGCCTCTTCATAAGTCTGAAAATACATTCATTACATTGTAAACTCATTTTCCCATATCTTTTTTCCTATATATGCACTGCTAAATTTATGTGCAATTTTTCTGGCATTTCCTTTTGATATATATATAATCAATCCTGGAAAAGAAGCCAGCACAAATAAGTACTTTAATCATTTTACGAAATCTCACTGGTGTAGAGCAAGAACTCTTTGGCTCTAACACCTCTGCCCAAGGAACTCCTTGAAAACTGCACTTGTGAACCAAATGACACATTCCCTGAAGCGAATCCATAACCTTCAGGGTGGTAGTGCAATAGGTATTGCGTCACTCTTATAACCATCAGATATCCTGACAAAACCATACTTTTTTGTGTGGCTATAACTGAAATGTCTGATTAAATGTGCTTGCAGGTCGAGACACAAATGTGTTGGTGTATATAAAACGAAGGCTTGCCATGTGTGCCAGAAAGCTGGGTAGAACGCGAGAAGCAGTCAAGATGATGAGAGATGTAAGTGTGTTACAAGCATGATATGTAAGGGCACATTTTGCATATACATTTGTTATAGTATCTTCCAGATCCCCACCTTATGTTCTGACATTTATGTGTTGGCTTGCCTGTCTAAACTTGCGCGTGCTTGCACACACACACACACACCCATACATGCACATGTGTGCACACGCACATAGAGCAGTAGATAGCAAGACAGGATAACAGAAACTGAGATATGAAAAGGACACGTGTGAGAAATAACGGGCAGGGGTGCATGTTTGCATGAGTGAGTGAGTCAATGAGTGTGAGTGAGAGACAGGGCAACCCCCAAGGAGAACCAAAAAAAAAGCAAACAGATCTATTGTAACCACACCATATATGTCCTAAGAGTAAATTAAGAATGGTTTATATGAGGTGGTTTACATGCATCATCATCGTGTGCCCTGCCAACTGGCGTAGGCGCTCATGCATCTCCACAGATCACGATCCATGGTTAAATGGAACAGCTCTCTTGATGATATCCCTCCATGCCATCGTTCAGCCCATCCAGCATCATCTCTCTTGGTCTGCCTCTATCCCTTTTTCTACTGATCTTTCCAGTTGTCACAATGTTTTCCAGTATCTCTCTTCTCATTATGTGGCCAAAGAACAGTGTTTGTCTCTTTCTTATTGTTGTATATAGAGATCTACTTTCATTAGTTTCTTTCAAATAATTGTTCTTAATTACTCTGGCCGTCCAATGTATTCATAAAATTCATCTCAGAAATCACATCTCTGTTGCTTCCAAATTCCTCTTAATTTGTTCACCGACATTCCAAGATTCACTACCATACAGGTTCTGTGTACCATTTTAGCACCCTCTTTCTGACATTAAATAAGAGCAATTTATTGCATAAGATAATTTTCATTTTCTGAAATGCAGCTTTCGCTTGACCTATTTTGCTTTTAATCTCTGTCACACATTTTCTGTGTGATGGTATGATTGTTCCCAGATATTTGAATTTATTGACTTGGTTAAGTCTTTTCCTTCAATTGAGATATCACAACATGAAGTTATAGACAAGCAAAATTAAACCAATCCTGAACTAGTCTACGAATGGCTCGACCTGAGTTTGTTGTGAGTTTCTACTGCATAAGTGTTATCTTACTCTTTACTTCTTACTCTTTATTACATGCACAGTAAATTTGTTATTTCTTATACATGCAGAATACTTTTGTTACCTGTTATTGTGTACACAGTACAACTCCTACTCTTTATTATATACTGTCACTTCTGTCCCCATGTGAGTTGAAAAGGGGAGGGGGAGGAGTGGTGTTAGAAAGAATAGATCTACTGTCGTAGACTTGCTCTGTGTAGAGTGGCAAGTATCACTTAAGAGTTCCCGGGTAGTTAGCATCCTTTGACAGGTCATGTCAATGTGTTGGGAAATGAGCAAGCAGATAGACTGGCCGGTTATGCACCAGTTGGTGGTGAATTGAGTATGACAAGATAGATGTTGTAAGGACCCTTTAGGAGCGAATGAACGGTACAGAGGCACAAATAGATTATTACGGTCTGAGGAGAATGGCGCTGCAGGGAGTTACCAGGGGGTCTGGCAGATGCTTGACACTCAAGGGAAAGGTGAAACGGATATACAATTAGACAGTTATTGGTGCCATCAGAATTGGAACTCTTCGCTTGCTGCTGAAGATGGGGATAGAGGGCTTTTGGGAGTGTCCTGAGTGCTGTGAAAATTCTTCTTCATCTTCTTCTTCTTCTTCTTCTTCTTCTCCCTCTTCTTCTTCTTCTTTTTCTTCTTCTTCTTCTTCGCGTTCGGTTTGGTATGCTCATTTCAGACCATCCTCATATCAGACCATCAGGTGGGTTGCCTCTATGAACTCGAATGCCAGTAGCATGTCCTTCATGATTCTCCACAACTTGCTCTTGAGGCCAGGTGTCTTTTCAAAGTTGTTTATAGAGTAGTCAGGTCTGCAGAATGTGCTCAGGTGTTTGTGGTCCTGTTTGACAGGCACACTGTGGGGACTGAACAATCTTTATTTTATGCATGTGGTATTTGAGCCTGCAGTGTCCTGTTTAAAATTGTTGTATGTTGCTTTCTGTTGAGTCTGCTGATGGGGTCTTGTGGATGTTTACTGTTAGTTTGTTCTGTCCACAATTCCTTGTATTTTCCCTTGATAAGTGTTCTGATTTCTGGTAATGACAATGGTTGGGTGTGTTGTTTCTCCTTTGTTCCAGTTTTAGCAAGTCTGTCTGCTAACTCATTTCCTGATATGCCGCAGTGGGCTGGGATCCACTGGAGAATGATCTGATTGTTTTTTGCCAGTCTGTTTAGCTGGCCCTTCAGCTCTCTCTCCGTGTTGTCTCGTGGATCCCTCTGAGCCTCATGGAGGACTGACATGCAGTCACAAAGGAAAACAGTTTTACTGTTTTTAATTTTTAATTGAAAATTTTGCATTCATTTGTTTAGTTATCACTTTTGATGTGTAAAATTATTTTGAAACAATTGCTCAATATTTTATATGCACAGAACTGTATGTGTGGCTTATTGACTCTTTAATTGTATTTTTGTTTTTTGTATTAGTCTGTTTCATGTTTCCTTAATTTTAAATAACAATATGGCTAATAATGTTCATTGTTTATGTTTCATTTGTTAGTTGCTGAAAGAATCTCCCATAATGAACTTCAACATTCATGAAAATTTAATAGAAGCTTTGCTAGAACTTCAAGCATATGCTGATGTCCAAGCTGTTTTAGCCAGATTTGATGGTAAGTAGCAAAGATAAAGTTCCTTTGCTTGCTTTCTTTTTCCTAGAATATTGTCTGTCAGTCATTATAGAAGCCATACCGGTTATAAAAACGTTGATACTGTTGTTATTTAGGATTGAACTCGGGATCACTGAATTGTTATATGAACAAACTGACTGTTGTGCTAGCATAGCTCCTGGATGTGATTTATGTGAGAATGATTAGAACTAGAACACCAAGGACAGATAAAAATGATAATGAATACTGATTTACTTAATTAAGAATCGACATCAGAGCACACCGGGCTTACCCATAGGTGCTCTGTCTTCTGCAACAAATATCTTAGGGTGTAGATACTAACTGTTCCTGTAGCACACTAATTTTAAACTCTTCCTTCTCTTCCTCTCGTAAGTCCTTGCCTGGTCCACACCTAATTCCTAAAATAATACGCAATGGAGATATCTTGAAAAAAATTACTTCACAAAACCCATTGATTACCTGCCCCAGCAGTAGACAGTCCACCTTCTTTGAGCATCTTGTAAGAAAAGAACAACAGATGAATGTTATGACAACGGGAAAGTTGGAGGGCAAGAGAAGCAGGAAGAGACCCGAAGTGAGGATGTTGGACAATTTGACATCATATCACGGAACAACGTCTGTTTTCAGAAATTATTGACAGTGCATGAAACAGAAGCTTGTGGGCAGACTTAACTCTTTCGGTACCAAATCATTCCCTGTACGTTTCATGATAATCCCAAAGACGGATGTGATGTTCATGCTGTCATTTAGCGCAGACTGAAGTTATTTTGACCTGAATATATGAATTGTTAGGTTAACTAATTCTGCCTGATAGTGTCTGTTGTTGAGGGCCTTCAATCATAAATATGTTATTTTATTCAAGCTCAACTAACGTTTGCAGTCAGTGTTGAATTCTTTCAATCCCAGATGGTTTCAAAGTAGAAACCTAATTTGTGCAATGACAGTGAAAGGGGACATCATGGCTGCCACCTGACATAGGTTGTAAAAGGAAGGAAACATTTGTTTATGGCTGTGAGAATTTGGAAGACCTTTTATATTAACAGATTAATGAAAATATGGCCAGAGTGAAGGATCTTGTGAGGTTCTGGGCAATGAAAGTCAGAATGATCTCTAGCGAATTGAATTTGAATTATCATTTTTTCTCAATATTTGTATTAAGGAATTGGACATGCAACAAAATGTGCAGACAGTAATACAGTCTTTTGGATGCAGCTGAACAATGTTCTTGGTCTCAGTCCACTCTGTGACTATTCATGCCCCCCCCCCCCCCCCCCCACCCCTTAAAAAAATCGGGAAGATGCATGACACTGGTGTAGCCATCATCATATTTGCCTGTTCTCGGTCAGTTATATTTATTTGTTCCCTAATCTCAAATTCCATTAAAATTTTTTTATTATTTTGGAATTGGAGAAACCATCCAAAAGTTGTAATAGAGTAGATGATGGCAGTTATATACCAGTGATATGCCAGCTCACCAATGCAAGTTCCTACCCTCTTCTGTGACAGTATAGTTTAGCTGATCACATATAACTAAAAAAATATTGTGGTATGGAATGACTATGGTATCTGGTCGACACTCTGCACTCAGAGCAAAGGCAAGACTGGCATGTAATCAGACTGCCACTGACAGTGTCAGTATTGGAACTCTTTGTAGGTTACAGAAGATAAGGATGAATTGCTTATGTAAATGTCCAGAATGCTGTGATGTCAGTTGTTGAATGAACTCAGTGGGACAGTCCTTCAAGAAACATGAAACCTGCAAGTTTGCCAGAGGAATTAGACATACCCCAGACGTGTAATGACAAGACATGAACTGGATAACTTGGTGACAACCAACAGACTGAAGCAGGAAAGGGTGGAAAGCCAAAAGGAACAATTATCTGGATGATTAGACAATATGGCCTAATCTGTACTGGAACACAGTCTTCATCCAGTACTGATGATCATGTGAGATTGTAAACCATGACTGTTCATGCTTGCACATGATGATGATGAAACTAAAACCGCACAGGATGATGATGAAAGCCCCCAACAAATCTACATTGAGATTAGCTGTATCTTTTCTATTTATGATGAGTACTCATATTGTCCAGATGTTGTAGATGACTTCAATAAGAACTACAATGACTTTGATCTCATTGGCAGATATCAGCTTACCCAAGTCAGCCACAATATGTTATACAGCTGCACTACTTAAAGCCAGGGCGGTGGCAGACAAGTGAGTTAACCGGTTGTGTGTCATGTCTTTCGTTTTTTCTGTTATTGTTTAGTGTTTGCCACTGATTACACAGGGAGATGTAGTAGCACAGTGGCCAGATGATTGCCTGCTGGCCTGAAGGCTCAGGTGCTGTTTAAAATTGACCTTGGCACTAGGTTGACCCAGCCTAAATTAGCAGTGGGACTGTGGTTTCAGAGAAAAAAAATGCAAAGGATATCACATAATTGTATGTAGAGAAACACATAAGGTATCCTTCAAGAGATGGAGGAAAGACTGATAAGAGAAAGTAGATTAGAAACTGACTGAATGTTAGGAGAAGGAATAAACATGGTGACCACTGGCAGACTTCAGGGGTTAAGCCAAAAGACTTTATCCTGGACTGCTTGTGTGATAAAGTAAATTTTATTTCCAGTTGGGTATATTGTGAAAATTCCATACATTTATATACCAGATAATACAGAGAATTGAATAAAACCAATGTCTGCTGTATACTTGGCATCTGAAGAAGAAGACGAAGAAACATAATGAGCGAAACTAGCTTTCATTACTGTCCGCAGCAATTTGTGTCACTAACTTCAGAAATTGGCTGTTGGTTCAGAATGATGAAGTGCCTTATGCAGTTATAGTGTGTATATGAACAGTAGACTTGTCATGACTGACTACTTGCATCAGAGGCAAATTATAATTTTGGTGGCCATTGTTGGTGTGTTGGCATCTCCAGCGGCTGCTTTATACATTTACTGCAGTTGCATTTGTCTGCATTTTGCCAGGACTAATTGTTTGTTCACTTGTTTTTAAATGGAATACTGAAAGGCTTGTCATGTTTATGGTGTGGGAAAAAAAGCAATAATGGTGGTGGGGGGGGGGGGGGTGTGTGTGTGTGTGTGTCCGTTTGCAGTGAATTTTCCAGAATTGTTTATTATAGTGAGAAATATAGTAGTAAAGTATATGTGTTGTCATACTCGATTATTTCTTAAATATACAGAGTTTTTGGAGATATATTGCAATCACCTTCATTGTGTAGATGGCACTTGACTTATTAGGTGAGACCACTATCATGTTTTGTGGACAGCTGTACAAGACTCACACTTAAGAAGTGATTTAAGTCTAGCCACATATCCACTGCAACCATCCTCCATTGTGGAGACGGCATCTAAATATTATGACATAACTTGCCAAATTCAGCAGCAGCAGCATCACTTATGAAATAGATATTTGTCATTGCCCTTATTTCTTTCAGATTTTCCCCTGATATGGCATCTAAGCGGGGTCTGAGTACAGCGGAAATGTCAGCAGTAGAAGCTATTCACAGAGCAGTGGAGTTCAATCCACATGTTCCCAAGGTGGGCTGTTTTCCTTTTACAGTTATTATTAAGAATCCTATGGATATCCATTTTTGGATATATTCTCCAGGTCATGCCAGTATGTTGGGAAATAAGCAGGCAGATAGACTGGCTGGTTTTGCACCACTTGGCGGTGAATTGATGTATGACAAGCTAGATGTTGTGAGGGCCCTTTAAGAACGAGTGAACAGTGCGGTTGTGCAGATAGATCATTATGGACTGAGGAGATCGGCGCTGCGAGGAGTTACCAGGGGATCTGGCTGACGCTCAACACTCAGGGGAAAGAGGAGACGGATATACAATCAGACGACTACTGGTGCCATCGGAATTGGAACTCTTAGCTTGCTGCTAAAGATTGGGACAGAGCACTTATGGGAGTGTCCTGGGTGCTGTGATGTCGATTCTTAAGTCAACATTCATTCTACAGTTTTCAGTGTTGACATCAGTGCTTTTCATCAGGATATTGTTAGCTGCACTGTATCAGTACTGGTCCTGCTGTGTGGGGCGTCGACATGGAACAGGAAACTAGCAATGAGAAAACCATACTGAATATCTCGAGATGTAGATATACAGAAGAATAGGTCATATTTCGTGGAAACAAGAACAACCAGATACAAGTTCTGAGATGTCTAGGAATGAAAAGAGAGTGGCTGTGGGAAATTAAACAAGAGATCAGTGAAATATTTGTGGCCATATTAAAAGACATTACAATTTGATAAAAACCACACTGGGTTGAGCAGTTGAAAGTGAGCAAGCAGATAGTGATACAAATAGGAGGACATCAAAAGATGGATAGACAGCGGTCTGAGAGAATACATCCTGGGCAAAAGAGAATGTTGATGTGTTGGGTGCAGCCAATATTTATTGTGAAGACAGGACCGGATTGAGTAATAAGTAAATATATATGGTGTTTCTGAGTCAGATCATTTTCACATATGACTGAGCTACTGTCTAACAGTAGTTAGTGAGTTCTTTGTTAATGCTGACTGTTGGGCGCCGTATACCAGACCTGACATCCCACATACATGCTTGACTGCTACTGAGAGCTTTCTGAGGAAGATTGTCTTGTCTCAGAGTTCTTGTGTTCTTACTGCCATGAGGTTAACTGGTTAATTATTTCTTGGTTTTGTTTTGTTGACACGTTTAATTTTTTGTAATATATGTCTTGTTATCAGTTTGACTGAGGTATGACTGAAATTTGGGTAATCTTGTGTATGACTGGCACATTCTCTTTGTTAATTTGTTATGGTTTATGATTTGCTGTCTCTTTGTCTGTCTGCCTGTCTCTCCTCTCCCCTGCTCTCTTCCCTCTGTCTGTCTCTCTCTCTTCTTCCCTGCTCTCTCTGTCTGTCTCTTTGTCTCTCTCTGTCTTTCCCTGAAGCGAGCACTCACTCTCTAGGGTGTATTCTTTGCCACCAGTGATCTCGAGTTGCCTTTTTCATCTCTCTTCTTTACAACATGTTTTACACTGTGTACTTTGTAAGTTGTCCAGGATCCAGCAGTGCTGAAACACATGTGGCAGTACACCATGACAGAAGCTCATACTTGTCAAGACCTGTCAGCCCTTCTCCGTGGTCATCCCAGAAACAGGGTCCCACATTGTAGATAGGATTCAACTTGTCCTTCAAACTCTGTGTGCATCTGCCTGAAAGACCAGGAACAAACACTGTGCACACAGTCTGAAAAGTGGTTGTGCATACAAAACTCAGGTTCTGAGAAACACCAGCCCAAAGGTGGATGAACAACTATAAACATTTCGCCATAGTTTACAGCTGGTGAATGTGAAGAAGAAGTTAGTTGTTCCCTTTGTGTACTACTATGCACTTTAAAATGTTGTCACTCAAATGCCATCACCTCAATTAAAGTTGACTAGAAGTGTCTCTAGAACTTTCTGTGACTCAGTGTGGTGGCACACTCCAAACTACAATTGTTGATCCATCTTTGGATGTTCTGCCTCCACTTTTCTTTTACCTACATCTTGACAATGTTTAACTTCTTCAGTAAGTCTATGCATTTGTTTCCATGTGTTAAGCTAATTCATTCTTGTAGAATTAAACTTGTTACTACATCATGAATGTTGTTATGTCATGAGTATATAATTTTGCCACATCTTGTATTTATCATGTTTCTTTTTTTTTTTTCTTCTCAGTATTTATTAGAGATGAAGAGTCTTATCTTACCACCAGAGCATATCTTGAAAAGAGGAGACAGTGAAGCAATAGCATATTCATTTTTCCATCTTCACCATTGGAAGAGGGTTGAAGGAGCACTCAACTTGTTACACTGTACATGGGAGGGAAGTAAGTATCACTGGCTGGTTTCTGTAGTGGCTTTGTTGGTCTGAGATTGTGTGTGGTCATTCACTTCACACATCATTAGAGCCAGACATTACTCACTTCACACCATCATTAGAGCCAGACATTACTCACTTCACACATCATTAGAGCCAAACAATACTCACTTCACACATCATTAGAGCCAGACTTTACTCACTTCACACATCATTAGAGCCAGACTTTACTCACTTCACACATCATTAGAGCCAGACTTTACTCACTTCACACATCATTAGAGCCAGACATTACTCACTTCACACATCATTAGAGCCAGACTTTACTCACTTTACACATGATTAGAGCCAGACATTACTCACTTAACACATCATTAGAGCTAGACATTACTCACTTCACACATCATTAGAGCTAGACATTACTCATTTCACACATCATTAGAGCTAGACATTATTTCACTCACTTAGAGCTAGACATTACTCACTTCACACATCATTAGAGCTAGACATTACTCACTTCACACATCATTAGAGCCAGACATTACTCACTTCACACATCATTAGAGCTAGACATTACTCACTTCACACATCATTAGAGCTAGACATTACTCACTTCACACATCATTAGAGCCAGACATTACTTACATCACACATCATTAGAGCCAGACATTTCTAACATCACACATCATTAGAGCCAGACATTACTTCACTCACTTAGACACCATTAGACACTCACTTCACACATCATTAGAGCCAGACATTACTTTCACACATCATTAGAGCCAGACATTACTTACTTCACACATCATTAGAGCCAGACATTACTTACTTCACACATCATTAGAGCCAGACATTACTCACTTCACACATCATTAGAGCCAGACATTACTCACTTCACACATCATTAGAGCCAGACATTACTCACTTCACACATCATTAGAGCCAGACATTACTCACTTCACACATCATTAGAGCCAGACATTACTCACTTCACACATCATTAGAGCCAGACATTACTCACTTCACACATCATTAGAGCCAGACATTACTCACTTCACACATCATTAGAGCCAGACTTTACTCACTTCACACATCATTAGAGCCAGACATTACTCACTTCACACATCATTAGAGCCAGACATTACTCACTTCACACATCATTAGAGCCAGACATTACTCACTTCACACATCATTAGAGCCAGACATTACTCACTTCACACATCATTAGAGCCAGACATTACTCACTTCACACATCATTAGAGCCAGACATTACTCACTTCACACATCATTAGAGCCAGACATTACTCACTTCACACATCATTAGAGCCAGACATTACTCACTTCACACATCATTAGAGCCAGACATTACTTACTTCACACATCATTAGAGCCAGACATTACTCACTTCACACATCATTAGAGCCAGACATTACTCACTTCACACATCATTAGAGCCAGACATTACTCACTTCACACATCATTAGAGCCAGACATTACTCACTTCACACATCATTAGAGCCAGACATTACTCACTTCACACATCATTAGAGCCAGACATTACTCACTTCACACATCATTAGAGCCAGACATTACTCACTTCACACATCATTAGAGCCAGACATTACTCACTTCACACATCATTAGAGCCAGACATTACTCACTTCACACATCATTAGAGCCAGACATTACTCACTTCACACATCATTAGAGCCAGACATTACTCATTACTCACTTAGACACATCATTAGAGCCAGACATTACTCACTTCACACATCATTAGAGCCAGACTTTACTCACTTCACACATCATTAGAGCCAGACATTACTCACTTCACACATCATTAGAGCCAGACATTACTCACTTCACACATCATTAGAGCCAGACATTACTCACTTCACACATCATTAGAGCCAGACATTACTCACTTAACACATCATTAGAGCCAGACATTACTCACTTCACACATCATTAGAGCCAGACATTACTCACTTCACACATCATTAGAGCCAGACATTACTCACTTCACACATCATTAGAGCCAGACATTACTCACTTCACACATCATTAGAGCCAGACATTACTCACTTCACACATCATTAGAGCCAGACATTACTCACTTCACACATCATTAGAGCCAGACTTTACTCACTTCACACCATCATTAGAGCCAGACTTTACTCACTTCACACATCATTAGAGCCAAACATTACTCACTTCACACATCATTAGAGCCAAACATTACTCACTTCACACATCATTAGAGCCAAACATTACTCACTTCACACATCATTAGAGCTAGACATTACTCACTTCACACATCATTAGAGCCAAACATTACTCACTTCACACATCATTAGAGCCAAACATTACTCACTTCACACATCATTAGAGCCAAACATTACTCACTTCACACATCATTAGAGCCAAACATTACTCACTTCACACATCATTAGAGCCAGATATTACTCCGGTAAAAGTAAAAAGCACTTTTTTTTTCCACGCCAGTAGCCATCAAAAATATACCGCCAGACTTAAATTTTTGTAGACCAGTCATCCTAATAGGACAATCCTCAAGCAAGTTGTTATGTTTAAGTACTTGCATACCCTGGTAAAGCATATGGAAAATGTATTAAAGAAATTGAATGTAGAATAGCTCAAGCAAAGACAGCATTTTAGAGATGAAGAATGGTCTGTGCAATCTTTCTTTGTCAGTGGAGTCAAGCATGAGCTATATGAATTATATCCTGATATATGGAAGTGAATCATGGACACATGGATAAAGTGCCAATACAAACAGTCCATCATTAGAAGTGCAGTTCAATGTCAGTGTAAGGTTCTGTTACAACAGATCAGTAGTCTTACACAGTTAAAATAAAAAAGCACCACCAGTTCTCTGGTAAGAAGCCTCTCACCATTATCTGAATCTGCAGTTCACAGCACAAGCCCATTCAGTCACAATCAGAAAGCATTCTTAATAAAATCTGCAGCTCACAGTGTCATGCCATGCGGCCATGCACTTAGCTAACAGCACTCAAGAATGTGTATGGGCTCTGTTGTGTTTGCCACATAAATGTGTAAACTGAAATGTCATACTAAAATAGAAAAGTTGAAATCGAGAGAAGCAACTTCATTGCACCTCGTTTTATCCTGTATGACTTGACTCCGCAGAACGGCTGGCTGCTAGAAAGGATAAAGCACCTCACAAAGCACAAACACCATAGATCCGGTGACAATTCTCAGATTCAGCATAAAAATTGTGCTCATGGACTGAATGACAGCCATGAAACAAATCTGCAACCTTTAGAGCGCGAAGCAAATGGCTTGCCCACTTCGCCAAGAAGACCCGAGATCTCAGAATATATAAGCTTATTTCGTCATATTGGGTTTAGTCTAATTTTGTACTGGGAAAAGAGTAATTGGGTGGGGGGAGGGGGACACAGTGGTATGTAATCTCTAGAAAATCAGTGGACTCGCTTGTGGTGTTGGATGTCTTCTGTTGTATCTGCTGCAAAACCTTGTGAGGCTGATTACCACAGACCAGTAACATTCTCTCTGATTTCCTGTTGTTTCAGCATTCCGTATGATTCCCTACCCACTTGAAAAAGGACACCTATTCCATCCCTACCCCACATGTACAGAAAATGCTGATCGAGAATTGCTACCAGGTAACAGCCAATTCTATGATTGGAAAAACTCTGTGATTGTGAAAACTGATTTTTGAGACAAACTGTAAAAACTCTGATTGTGAGAACTAAATTGAAACTGATTGGGATACTCTGTGAGAACTTAATTTTTAGACGACTGAAAGCTCAGTGATTGTGACTGAGAAAACTATGTGATGTGAGAACTGTTGAATTGTGAAAACTATTTTTGTGAAAACTGTGTGGTTGTGAAAACTCTGATTGTTCATTGTGTACAGAAGTTCTGACCTGTTAGTATCAAACTATAAATAACATGTGGACGATGTTACTGGGACATGTTTGTGATCTTCTCCTGGCTCCTGATATTGTTTTCTGTGTGTGTGTGTGGTTGGGGGGGGAAGGGGGGGGAGTGGCTGCGTGGTCTCGAGGCATGGTGTTCGTCTCAAGTCTAGAGGTTTCAGGTTCAGTACCCGGTAAGGGCTAGGACTTTTTCATGTGAATTTAGACTTCTAGTAATTCCCCCGGGTCTCTGGGTAGTGACATCAGACGCCTGTGTTGCATTGTTGCGCACATAAAAAATCCCTTGGCAGTTGGAAATCGAAAAGAGCAAAATTTGGAGTTTAAAATCTACCCAATGTATTTCAGGATCCTTGTCGGTGCTACAGAGCCTTTGCATTGTGCTGAGCTTCTTCGGACTCAGACTTGAGTCATAAGAAGAATGGAGCACTTATGGATTACTACCCGTGTGCCATGATGTTGATCTGTTGTTAAAACCTCAAACCTGATTGTTTTCTGTGTTGTCAGCATGATGAAGAGGATGGGCAGTTTTCATCATCAGCACAAAATAGTGTTCATTTATTTTAACTCTACAATCAGAAATTCTCCTATCAGAACATAGCATGTCATTAATTTATTATAACTAACTGGTCTTAAATTCTGCAAGATAATAACATTTCTGTTGTAAATGTCTGGATCGTCCATTTGCCAAAGCAGTACCCCATTGACTACACCAACATGACATGTCAGAGACAGATTATATAGATCCCAGTTGCATGCATTTTGGCAGCAGACTGCTTTGCATTGGTTTCAAAAGTGGTGTCAAGAGCTAACCGTTCAGAAAGCAGTGGCAAACTCCTGAACGTAAAATTGCCTGGTGACATCACAAACAGGCAAAAAATGCTGGGGTTGGGCAACATCCTGTAAAAGACACTAAATGACAAACCAGGCTGCCTGAGAGAGGGATCATGCTGCATGGGCAACACATGGTCTCAGCAATACTGACACGGTTTTGTGGTCTGGAGAGGACACATTTCATCTCTGGCCTTGATTGGCTGGGATACCTGGACAACACATGGTCTCAGCAATAATGACCCGGTTTTGTGGTCTGGAGAGGACACATTTCATCTCTGGCCTTGATTGGCTGGGATACCTGGACAACACATGGTCTCAGCAATACTGACACGGTTTTGTGGTCTGGAGAGGACACATTTTATCTCTGGCCTTGATTAGTTGGGATACCTGGACAGCACATGGTCTTAGCAATACTGACACGGTTTTGTGGTCTGGAGAGGACACATTTCATCTCTGGCCTTGATTGGCTGGGATACCTGGACAACATATGGTTTCAGCAATAGTGACCTGTTTTTGTGGTCTGGAGAGGAAGCATTTCATATCTGGCCTTGATTGGCTGGGATTCATATGCCTGTGTGTAACACAGTATAACACCAGCCTCTGGGAAAATGAAAAGATGCCAACAAACTGACCCTTTAAAGAAAATGCCTCAATGGTTCTGTCTTGTATCTGTGACTCCTCTAGCCTTCCATGAAGTGTCTGTGTACCCTAAAAAAGAGCTGCCATTCTTCATCTTGTTCACGGCCGGACTGTGTTCCTTTACGGCTCTGCTTGCTCTCCTTACACACCAGTACCCAGAACCCATGGGGGTTGTTGTCAGAACGGTGAGTATCAGCACAGTTTTTTATGTCTTCTTATGATATGTTTTGTGAAAGTTGTATTTCTGGCACACTCAAGATTGTTGCAGAAATATGTGCACTAGTAGTAGCATCTTACGGCACATCTGTGGACCCATCAGAGATGAAAACAGTGGAGAGTGGAAGAGTGAGAAGCAGCAGTGAAATCCAGAATCTGTTTCAATGACCACTAATTACTGACATCATCAGGGCTAGTAAACTGCAGTGGTTGAGGCATATAGAAAGAATGGCAAGTATGCAAAAACTTCATACACGAAAGAGTTGAATGGGCATAGATTACGAGGCAGACCAAGAAGATCATGGAGAGATAATATACAGACTTACAAACACTTGGAGTGATAATTGGGAAGAGAACACAGGTCAGCAGGAAGGATGGAAGCTGGTAATATCTGCTGCAATAAGTCTCAAGAGCTCCGAGTTCTGAAGAAGAAGAAGTAGCATCATTTGAAATTGTTTGCTTTCACATAAACAAAGACAACCAACTTTGAATAATCTAAAGATTTTGAAAAAAAAAGGACTGAAACATTAGGACAGCTTAATACAAATATCACAGTGAGGCAATCTTATTATCATTATTACTTTTTTTAATGCTATTTTAACCTTTTTGTCCAAGAGGGCTTTGAACACAGAATGTCAGATCTTAGCTTCTTCTTGATACTGACATAAATGCTAAAGTGTAAACTAAATACAAATTCTAGTATCTTAGCTCCTTCTTGGTACTGGCATAAATGCTTAAGTGTGTCCAAGTGAAAACTAAATACAAATTCTAGGATCTTAGGTTCTTTTAGATATCATACTCAGTCTAGCTGTAAACCACAACACAGTGTGCCAACCACCCATTTCAGTGTGAATGAAGAAGTAGTAGTAGGTATTGTGCTAAACTTTACTGATATAAACATCTGTGTGCTTCTTATCAGTGTGGTGGATAACAGGTTTACAGTTTTTAGAAGTGGCAGGTTTTTGCTTCTGACAATAGTTAAATTTTCCTCCATATGTAGAAAAGATAGCATGCATATTCCCTGTGGCTACATACGGATGTGAGTCGTGGACTATCTCTCGGTCCTTAAGAAAGAGAATAGGGGCTTTTGAGCTGAAATGCTATAGAAATATTCTCAGAATATCTTGGACAAAGAAGATGAGAAATATTGACATCTTAAAAGATCTGAACATCAAGGAAGATTGGCTAATAAACAGCATCCTTTCTCGAAAGCTGAAATATTTTGTCATATCAAGCGCCACGACGGATTGGAAAAAATTATAGCAGAAGGCATGGTACCAGGAAGGAGGGGCAGGGGCCGACCGACATGAAGATGGGCACAGGATATAAGTGACTCCTTGAGTGTGAAAGTGCATGAGACGGGAGAACTGGCGAGAGACCGAGTTTCTTTCAGGCAGACTGTGATGAGAGCGACGTTCTGCAAAGGACCTGCTACATGATGATGATGTAGAAAAGATATGGTTCCGTCGCACTTGAGTTGAGTGTATGGCGCAACAATATGACCTGCGGATTTCATTTGGAATGCTTATCAGCTGTGCCCAGCATGGTTTGTGTTGTGATCTGCGGATACAAAATACAGTGGCCTGTTGCCAGAGAACTGGTGTGTTGCCTTATGCAGTTAATTGTATGTGCAACTACTGATCTGTGGTAACTGCTGCTTCCGTTGATGACAAGCTGCATTTCTAGTGTCGAGCTGTTTGAGTTGGCACTTCTCACAGTTGCCTAATATTTTTTTTTAAATACTATTGGCTTAGCTAAGACTGTAGCCTGTTTGCCAATTCTATCACATGGGGACAGTGTCAGACATTCTGTGTGGTTTTCATTGGCACAGGAATGGAGCAACTATGTGGTTATCGGTTTGCTGTGAAGGTGGAAATGCAATTACCTGATTCATGTGTGTCATAGTTGTGAAGTTTACCAAGTTTAAATGATAACTATCATTAAATAGCTAATATAATAATATATTCTAACCATTTGCTGTTGTAGATGCTGGGCTGGCTCTACCTGCCATTGAGCTACATTCTGGAAAAGCTGGAGGCAATCCTGCCGTCAAATCTGCTGCAACAGCTTTCTCGCATTTAGTGAGTGAGTCTTTTTTGTTTTGTTTTTGTAGAGATACTGATGTGTTTTCTACCTGTAGAAATATGTCACCTATTGCTGGATGTTCACTTCATGACAGCTGTCTCTCATTTAGTCTTTTATGCGTAGATATACTGATGTGTTTTCTACCTGTAGAAATATGTCACCTATTGCTGGATGTTCACTTCACGACAGCTGTCTCTCATTTAGTCTTTAATGCGTAGATATACTGATGTGTTTTCTACCTGTAGAAATGTGTCACCTATTGCTGGATGTTCACTTCACGACAGCTGTCTCTCATTTAGTCTTTAATGCGTAGATATACTGATGTGTTTTCTACCTGTAGAAATGTGTCACCTATTGCTGGATGTTCACTTCACGACAGCTATCTCTCATTTAGTGAATGGGTCTTTTCTTCATAGAGATACTGATGTGTTTTCTACCTGTAGAAATGTGTCACCTATTGCTGGATGTTCACTTCACGACAGCTGTCTCTCATTTAGTCTTTTATGCATAGAGATACTAATGTGTTTTCCACCTGTAGAAATGTGTCGCCTATTGCTGGATGTTCACTTCACGACAGCTATCTCTCATTTAGTCTTTTATGCATAGAGATACTAATGTGTTTTCCACCTGTAGAAATGTGTCGCCTATTGCTGGATGTTCACTTCACGACAGCTGTCTCTCATTTCGTCTTTTATGCATAGAGATACTGATGTGTTTTCTACCTGTAGAAATGTGTCACCTATTGCTGGATGTTCACTTCACGACAGCTGTCTCTCATTTAGTGAGTGAGTCTTTTATTCATAGAGATACTGATGTGTTTTCTACCTGTAGAAATGTGTCACCTATTGCTGGATGTTCACTTCACGACAGCTGTCTCTCATTTAGTGAGTGAGTCTTTTATTCATAGAGATACTGATGTGTTTTCTACCTGTAGAAATGTGTCACCTATTGCTGGATGTTTACTTCACGACAGCTGTCTCTCATTTAGTGAGTGAGTCTTTTATTCATAGAGATATCGATGTGTTTTCTACCTGTAGAAATGTGTCACCTATTGAGGGATTTTCACTTCACAACAGCTGTCTTGCATTTAGTATGTGAGTTTTTTATTTGTAGAGATACTTGTGTGTTTTAAACCTGTAGAAATGTATCAGTTCTTGCTGGATATTCACTTCACAAGTAATACAATTCTTCCTCTTCTTCACTTCTCATTTTTTTATCCCTTCAGGTGTTGAGGAAGCTATAAGGTTCTGCTTCTGGCTCTTCTGGCTGCCTCCAACATAGACACATTGTACTATTGTAGAGTTTCACTGATGTCTTTCTATATTATTCTTGGTCTGTCTCCTGCTCTACGTCCTTCTACTCATTTGGTGAATGCCTTGTATGGTCTAGCATTGCAAGATATTCTATGGTTTTATCCCCTCTGGTCAGTCCTGCAGTCTTTCTCAGTGTGCAAATATACCACTTATTGCAGGAGCTTCAGTTAACATCAGCTACGAGATAGACAAATTGTATAGAGCACACAGCAGCAATTAAGTTGACTCACAGCAGATAGACAAATTGTATAGAGCACACAGCAGCAATTAAGTTGACTCACAGCAGATAGACAAATTGTATAAAGCACACAGCAGCAATTAAGTTGACTCACAGCAGATAGACAAATTGTATAGAGCACACAGCAGCAATTAAGTTGACTCACAGCAGATAGACAAATTGTATAGAGCACACAGCAGCAATTAAGTTGACTCACAGCAGATAGACAAATTGTATAGAGCACACAGCAGCAATTAAGTTGACTCACAGCAGATAGACAAATTGTATAGAGCACACAGCAGCAATTAAGTTGACTCACAGCAGATAGACAAATTGTATAGAGCACACAGCAGCAATTAAGTTGACTCACAGCAGATAGACAAATTGTATAGAGCACACAGTAGCAATTAAGTTGACTCACAGCAGATAGACAAATTGTATAGAGCACACAGTAGCAATTAAGTTGACTCACAGCAGATAGACAAATTGTATAGAGCACACAGTAGCAATTAAGTTGACTCACAGCAGATAGACAAATTGTATAGAGCACACAGCAGCAATTAAGTTGACTCACAGCAGATAGACAAATTGTATAGAGCACACAGCAGCAATTAAGTTGACTCACAGCCTGGAATGGGTACCAGGAAATGTTCTAGGAAGTAAAGGCAGTTGTCATCATCTGTAGAGCACCATATACCTAATATGTCTCAAGCCATGGACAGAAGACTGTTACTGCCTGGGCTAGACCAGTGTTGTTTATATCGGGCAGTATATATTTTTTGTATATGTTTGCTTTACTTTGCCTCATTTTTGTTTCTAAATTAGTGTTTATAACAGTATCTTAGAATTATGCCAGAAAAAAATTGCTATACACTATAACTACATATGCTGAGTTTTTTTTAAATGTGAAACAGTCTTGAATTGCTTTCAGGAATTATGTAGCGTAGTCAGAACATTCATCAAGTCACATAGTAGTCTGAATATTAGTCAAGGATATAGCTTTTAAGAATTCTCTTTCTCGTCTCAGTTGACAAAGAAATACTGCATAAAATATTCATCAAGTCATATAATAGTGTAAACAACGGTTATTACGTAACATAATAGTCTCAGCAGTAGTCAGGTCACAAAATAATCTAAACATCAATCAAATCACATCATGGTCTAAACATTAATCAAGTCACATAATAGTCTAAACATCAATCAAGCCATGTAATAGTCTAAACATCAATCAAGCCACATAATAGTCTAAACATCAATCAAGCCACGTAATAGTCTAAACATTATTCAAGTCACGTAATAGTCTAAACATCAATCAAGCCACGTAATAGTCTAAACATTAATCAAGTCACGTAATAGTCTAAATCCCATTTAAGCCACATATTAGTCTAAATATTAATCAAGTCACATATTTGTCTAAACATTAATCAAGTCACATATCAGTCTAAACATTCAGGTCACATAATAGTCTAAACATAATTCAAGTCACATATTAGTGTAAACATCATTCAAGTCACATTATAGTCTAAACATCATTCAAGTCACATATTAGTCTTAACATCATTCAAGTCACAGTATAGTCTAAAATCATTCAAGTCACATATTAGTCTAAACATTCATCGTCACATTAAAGTCTAGACATCATTCAAGTCACATATTAGTCTAAACATTAATCAAGTCACATATAAGTCTAAACATTAATCAAGTCACATAATAGTCTAAACATAATTCAAGTCACATATCAGTCTAATCATCATTCAGGTCACATAATAGTCTAAACATCATTCAAGTCCCATATTAGTCTAAACATCATTCAAGTCACATTATAGTCTAAACATCATTCAAGTCACATATTAGTATGAATATCAATTATTAAGTCACATGATGGTCTGAACATCAGTCGAGTCACTGGACATGAATGAAAAGTCATTCAGATTGATGATATAATTGCTTTTAAAACTAAACAAAATATTATCATATTCGTACATGTTCTCTTATGTACATTAACTTTTTTTTTCAGATTTACACGTTCTACGTGGTCTGGGGCTGTTTACAGATATTAGTCCTGCCATGTTCAAACCACACAGGCACATCTTATCCGTGGTAGCATTGTTCAAGTCTTGACACTCATCATTGATGTTCTCATCGCCATTACAGACTGCAGCTCTCGGGTTGTCTTGTGTTCTCATGTTCATTTTGATTGTCATGTTCTTTTGTGTGTGACTGAGGTGTCGTCGTCATATGTGTTTGTCTTGTGCTGTTCCTTTTAAATATTTGCACCGCTGTCGTTATAATTGTTTTGTTACTGTGTTTTTTGGTCTTTGTTGAGTGCTTTGAATGGCCATTTTGGTCGTGGGGTTCTTTCGTGTGCTCTTTTTGTCATGTGTTCCCCTTGTCGTGAGTTTTCATGGCAATTTTCATTGTCATATTCTATCATGTGTTGTCTTTCACATATATTTCTGTGTTCATTTTGATCATCACGTTTTTTTTTTTTATTGTTTTTGTCATAGCCATTTTGAATATCAGACTTGTTCATGTGTTGTCCTTGTCATGTGTTGTCCTTTATCATGTGTCTTTTTGGCTATATCTGATTGTCATTTTTTTGTTTTATATGTTGTCTTCGACATTTGTTATGTTTTGTTTGCAAAGTTCTTTCATGCATCCCCCTTGTCATGTATTATCCTTGTTATGTTCCCCCATCATGCGTTATCCTTGTTATGTTCCCCCATCATGCATTATCCTTATGTTCCCCCATCATGCGTTTTCCTTGTTATGTTCCCCTCATCATGCGTTATCCTTGTTATGTTCCCCCATCATGCGTTATCCTTGTTATGTTCCCCTCATCATGCGTTATCCTTGTTATGTTCCCCTCATCATGTGTTATCCTTGTTATGTTCCCCCATCATGCGTTATCCTTGTTATGTTCCCCTCATCATGCATTATCCTTGTTATGTTCCCCTCATCATGTGTTATCCTTGTTATGTTCCCCCATCATGCGTTACCCTTGTTATGTTCCCCTCATCATGCGTTATCCTTGTTATGTTCCCCCATCATGCGTTATCCTTGTTATGTTCCCCTCATCATGTGTTATCCTTGTTATGTTCCCCCATCATGCGTTATCCTTGTTATGTTCCCCTCATCATGCGTTATCCTTGTTATGTTCCCCCATCATGCGTTATCCTTGTTATGTTCCCCTTATCATGCGTTATTATGGCCATTTTGATTGTTTTGCTTGTTTGTGTATTGTCTGTGACATGTTTTCACAGTCATTTTGCTTGTCATGTTCTTTCATGTTTTTCCATCATCCTGTATTATCCTTGTTCTCCTCTTGTCATGTTCTTTCATGTTTTTCCTTCATCCTGTATTATCCTCGTTCTCCTCTTGTCATGTTCTTTCATGTTTTTACTTCATCCTGTATTATCCTTGTTCTGTCTCCTCTTGTCATGTATTCCCGAAACCATTTTCAGTTTCCTGTTCCTCCTTTATGTGTTGTCGTTGTCTCTGATGTATTGCCAGTCCAGCGTGAGAACATCCTGTCAACAACAAGCTACTGCCAGAAGCAGTGTAGGATTGTGGTTGAGCCTAATTGTGTTTATTTCTAAACTGTTTCACGTGTTACATGACATGAAGCTGCTCTTAACAAAAATAGGTGAATTGCTATGCCAGAATGCATGCCACATGAAGTGGCCTTTGGTATGCAAAGAGTGAAATGATTGTTGCGTGTCGTCAACCAACATACATGCTAAACCACAGTGTTAGATACAAAAATGTTACGTAGATGTCACCTGTTGTCATGAGCTTCAGGGCTGTGCAAGAAAAATAGTTACAAATGTTCAAGAATACGCTTTGGGTATTTGCCATTACTTATTTTTTTCTTCAAAACAAAGAAGAAAAAGATTGTACATTTTGCCAGACATATTTTGCTGAATCTGTTTAGGTGCATACTGTAGAGTTAAAACAATTTCAGATGGTTTGAGCATGTGTCAGAACTACCACCAGACAGTGCACCACTTAGACACGATGGAAGCAGGGCTGGAGGATGACCATGTGTCAGAACTACCACCAGACAGTGCACCACTTAGATACGATGGAAGCAGGGCTGGAGGATGACCACATGTCAGAACTACCACCAGACAGTGCACCACTTAGACACGATGGAAGCAGGGCTGGAGGATGACCATGTGTCAGAACTACCACCAGACAGTGCACCACTTAGACATGATGGAAGCAGGGCTGGAGGAGGCCGGCCACATGATAGTTGGAATATATAAGATTGTAAATACGAGTGTCTACATAGCACAAACCAAGGCTTGCACTGATGCCTCTTAACAACCTGATGCTGAAAGGCAGAGAACAACTAGAGAAGAAGATGGGAAGTCAATTAATCTTATCAGTTAGATATCAATATGAACCACACTTCTCCACTGGACAGATTTCAGATCCAGTGCACAAATAAGACAAAGAGACCCAGCAAGATAATGTCCCCAGTTTTATAAGAAAGCGCCGCTGGAACTAAATTGGCTGTGCACTCGGAATGAATACAATTAGACTCCCCCATCAAGCCAACATTTGGATACGGGAAGGGAAAAGAAAATGGGGAGCCATGAGAGACCCTAGTAGAACTATCATCAGGGAAGGCTCAACCATGGGCGATGACCGCCAGGGATCTCTGTAAAAGTGCACCAATGAACTGAACTTACTCATCACTGGAGCCATGTTATCTACACAGTGAGAGTGGTTATTTTAATGGGGTGAATGTTTGTGTTTAAGTTGAACTGATCCATTTCCTTGTTTCATTTTGCTAAACTCAGTAGTGTGCTCCTGATGTGAGACAGCTCAGTATGCCTGTCAGTCAGTTGTGCAGTCTGTTTTTGCCTTTTTATTCAAATTTTCAACAGGAGAAAATTGCCCTGTATTTATTTGCTGGAGCACAGCAGCAAATTCCTGGTTCCTGTGGTTTGTTGTCAGTAAATGTTTGTATGTAGAGAAACATGTGGTGTCAGCTTCCAAGAACTTGTCTCCCGAAACTTTAAAGTGAGCTCATCCATTCCTTTGTTAATTAGTTGCATCCACAGTCAGCTAGCTTTTGGGTGACACCTGTCACAAAATCTCCATCAGTGCTTGAACAGTAGAGGCATTCACCATGTTATCTCAGGAATCAAAACATGAACAGAAATTAAAAAGAGGATGTAGATGGGTGTGTGTGGTTATCTTTAACTCCATAAAAAAAAAAAAAAAAGCTGTGTAGGCTTGTTAAAGTCTTTAGGAAGGAAAGACAACCCCATAAACAAATTTAAAAAAAAAATTATGTCCCGTGTCTACAATGAAGGTTGACTACAGTTTATCACTGGTCTCTTGAAATATAACGTGTCGAGGCCCCTGTCTCTTCCACGGCACGACTCTCATACTGTTGTCCAAAGACCCTGAGAACAGGTTGTTTTTTTTCCTTTTTAAAATTGTACATTGCAAGGAACGAACCCAAATAGTTGAGTATCGTGAGATTGTTAACGGCCTTCACTAACCTCTAAGCCGCACAGAGACAGATCATATGATTCTCAGGAGACATAGACTGTTTGTTTTAAAGGCCAGACTTGTATGTTTCACATATAGACTGGGTAAAGATGGTAGACTTCACCACACCCGGATGTGTAAATTGTCCACATTTAAAAAAAAATACAGCAGGGGATATGTGGGGTCCGTGGTTTCCTTGTGTGGGATAAAATGGTCCCACTGGCTTGTCAATAATTGTTTACATCTCAAATAACATAAACCTGAACATATCAAATATTGTGGTCGAGGGTGTATTTATATAAAGGTGGGGTAAATCAACACAAATAACAAGGTTTACTGCGTGTGGGACGAATCGCACAAAATTGTCTGTGGTTTTTGTTCTTGTCTGTGTGTGTGTGTGTGTTTGCTTTTGTAAAGAGGAAGGTCAGTCATTGGCTAAACACTAGTGGCAGTTGATAGGGTTAAGTAAAGACGGTCTAAGGAGAGTGGCGCTGCGAGGAGTTACCAGAGGATCTAGCTGACGCCCAACACTCAGGAAAAGGATGAGACGGATATACAATCAGACAGTTACTGGTACCATCAAAATTGGAACTCTTCGCTTGCTGCTGAAGATGGGAACTGAGCACTTATGGGAGTGTCCTGAGTGCTGTGATGTTGATTCTTTATTCAACATTCATGGTTAAGTAAAACAGCTGGGCTGCATCAGTGCTAGATAGAGATGGTGGAAGGATGTAAAACGCTATATTAGACTGTATAGAACAGAGATAGTATGAGAATATAAACATTATATTTGAGTATTTAGAACAGATGATATGAGAGTATAAACATACTTGAATATGTAGAACAGAGATGGTATGAGAATATAAACATTTGATTTTAGCATTTAGACAGATGTGATATGAGAGTTTAAACATACTTCAGTATGTAGAACAGAGATGGTATGAGAAAATAAACATTATATTTGAGTATTTAGAACAGATGATATGAGAGTATAAACATACTTGAATATGTAGAACAGAGATGGTATGAAAATATAAACAATATGCTTGAATATTCAGAGCAGAGTTGGTATGAGAATATAAGTATACTAGAGTTTATAAAACCACATATACTAGGCAGAGGTCTCAGAATAGAAACATATACTATAATGTAGAGCAAACATAATATGAGAATATAAATGTTAAAATATATAAAACAAATGGTCAGAGAATATAAACATTATACTAGAATATGAAGAACAGGTGGTCAGATAATATAAACATTATATTAGAATATGAAGAACAGGTGGCCAGAGAATATAAACATTATACTAGAATATGAATAACAAGTGGTCAGAGAATATAAATATTATATTAGAATATGAAGAACAGGTGGTCAGAGAATGTAAACTTTATACTAGAAAAGACAGTCTGATCATATAAAGATTTTATTAGAATTTGCAGAACAGTCTAATAATATAAAGATGATATTAGAATGTAAAATGGACAGTCTGATAACATAAAGATGATATTTGAATATGAAGAACAGTCTGATAATATAAAGATGATATTAGAATGTGAAGAACAGACGGTTTGATAATATAAAGATTATATTAGAATGTAGAGAACAGACAGTCTGATAATATAAAGATTATATTAGAATGTTGAGAACAGACAGTCTGATAATATAAAGATTAAATTAGAATGTGGAGAACAGACAATCTGATAATATAATGATTAAATTAGAATGTGGAGAACATAAAGTCTGATAATATAAAGATTATTTTAGAATGGGGAGAACAGACAGTCTGATAATATAAAGATTATTTTAGAATGTGGAGAACAGACAGGCTGATAATATAAAGATTATTTTAGAATGTGGAGAACAGACGGGCTTCTAATATAATGATTATATTAGAATGGGGAGAACAGACAGGCTGATAATATGAAGATTATTTTAGAATGTGGAGAGCTGACAGGCTGATAATATAAAAGATTATATTAGAATGTGGAGAACAGACAGGATGATAATATAATGATTATATTAGAATGGGGAGAACAGACAGGCTGATAATATAAAGATTATTTTAGAATGTGGAGAACAAACGGGCTGCTAATATAATGGTTACATTAGAATGTGGAGAACAGACAGGCAGCATACATGGTAGACGCATTGATTGCTAAAAATGTAGACATTCAATAAGTCAAAAAACTAACCGGCATCAACAATAGAGGTGTTTAGAGAATATCAACATTATTTTAAGATGAGCGAAAGAACTGGACTGCGTGAATATTTAGTCGAAGCCAGAGAACTATTTAAAAGGAGCATCCGCAGTCTGAACCAATACAGAATACAATGTTGACGGCATGAAAGGGGGCAGCATGCGGGACACTGCATGTTGTTGGAGATCACACATGATGTAGGCAAGCGGTATTGCCCAGGATGCTTGCAGGGCACTTGATGATGATGATGCCACATTGTGATGGCAGTTGGTGTCCTACTTGTTTGTAGCAGGGGAAAACACAGAAACCTGTCTGGTGACTGATAGTATGTCTCTAAGGTATGACATATTGCCATATGCTGATCTTTTCAGTGATACTTCTACAAGTGCCCTTAAAAGGGGGTTTGTCTTGTCGTTTACAGCCAGACTGTAATTTTTTGGGCTTTTAACCCAACACATCCGATTTCAGCAAACTGTTTATTTTAGGACATACTTGATAGAGAGGCAGTGGGTCTATTCTCAACACCACCCCACCCACCTACCAAGCCTGTCATCTTTCTCACTCTCTGCTCTCCTGCTGTGGAAGATAATAAACTTCAGAACATCTCTCACAGTCACTATGCCTTTCTCACTCTCTGCTCTCCTGCTGTGGAAGATAATAAACTTCAGAACAGACTAGTCTTTAAAAAAATATATTTTCATGACAATGGGAGACATTTGTGTGCAATACATTTTTATGCAAGAGGTATCAGGGATTGTTGTGTATAAATCTTGGTGTGAGATGTGATATTGATCAAGTTATAAGGATAGAAGTGGCCTTTAATAGTAGACCCCCAGTTTTACAATGATAAAAGTTACAAGAAGAGAAATATCCTACAATTTTGTGTGTGTACAATGATAAAAGTTACAAGAAGAGAAATATCCTACAATTTTGTGTGTGTACAATGATAAAAGTTACAAGAAGAGAAATATCCTACAATTTTGTGTGTGTACAATGATAAAAGTTACAAGAAGAGAAATATCCTACAATTTTGTGTGTGTACAATGATAAAAGTTACAAGAAGAGAAATATCCTACAATTTTGTGTGTGTACAATGATAAAAGTTACAAGAAGAGAAATATCCTACAATTTTGTGTGTGTACAATGATAAAAGTTAAAGATGCTAGCACAGATAGAGAAATTAACTGCACGCCCTACATGGGCCAGAAAGGTGATGAATGCTACAAGATTAGAAGTGGTTTACAATAATAGACTCAGAACTTGTGTAAACGATAAAGTGAAGTCCACTGCCTCCGACTGACAGAAGTGTCAGGGAGCTGATCAGACAGTCAACAGCTACTAGTGACCCAAGGACATGTGGTGTTATGAGACTATGATCATGATGATAAAGCTGATTGAAGACTGACCCCATTTCTGAACCCTTTTACAAATACAGTTTGTTCGTCTATGTCAGTTCTTATGTGTCAGTAAAATGATGCTTCTATCAGGAGAAATTTGCAATTATTAGAAGAAAAAAAAAAAAAGCTGCTTCAAGAAATATGTTATTTGTTGCAGCTTGAGTAAGCAAATACTTGAAATAATAGATAAATAATTCACTTTACAATCAACACTGCAAATGTTTTGGCATCATAAAAAAAAAACTGTGACACCTGTGATGTCAAATTAGTGAGTGAAATATTTCTTTTGTCAGCCAGTGAATGTTTGTCATTATTTTCTTGGTGTTGATTTCTCTCCTGTGTTAGTGATATTGAAAATAATAAAAGTTCTATGTAATAATATTGTTGTTTTGTGTTCCAGTCAGATTATTTTTTTGCTGTTTGTAAGTGGTTTTGTTCATGGAATGGCCACAGGATGAGATACATAAAGGGTAACATTTGAGAGGAGATGAAGAATGTCTCATAGAAACCACGTGGAAACATGGAAAATAAGATGTCATAGAAGCAGATTCAGGGAAATAGACTATATGATAGAACAGATTCAGGGAAATAGACCATATCTAGGAACAGATTCAGGGAAATAGACCATATGATAGAAACTGATTCAGGGAGATAGACCATATCATAGAAACAGATTCAGGGAAATAGACCATATGATAGAAACAGATTCAGGGAAATAGACCATATGATAGAAACAGATTCAGGGAAATAGACCATATCATAGAAACAGATTCAGGGAAATAGACCATATCATAGAAACAGATTTAGGGAAATAGACCATATGATAGAAACAGATTCAGGGAAATAGACCATATCATAGAAACAGATTCAGGGAAATAGACCATATCATAGAAACAGATTCAGGGAAATAGACCATATGATAGAAACAGATTCAGGGAAATATACCATATCATAGAAGCAGATTCAGGGAAATAGACCATATCATAGAAACAGATTCAGGGAAATAGACCATATCATAGAAACAGATTCAGGGAAATAGACCATATGATAGAAACAGATTCAGGGAAATAGACCATATGATAGAAAAAGATTCAGGGAAATAGACCATATGATAGAAACAGATTCAGGGAAATAGACCATATGATAGAAACAGATTCAGGGAAATAGACCATATGATAGAAACAGATTCAGGGAAATAGACCATATGATAGAAACAGATTCAGGGAAATAGACTATATCATAGAAACAGATTCAGGGAAATAGACCATATCATAGAAACAGATTCAGGGAAATAGACCATATGATAGAAACAAATTCAGGGAAATAGACTATATGATAGAAACAGATTCAGGGAAATAGACCATATGATAGAAACAGATTCAGGGAAATAGACTATATTATAGAAACAGATTCAGGGAAATAGACCATATGATAGAAACAGATTCAGGGAAATAGACCATATGATAGAAACAGATTCAGGGAAATAGACCATATGATAGAAACAGATTCAGGGAAATAGACCATTTGATAGAAACAGATTCAGGGAAATAGACTATATCATAGAAACATTCAAGTATTGTCATAGAAACATGCTAGACCATCAGTCAACTCATGCTTGTCAGTCAACTCATGCTTGTCAATCAACTCATGCTTGTCAATCAACTCATGCTTGTCAATCAACTTATGCTTGTCAATCAACTCATGCTTGTCAGTCAACTCATGCTTGTCAATCAACTCATGCTTGTCAGTCAACTCATGCTTGTCAATCAACTCATACTTGTCAATCAACTCATACTTGTCAGTCAACTCATGCTAAGATTTAGAAGGAAAAACAAAACGAAGAATCTATCACATAAACCACACAAATTACAAAACAAAAATTGTTTTCCTTTGTGACTGCATGTCAGTCCTCCAAGTGACTCGAAGGGATCCACAAGACAACATAGATAGAGAACTTACCTGCCAGCTAAACAGTAAACAGACTCAGAAAACAATCGAATCGTTCTCCAGTGGATCCCGGCTCACTGAGGCACACCGGGTAGTGAGTTAACTAACAGGCAAAACATGGAACAAAGAAGAAACAACACTCCCATTCATTGTCGTCACCAGAAATCAGAACACTTATCAAGGGGAAATACAAGGAGTCGTGGAGTGAACAAACAGTAAACATCCACAAGACCCCATCAGCAGACTTAACAGAAAGCAACGCAACAATTTGTCGTCTACTAACGAGTTCATAGAGGCAACTCACTTGATGGTCTGATATAAGCATACGAAACCGAACGCAAAGAAGAAGAAGGTATAAAGCACATAGAAGCTGATTTAGGGAAAAGAATGACATGACACAGTCAGAAAAGAGAATATCATAAACACAGACATACAGGAGTAAAAAAAAAAAAGTAAAGATCCATGTTCACACCTCTAAGCGCATCGGGCACATGGAAAGAGCGCCCATATTTTTTATAGACCAATCGGCACAAGGTGGGTAATGTGGTCAGCATTACGTCGGCCGTCTTTACTTACCCAGGATAGCCATTCAAGTAACCATTTTAGACTGGGTCGACCTGTGACCCCCCATACCATGATACAAAGCCACGCAGTCAGCAGTGGGTTTCGATCACGGTACGTTGGAATTACGAGTAGGACTCGCAACGCCTAAGCCACGGACGCCGCTATACAAGAGTAAAGGAAAAGATAAAGTTGGGAGATGTGAACCAGCGTAATAGCACACCGTTATAAACCATAAGTGCTCTGCCACCAGTACTGACAGCAGGGAAAAAAAAACGGTCCGCCTGTGTCGCCGTCCGCATGCAACTCCGTAACTACAGCGATGTTTCTCCATTTCCCCAAGAGTGTCAACTCTGGTACCCATTACCTAGAGGCTGGGTGTACCCCGGGAACCGCCCAGTTTCGAACACCGGCCCTGGGCTGCTGCGAGTCGGAGCTGGGTGTGAAAGCAAGTCTCCTATCGACTGCGCTAATGTGGCCACAAGAGTATCAGAGTTCAGGTTGCAGGCACATGCCGAGTTGCGTAGAACTGCTGAGATGAAAGCAAATGATATATATTAACAGCAGCCTGCGGACTAACTGAAAATAGTTATGGTAGTGGTGCGGCACATAAAGAACAAACTCTGCATCCCTAGCAACACCCGCCCCCACCCCCTGGGAATCTCCTGAAAACTGCACCCTTGAAACAGACCCATGACCTTCAGAGCATGAGGCACTTGGCTGGCTTGACCATTTCGCCACAGAAAACCTCCTTGTGATGAATAATTCATTGAGTGACACAATGAAACAAACTCAACCCATCTTTAGACAGACATCTTTAGGACCATTAGAAAAATGTTGCTTTATTTACTGCAAGACAGAAATGTGGCTTGCTAATTGTTCAAGATAGAGAAACAACTTCCCCGTGGTGAGTGTAGTTTGATCATGTAGTTCAACGGTTTCGCTGCCTGAGCTACTGTTTAGTGCAACCTGTGAGCTGTGTTTTTCCTGTGGGATGTTTTTAGAATTATGCAGCAGTGGTTTTCTTCTTCTTCTTTAAGATGCAGCAGTTGTGTCGTATTCAATACGACCGGTAGCCAGTTAGCGTGTGAGCTGGTGAAATACCTTATGTATTCTTTATACGGTCGGCTCTGTGGCTAAGTCGATGCAAACGCTTCGTAATGCCGGGTTCGATCCCAGCTGCGGGCCCTGCGCCTTGCGTTGGTTTTGACAGTGGTATCAAGAAAGGCGACCGTCCAGGAAAGCAATGGCAAACTACTGGACGTAAATTTGCTAGAAAAACCACATAACAGCCAGGGGCTGTTGCAGTTGGTTCTGCAACATCCTGTACAGGATACGCAACTAAGCTATTCTTTATACGTGTGTATAGCCAGCTTATCGGGCCCGTCCACTTCCATCAATGACAAACTACATTGCTGTTGGCGATTGGTGTCTTTTGGTGCCTCTAGCAACTGGCATTTGCATTTACTGCGTGTGCATATTTCTGGATGGTTCCTGGACTGATTGTTTGTTCACCAGTTTTTCAAATGCGACAGTGAGGGACATTTCATTTGATTTGTACTGAACTGGCACAGGAACGGAGCAAGTATGGGGAAACCCGATTGCAGTGAAATTGAAACCTCAGCTAAGACTTTGTAGTCGGTGCCATGTGGCACTGGTGATCATGCCTGTTACATGTGCACTCAATCAGTTATGGTAGAGCTTCTATGCCATGATGTCAATTTGTCCAACATCTTCTCTTTCGATCTCCCTAAGCCTCTCTTCCACTCCAACGTTCCTGTTGTCATGATATTCACCTTCTCACAACCTGACCCAACAATTTAATTTTATTCTTCTGATACAAGAATTAGATCTTTTTGTTAAATTCTTTCACTTCATGTCTATTATACTTTAGTATCTGTAAAAGGTGTTCTCATAGTCCGTCTATAAACTTCACATCAATGCAGCTTCCATATAATTTTAAACTAATCGGCTGATTGTCCATGATTCACTTATACTGCATACATTATCATCATGTGCCTTGCCAACTGGCATAGGCAATCATGCCTCTCGACAATCTGCGTGTATCAGTTCATGTGTCGACACCCCTCCATGCCATGATAAAAGGCTGTCATGGATCTTCTCGCGCTGTCTTCTTCTGTCTCTCTTTCCGCAAATCTTTCCAGTGGTTACATGTTTCATTTTTCCTCTTCTCATAACATGACCAAACAATTATGAATGTTTCTTTCTGATATTTGTGATAAGTTGTCTTTGAGCACCTGCCTCTTTCAAAACCTCTGGGTTGCTCTTCTCAGCTGGCTAAGGAACTCTAAGGATTCTTCTGTAAAACCACATCTCTGAAGCCTCAAGATATTGTTTGGCCATTTTATTTTTTATTTTTTTTTTTTTGGGGGGGGGGGATGGTCTCTCTCTCTCTCTCTCTCTCTCTCTATATATATATATATATATATATATATATATATATATATATATATATATATATATATATAAATAAGAATTGGCTTAATCTAGCATTTTTATAACTACACTTGACAGAGGCAAACTTGGGGTTACAGTCACCAAATGGGAAGAGAAGCAAATCACAGACGAATAGAGACAGACAGTTGATGTCTGCAGCAACAAACCTCGAGGGCTCAGAACACTGAAAAAAAAAAAAAAATAAAAACAAGAAGGAAAAACATGGCAGCCTCTGATCTGGAATATTTTCACAAACAAAGCAATACAAAAAACCAATTTCAATTTTGTCTATGACTTTTTTTTTTTATTTTCAAAATTATTTATGTTTGTCTAGATGCAGATATCAGCCCAGGAACAAAAATCATCTGAAGCCGTACGGTGATAAATTCACTGAAATACACTGAAGTTTACACATGGGAAATAATATTGTCCAGAAAGGACATGTTATGACATGAAAATAACATATACATATACATATATATTTATATCAATATATATACCTCAAATAATGAAGAAAGCACATATTTACATCTTTATTATACACAACAAATTCCACAAACTCCGCAGTCCAGCCAACAAATGTCATGCCCTCCTGCTGTGACATGAATTCCAACATCACGCATCTTTTATTAATAGCAACGTGCAGACACAAACCACACTTGGGACAAACAATAAGGCAGTTAAAATGTTTCAAGTCAACAACAGCAACTGAAAACAACATACAAAGACATTATTGCATGACAATATTATGTTGAAGTTTTATGCTATATATATATATAAACATGTATGAGCGGAAAAAAAAAAACTGTCTTTTGAAACAGTATTCAGAAATGGTGATATAATCTTAACAAATCAAAGTTAACAGAACAACAAATCTATATACATCAGCTTCAATTTGACAAACAACAATATACTCTGGATAATTATTTCAATGAATATATGAGTACAGTTATTTCCCAGCTACAGTAAATGACTAACACTGTCAGCATCTGCAAAATATAATTTGTCAACTATACAATGGTAGCTGTTACAGACATTCTGCAGGTAATGTGATAATTAATGCATTTGTCATCAGATTATTTATATTGTTATCCACACTGCGTGAGGAAATTCCATGCCAAGAATGGCCTTATCAGTCACCTATACACTCACAGGTGAGTAATACTTTCTCTACCTGGAGGATTGGTCATTTTCAATTGTGATAGGTGAGCATCTTATGATCTACAAGGATATTCCTGTTCAACCGTCTACAACTGTTCCTAACCATCAACGATCGTTCCTAACCATCTACAATTGTTCCTAACCATCTACAACTGTTTGTAACTATCTACGATTGTTCCTAACCGTCTACGTTTGTTCCTAACCGTCTACAACTGTTTGTAACTATCTACGATTGTTCCTAACCATCTACAATTGTTCCTAACCATCTACAACTGTTTGTAACTATCTACGATTGTTCCTAACCATCTACGATTGTTCCTAACCATCTACAACTGTTTGTAACTATCTACGATTGTTCCTAACCGTCTATGATTGTTCCTAACCATCTACAACTGTTTGTAACTATCTACGATTGTTCCTAACCGTCTACAACTGAATGTTAAATGTTTGCTGATGCCTTCTAACCATATCCAATTCTGTTTAGCCATCTAAAATTCTAAGTCAACCTATTATTTACAATTTGATCTCACAATCTAATCTGTCTAGCCATCTTTAACTTTGTGTTGAACCTTTGTCTAACCCTTTACAATTCTGATCATCTAAAACTTTACACTAAACTATTGTCTAACCATCTACTACTCTGGTTCAACCTTTTATCTTTCCATCGGCAACTTTCCAATCTGCGACTAAGAATTAAACTCTTTTTCTAATCATCTAAATTCTAAACCAACCTATTAACTAATAGTCTACAACCATCAATCTCCCATGTCTAGAATCAACTGTAGGGAAAACAAAGTGATTATGACTGAGAACTAAAAGGTTCTATCACAAAATGCCTCTATGGCACTACCCACTGCTAGATGACAACAATGACAGGGATTAAACAACAAACTTGCATGGACGCATGAACATACTGTCAACAAATAAACTGTAGCTTCAATTACCAAATCTGGCTGCTAAATTTCTCTCAATAAATGGCACAGCAGAGAGGAAATATCATAAACTTGAAAAAAAAAAAATACTTTGACATTAAAACAAACTGAATTATTTAGGTATAATTTGAAAAGAAAAAAAAAAAGACAAACATGCTATATTATGCTCCACAAGTGATACAGGCACTGATGGTCAAAGAGAACATCTGAAAATGTAGCTGCTTCCCTGCACTGTCCTCTGTTAACAAGAAATCCCCTTATTTAGTCAACGGTTGTTGGCACTGCTAAATGACACCTTAACTTGGTCAGGGCTGCAGCACAGTAGTATAGTGTAGTGTGTGAAGTGTAGTTGGTGTGTGAAGTGTAGCGTAGTGTGTGAAGTGTAGCGCAGTATATGAAGTGAAGCGCAGTGTGTGATGTATAGCGCAGCGTGTGAAGTGTAGCTTAGTGTATGAAGTGTAGCGCAGTGTGTGAAGTGTAGCGTAGTGTGTGAAGTGTAGCGTAGTGTGTGAAGTGTAGCGTAGCGTGTGAAGTGTAGCATAGTGTGTGAAGTGTGCAGCGTGTGAAGTGTAGCATAGTGTATGAAGTGTAGCGTAGCGTGTGAAGTGTAGCATAGTGTGTGAAGTGTGCAGCGTGTGAAGTGTAGCATAGTGTATGAAGTGTAGCGTAGTGTGTGAAGTGTGCAGCGTGTGAAGTGTAGCATAGTGTATGAAGTGTAGCGTAGTGTGTGAAGTGTGCAGCGTGTGAAGTGTAGCATAGTGTATGAAGTGTAGCACAGTGTGTGAAGTGTAGCATAGTGTGTGGAGTGCCGCATACTATTTGGAGTGTAGCATAGTGTGTGAAGTGAAGTGTAGCTTAGTGTGTGCAGTGTAGTGTAGTGTGTCAAGTGTAGTGTGTGAAGTGTAGCATAGTGTGTGAAGTGAAGTGTAGCTTAGTGTGTGCAGTGTAGTGTAGTGTGTCAAGTGTAGTGTGTGAAGTGTAGTGTGTCAAGTGTAGTGTGTCAAGTGTAGTGTGTGAAGTGTAGTGTGTCAAGTGTAGTGTGTCAAGTGTAGTGTGTGAAGTAATGTGGCCAGAAGTCACAGGCACTATGTAAATAATGTGAGGAAAGACATCCCTACTGTGAGAAATAATGTATGTCGGAGGTAATGAAGGGAGAAGACACCTGTAATGTATGAAGTAATGTAGGGAGAAACCTGCAAGGTATGAGATAATGTAGGGAGAAGACACCTGTAATGTATGAGGCAACGTAGGGAGAAGATACCTGTAATGTAAGAGGTAATGTAGGGAGAAGACACCTGCAAGGTATGAGATAATGTAGGGAGAAGACACCTGTAATGTATGAGGCAACGTAGGGAGAAGACACCTGTAATGTATGAGGTAATGTAGGGAGAAGACACCTGTAATGTATGAGGTAATGTAGGGAGAAGACACCTGTAATGTATGAGGTAATGTAGGGAGAAGACACCTGTAATGTATGAGGTAATGTAGGGAGAAGACACCTGTAATGTATGAGGCAACGTAGGGAGAAGACACCTGCAAGGTATGAGGTAATGTAGGGAGAAGACACCTGTAATGTATGAGGTAATGTGTGGTATTCCTTTACTGTGAATTACTTAATAATACTATTCAAACAAAAAGGAACATAAATAACAAACTGTTAATCTGGTCAACAAAACAAAACAAAACCTCCACTACACCTGACAACAGCATAGGGGTTCCCAATTAGCTAAGACATGCAGACCCCTGCATGACTGTGTTCCCTATCCTTTAACACAAATCTCCACGATCAAGTTGTTAGTTCCCTATTCTCTCACACAAATCTCTGTGAAAACAAGTGGTTAGTTCCCTATCCTCAGACACAAATCTCTGTGACCATGTGGTTAGTTCCGCAGACACAAATCTTCATGATCAAGCTGTTAGTTTCCTATCCTCAGACACAAATCTCTGTGTCCAAGTGGTTAGTTCCCTATCCTCAGACACAAACCTTCGTGACTTAGTTCTCTATCCTCAAACAGAACTCTCCATGACCAAGTGCTTAGTTCTCTATCCTCAGACACAAATCTCTGTGAATGTTAGTTCGCTCTCAGACACAAATCTGTGTGAACATTAGTTCGCTATCCTCAGACACAAATCTCTGTGACTGTTAGTTCTCTATCCTCAGACAGAACTCTCCATGACCAAGTGCTTAGTTCTCTATCCTCAGACACAAATCTCTGCGAACATTAGTTTGCTATCCTCAGACACAAATCTCTGTGACCGTTAGTTCGCTAAATTCAGACACAAATCTCTGTGACCGTTAGTTCACTATCCTCAGACAGAACTCTCCATGACCAAGTGGTTAGTTCCCTATCCTCAGTGACACAAATCTCTGTGAATGCAGTTGTTATGAAGGTCCATGGGACTCATTGCTGGAGCTACAGACTTCGTACTTTTTGGGCTCTTGGCAGGTGGTTAGCTGGCCTGTGGAAAGATACTGAGTCATGTGGGTTGAAATCTGGTGTTCAGTAAGGTCATTTCTCTCAACTTTCAACAATAAAGATAACTACAGAAATACTGCAGTCTGTCCAATCTTTACCTGATTACCAGATAACTGTTATTTTGACTCACTGTACCAGAAGCAAAAGTTACTTTATATTATTTTTATACATTCTTAGCCTAACATGGCTGCAGTAAAAACCTCATCGAACAGACGGAGACAAGTAACAACCTCATCGAGCAGACGGAGACAAGTAACAACCTCATCGAACAGACGGGGACAAGTAACAACCTCATCAAACAGAAAGAGACAAGTAACAACCTCATCGAACAGATAGAGACAAGTAACAACTCATCGAACAGAAAGAGACAAGTAACAACCTCATCGAACAGACGGATACAAGTAACAACCTCAAACAGATAGAGACAAGTAACAACCTCATCAAACAGACAGAGACAAGTAACAACCTCATCAAATAGTCGGAGACAAGTAACAACCTCATCAAACAGACGGAGACAAGTTAAAACCTCATCGAACAGATGGAGACAAGTAACAACCTCATCAAACAGACGGAGACAAGTAACAACCTCATCAAACAGATGGAGACAAGTAACAACCTCATCAAACAGACGGAGACAAGTAACAACCTCATCAAACAGACGGAGACAAGTAACAACCTCATCAAACAGACGGAGACAAGTAACAAACTCATCAAACAGACGGAGACAAGTAACAACCTCATCAAACAGATGGAGACAAGTAACAACCTCATCAAACAGATGGAGACAAGTAACAACCTCATCAAACAGATGGAAAAAAGTAACAAACTCATCAAAGAGATGGAGACAAGTAACAACCTCATCAAACAGTCGGAGACAAGTAACAACCTCATCGAACAGACTGAGACAAGTTACAACCTCATCAAACAGATGGAGACAAGTAATAACCTCATCGAACAGACGGAGACAAGTAACAACCTCATCAAACAGATGGAGACAAGTAATAACCTCATCGAACAGACGGAGACAAGTGACAACTGCAACAGTGATTAGTAATTTAACATCTATAGCAGCCACAAAGAATTAACTCTCTTAAATACAAACCAAAGGTTTCACTATATTTTGATAATCTAGACATTAAAAAAATATATACACTGCACAATTTATTACCTGGTAAAAATTGTTGTATCTTGCCAGGTTTAGTACTACAGAGTTACATTAGTAATCAGTAATGCATAAAAAAATTATTTGTTTTCAATGGAATACTTTTCTCTAGTTAACTGAAAATTGTAGAAAGTCACATGACTACCACAGAAATTTAAAAATTTTACCACCTCCTCTTTTTTTTTTCACAATGCAGGCAACAAATTGTGCAATATTTTGTTTACATTCAAATTATTTAAATTCACTACAAGAAAACAACGTTTTGAAACTATGCTGACGTATGTAACTAAATTTTAACACTACTGTCTGGACAGACGAAAAGGTGCCAACAAGAGACAGTGTGTGTGTGTCCGTGTGCATGCGGGCGTACATGTTTGTGAGGTTTTAACTGCTCCATAACCATTTCTCATAAAAACCCAGCTGCTGAACATTAAGTATAGCTGATTCTTTTTTTGTAAAACACATCGCATATCACTGACAGTGGATGGTACAATTGTACAAATGTCATTAATGAATAATACAACATTTCGGAAACAGCAGGAATTATGAAAGATATAAATAGTCACATCAAACGGCAAAAATATTAAGAAACTACATGCATCAGAAATGAATTATTGTGGATTTAAAACATAAAAATTTATAAGTTAACAATATGGCTGCAGGTAAAAGAGAAGCAAATGACAAATCAACATATGTGTGATAAAACATGAAGTCTGAATCACTATAATGAAATTATCAGACATTACAAACGCAGAAATGATGATATATATGGCTTTAAAAGCTCTACCTGTTTCATTAGCTCTAGCAAAAGGGAGCAGTGGTGGTGCAGTAGATGCTGGTCTGAGGGTCTCGGGGTTCAAATCTGCACTGTTGGATTTACACAAAATAAAATGACCTTAGTTCAACTCAGATTTAAAACGGGTACCAGAAAATAAGGGAGGTAATGGCTGCCAGTGAAATGCTGACCACATCATCTATCGAGTGCCGATTGGTCTTTATAAATAGCACTATATGCCAACAGCATTAAAAAGGGGGTCCTTTACTTCACGTAAGGGAGAGACATACTTTAAGTTGCAGTCTGTGACAAGCTTCTACCGAAAGTAGCAGTCTGTGACCAACTTCTTCCAAAAGTAGCAGTGTGTGACAAGCTTTAACTGAAAGTAGCAGTCTGTGACAAGCTTCTACCGAAAGTAGCAGTCTGTGACAATCTTCTATCGAAAGTAGCAGTGTGTGACAAGCTTCAACTGAAAGTAGCAGTGTGTGACAAGCTTCAACCGAAAGTAGCAGTCTGTGACAAGCTTCTACCGAAAGTAGCAGTCTGTGACAAGCTTCAACTGAACGTAGCAGTCTGTGACATGCTTCAACTGAAAGTAGCAGTGTGTGACAAGCTTTAACTGAAAGCAGCAGTGTGTGACAAGCTTTAACTGAAAGCAGCAGTCTGTGACAAGCTTCAACTGAACGTAGCAGTCTGTGACATGCTTCAACTGAAAGTAGCAGTGTGTGACAAGCTTTAACTGAAAGCAGCAGTGTGTGACAAGCTTTAACTGAAAGCAGCAGTCTGTGACAAGCTTTAACTGAAAGCAGCAGTCTGTGACAAGCTTCAACTGAACGTAGCAGTCTGTGACATGCTTCAACTGAAAGTAGCAGTGTGTGACAAGCTTTAACTGAAAGCAGCAGTGTGTGACAAGCTTCAACTGAAAGTAGCAGTGTGTGACAAGCTTTAACTGAAAGTAGCAGTGTGTGACAAGCTTTAACTGAAAGCAGCAGTGTGTGACAAGCTTTAACTGAAAGCAGCAGTCTGTGACAAGCTTCAACTTAACGTAGCAGTCTGTGACATGCTTCAACTGAAAGTAGCAGTGTGTGACAAGATTTAACTGAAAGCAGCAGTGTGTGACAAGCTTTAACTGAAAGCAGCAGTGTGTGACAAGCTTTAACTGAAAGTAGCAGTCTGTGACATGCTTAAACTGAAACTTGCAGTCTGTGACAAGCTTCAACTAAAAGTAGCAGTCTGTGACATGCTTCAACTGAAAGTTAGTAGTCTGTGACAAGTTTCACTGAAAGTTAGTAGTCTGTGACAAGTTTCAACTGAAAGTAGCAGTCTGTGACATGCTTTAACTGAAAGTTAGCAGTCTGTGACAAGCTTCAACTGAAAGTTAGCAGTCTGTGACAAGCTTCACTGAAAGTTAGCAGTCTGTGACAAGCTTCAACTGAAAGTTAGCAGTCTGTGACAAGCTTCACTGAAAGTTAGCAGTCTGTGACAACACCAACTTAACTGAAGTTTTCTTTTTCTTGGCATTCACTGACTGTAAACTCTGATAGAAATTTAAGGTTGTTCTTCCACTTCTGGACTTTGGCCTTGTTCCAGTACTTGAGCATTGCTTGCACATTCATTTTACACATCTGTCTTTTTTGTATTGTTAACCCCTTGCTTCTCAGACAGATGCACTCCAACTGTGAAGGAAATACCCCTATTTGGTTGCCTTCTATGACAGGTTTGTTAGAATGGTAGTGAGTCCACCCCCACCCCCTCCCTATTGGGGCCCCAGAATTCAGAAAGATAACTGAAGCTAAAGTAGCAGCTAGTGACACCAGTTCTAAAAAACTGATGCCACACGAGCAGGAACATGTTTTCTGATTATAACAACTGCTACCACACTTGGTTTAGGAGAGTAGCGGTCAGCAATAAAAACAGAGCAGGCAACACCATGAAACAATCAAACTGACACCTCAACAACAATCCCACAACTGTAAAGCATATCTCATTGACAACAAAACAGATAACTAATTTCTTCTAATGCTCCTTTACATCAATGCACAAAACATTTTTTTCATTTGTAAAACATTCCTGCATCTCCACAATGGAGTCTGGCTGCAGTATATACAGTAATACTATGTGGTGAGGTGTACACTCTTCCCCAGTGTAATCCTTCAAAAGCCAGGTGTACACTCTTCCCCAGTGTAATCCTTCAAGAGCCAGGTGTACACTCTTCCCCAGTGTAATCCTTCAAGAGCCAGGTGTACACTCTTCCCCAGTGTAATCCTTCAAGAGCCAGGTGTACACTCTTCCCCAGTGTAATCCTTCAAGAGCCAGGTGTACACTCTTCCCCAGTGTAATCCTTGAAAAGCCAGGTGTACACTCTTCCCCAGTGTAATCCTTCAAGAGCCAGGTGTACACTCTTCCCCAGTGTAATCCTTCAAAAGCCAGGTGTACACTCTTCCCCAGTGTAATCCTTCAAAAGCCAGGTGTACGCTCTTCCCCAGTGTAATCCTTCAAAGGCCAAGCGACACAGATTTTTCTTAACCCCAAGCTGAGGAAATGGAAACCTGGTAGGTCAAAGAATGTGAAACATGTTCAATAACCCCCAAGCCGCACTCACTTTGCCATTTAATAATGAGCATTTTGATTAACTTGGCCCTAAAACACAACCAAACAGACTCCAGCAATGGCCATCAGCTGCCAGTATAAAGATCTACCTTGATGTTCATGGCAGGCAGGGCAACATGATGGAAATAAACCAAGAGTCAGTTAGCTAGTCACTGTCAACATTTCAGATTCTCCACTAGTTTGTCATTTTTACCCAACCAGACAAAATGTTTAGCAACACTCTTGACTTGTGCCAGTAATTCTTGTACATTCTTCTGTTGCAAACACCTACTACAGTGACCAGTTCATTGTTGGTGATCATGACATAATCTTTTGTACCAAATGCCTGTTTCAGTTCACTAATGGTTACACGTATACATCTGTATGTTGTAGATAACTATCATGGCAACCAGTTCACTAATGGTTACACATATACATTTGTATGTCTTAGATAACTATCATGGCAACCAGTTCACTAATGGTTACACATATACATTTGTGTGTCTTAGATAACTATCATGGCAACCAGTTCACTAATGGTTACACATATACATTTGTATGTCGTAGATAACTATCATGGCAACCAGTTCACTAATGCCAGTATCACTAATGGTTACACATATTACATTTGTATGTCGTAGATAACTATCATGGCAACCAGCTCACTAATGGTTACACATATACATTTGTATGTCTTAGATAACTATCATGGCAACCAGTTCACTAATGGTTACACATATACATTTGTATGTCGTAGATAACTATCATGGCAACCAGCTCACTAATGGTTACACATATACATTTGTATGTCGTAGATAACTATCATGGCAACCAGTTCACTAATGGTTACACATATACATTTGTATGTCTTAGATAACTATCATGGCAACCAGTTCACTAATGGTTACACATATACATTTGTATGTCTTAGATAACTATCATGGCTGCCAGTTCACTAATGGTTACACATATACATTTGTATGTCTTAGATAACTATCATGGCAACCAGTTCACTAATGGTTACACATATACATTTGTGTGTCGTAGATAACTATCATGGCTGCCAGTTCACTAATGGTTACACGTACAAATCTGTATGTCGTAGATAACTATCATGGCTGCCAGATCACTAATGGTTACACACATACAATTGTGTGTCATAGATAACTATCATGGCAACCAGTTCACTAATGGTTACACGTATACATTTGTATGTCTTAGATAACTATCATGGAAACCAGTTCACTAATAGTTACACATATACATTTGTATGTCTTAGATAACTATCATGGCTGCCAGTTCACTAATGGTTACACATATACATTTGTATGTCTTAGATAACTATCATGGCAACCAGTTCACTAATGGTTACACATATACATTTGTGTGTCGTAGATAACTATCATGGCTGCCAGTTCACTAATGGTTACACGTACAAATCTGTATGTTGTAGATAACTATCATGGCTGCCAGTTCACTAATGGTTACACATATACATTTGTATGTCTTAGATAACTATCATGGCAACCAGCTCACTAATGGTTACACATATACATTTGTATGTCGTAGATAACTATCATGGCAACCAGTTCACTAATGGTTACACATGGCCCATACATTTGTATGTCATTTATCATGGCAACCAGTTCACTAATGGTTACACATATACATTTGTATGTCTTAGATAACTATCATGGCAACCAGTTCACTAATGGTTACACATATACATTTGTATGTCGTAGATAACTATCATGGCAACCAGTTCACTAATGGTTACACATATACATTTGTATGTCGTAGATAACTATCATGGCAACCAGCTCACTAATGGTTACACATATACATTTGTATGTCTTAGATAACTATCATGGCAACCAGTTCACTAATGGTTACACATATACATTTGTATGTCTTAGATAACTATCATGGCAACCAGCTCACTAATGGTTACACATATACATTTGTATGTCGTAGATAACTATCATGGCAACCAGCTCACTAATGGTTACACATATACATTTGTATGTCGTAGATAACTATCATTGCAACCAGCTCACTAATGGTTACACATATACATTTGTATGTCGTAGATAACTATCATGGCAACCAGCTCACTAATGGTTACACATATACATTTGTATGTCTTAGATAACTATCATGGCAACCAGTTCACTAATGGTTACACATATACATTTGTATGTCTTAGATAACTATCATGGAAACCAGCTCACTAATGGTTACACATATACATTTGTGTGTCGTAGATAACTATCATGGCAACCAGCTCACTAATGGTTACACATATACATTTGTGTGTCGTAGATAACTATCATGGCAACCAGTTCACTAATGGTTACACATATACATTTGTATGTCTTAGATAACTATCATGGAAACCAGCTCACTAATGGTTACACATATACATTTGTGTGTCGTAGATAACTATCATGGCAACCAGTTCACTAATGGTTACACATATACATTTGTGTGTCGTAGATAACTATCATGGCAACCAGCTCACTAATGGTTACACATATACATTTGTATGTCTTAGATAACTATCATGGCAACCAGCTCACTAATGGTTACACATATACATTTGTATGTCTTAGATAACTATCATGGCAACCAGTTCACTAATGGTTACACATATACATTTGTATGTCGTAGATAACTATCATGGCAACCAGTTCACTAATGGTTACACATATACATTTGTATGTCTTAGATAACTATCATGGCTGCCAGTTCACTAATGGTTACACATATACATTTGTATGTCTTAGATAACTATCATGGCAACCAGCTCACTAATGGTTACACATATACATTTGTATGTCTTAGATAACTATCATGGAAACCAGCTCACTAATGGTTACACATATACATTTGTGTGTCGTAGATAACTATCATGGCAACCAGTTAACTAATGGTTACACGTATACATTTGTATGTCGTAGATAACTATCATGGCAACCAGCTCACTAATGGTTACACGTATACATTTGTATGTCGTAGATAACTATCATGGCAACCAGTTCACTAATGGTTACACGTATATATTTGTATGTCTGGGTTCCTTTACTTTTACTTTACTGGTAAAAATAAAGAGTATCTATCTACGTTTTCGCAAATTTAACACTTTTACTCCGCCCACATAAATGTTTACAAGTGATACAGAAAGACTGGAACACATTTTAAGCATCAATCTCTAGGCCGGTAATCATAATTCTAAAAACAAAAATGTCCTATGCTACCGCCCTGTAGTGCAGTGGTTTGGCAATTGTTTGCCAGAACAAAGGCATTGGGTCCAAATCCACGCTGAGGCAGCATTTTATTATTGACCTCAGGTTAAACCAGTACAAATCTGGTACCTGGTAATGTCCTGGGCAGTAAAGACAGTCACCATGATCTTGATGACATCACTCATCGTCTGCCAGCTGGTCTAGCACATATGTCTAATGCAACAACGGCACACACACAAAATTCCTTTTTCTGGACTCCAAGGCAATATATTGACTGGCGGTCACATCTGGCACACAGAGGCCTAGCAAGGGGCCTGTGGACTGCCTGTCTTAAATAATGCTCTTTCTATGCTGGGGCTTGAACCTCAGGCCCGCAGCGATCCCCCTCAGTAAATTTAGTTAAATGGCCCCGTATTGTGTCCTGTATGGCAAACACAGGGGCCGCAGGCATAACTAATTGGATAAGGCTGAAGAGGGTGTCTAGGATCTGTTACTGCTGGAGGTGCACAGAGAATGTGATGTCAAGCCTTGAGGCAGCAGTCCTAGAGGTGCACAGAGAATGTGATGTCAAACCTTGAGGCAGCAGTCCTAGAGGTGCACAGAGAATGTGATGTCAAACCTTGAGGCAGCAGTCCTGGAGCTGGAATACCTCAGCTTATACTGAGATCTTCTTTACGTTCACTCGGCTTAAACTCCAGCGGAAAGTTCTGGTTGTTCGTCCACTTCTGGACTGAAGTCTTGTTTCAGAACCTTGGTGTTGCGTGTGCATCCATTGGACAGATCTGACTCATTCATGTGCAGACTGTTGGTTCCTTGCCTCTCAAGCAGATGCACTCTGACTTCGAAGGAAGCTCCTAATTAGTCTACTCTTACAACATACTTTTGGGTAGGCAGGGCTTACTCTTGTTTCCCTATATTAGGGGATTATTCTGAGATAATTCCAGCAATAATATTTAGGGCCGGATAGAAAACCTAATAACTAGAATGCCTTTACACTAGAACTCCTATGGTCAAAGGAATAAAAGCAGAGTATATATAAAAAAAAAATACACAAACACACATGGAGAGAGAACTAGAAAGTAAAATGTAAAAAAATATATATATAAAACAGGAAGAAAAAAAAAACTAAGATGGGGAGATTACATAATGCTTGAAAATCATAAGACAACAGGGCATAAGTTGGCCGACCGCATAGGCTCCACTGGAGGATAACGGGCAGAAGAAGAATACTTTGTCGCAGTTCAGGGTGCCCCAGTTACAGTCATTTAATAGAAGGCTGATCACAGTCTCTGGGATTTGTTACTCTTGGAGTGACATCTATAATATGGTGTCAAATCTTTGCACACCTATGTGTGTGCGTGGGTGTGGGGGGTATGAGACCAAGAACACACACCCACAAGCACACACAAGTAACAATAATACTCATAACAGCCCCTGTTGAACATTTCTAAAATCTAGTTTAAGCATCATATACCACTGGACACAGCCAATTATCAAATCCAAATTTTACAGCACACAAGGCATGCATTTATTTGTTCTGACAAAATTTTACTTTTTCAATTATAAAAATGTAAAAAGAAAAAAAATTTAAATAAAACTGGCCACAGGGGCTGCAACAATTATGTTCATAAAATCACCAATCTGGCACTTGAACAAGATTCACCAGCAGCTCCTGTTTGACCACAGCCATGAATGGGGAGCTGCAGTTGCAACACTGCTGACCTGATGGTGTTGCAACACTGTTGACCTGATAGTCTTCGGCTTGAATCCCCAATACGGCAGATTTAGGTGTCCCCCCCTGATTGTTTTTTAACACAAAACTTAAAATCACTGATTTGGGCTGTCAGGTTGAGTAAGCCTAGACTATGTGCAAGGATATGTCCTGAGTATTCAAAGTGGCAGGTTGACAAGATCACCCATGGGGTGCTGACTCTTCATCTTCAGCATTCCAAGCCTTATGGTTCACTGCTGTGGATATCACATTTCCATTTACCTCTGTGACAGGCCTTCTATTTCCATGTGGTGACTCTGAGGCAGGTCCCCGCCTCAGGGTTTACTTCCCCTAGACCCATTTGTGTACACAGTTTTTGTCTCCTTGTTTTTTGCCGGTCTCTCTATATATCCCAACCAGTACCGTCTATTGGCCCTCAACAGATGCAGTGCTTGATGTTTCTTTACAAATATAGGGCTAAAACGTATGCCTGATGTGGTTAAGGGTGTGAATTAGCTTCACTCTGGCTTTAACTGACTTTGACTTCACTTACGGACATTACATTTATTTAGATTAGAATAGAAATGTTGTTGCCTCATGTAAAGAATTCATAATCAAGTACTTTTGACTTGTGGCAAAATAATGAATAGACAAACTTCAAATAGTGCCTGTGCTCCAATGGGAAGTGGAGAAGGAGAAGGAGAAGATATACATGGCACAATGAACATTAAGACAAGTAAATTAACACCGAATAAACTACAACTAAAATACTCAGCTGACAGAAAAAAAAGTTTAAAAAAAAAAAAGTCAAGGACCCTGTTCCACACCTTTAGGCATATAGGGCATACAGGGCTAGATGTATATTTTATAGACCAACGGCACAAGAAAGGTGATGTTGTCAGCATCACGCCGGCCGCCTCTACTTCCTGGGACTACACAAGGCTGGGTCGACCTGGGAGCCAAGGTCATTTTTGAAGAAAAGTCTGGCTCTGCCAGAGAGCGAACCCACGACTTTCTGATCCGTGGCGTGCGCCTAGCCGCTCTGCCACAGTGACCCACAGAAAAGAAAAGACATGCACAAATTAATGTTCTATGTAACCTTATCGGTTGTTCTAGTTTACAATTTCTGTTGTTTTATTCATTGATAAAGGCTTGAGTTCGGTTGTATCTGTGTACATGTTTCTTTCCTCCACTGAGCTTCATGGGCACAGCGTGTGTTGTGTTCATTGACTTCTGCTTTCAGCTTGACTGCAGTCAGCCCTTATTTATAACACCAGGACAAGTGTTTATGCTAACAGAAAGCAGCTTTTAGAATCAATGGACTTGAAAATACAGTGTCATAAAGTGCAAAAAGATTAGCAAAGTGCAAGAAGAATGGTTTGATCATCTCTGTTCCCTGTAAAGAACATCACTGGGCATCTTAGACTTCTTCTTCTTCTGCATATGCCACTAAAAGAGCAACTGGCATGCTGCATTGTGGTTTACAGCTAGGCTGTGATCTGAATCTGTTGGCCTAACATATCCATTTCAGCAAACCACTAGTTAGTCATTATTTTTTTTCGTGTGGGTTCCGGGACCACATTGTGGGTGGGGGAAACAAGAAAAGACCCACCGCCTCCCTAACAAACATGTCATAGGAGTTGACTAGCTGGGGGTTTCCTTTGAAGTCAGAGTGCATCTGCCTGAGAGGCAAGGAACCAACAGTCTGCATATAAATAAGTCAGATCAGTAAAACAAATGTGCATGCAAAATTGAGGTTCTAGAACAAGTCTAAAGTCCAGAGGTGGATGAACAACCAGAAATTTCCAATGGAGTTTACAACCGGTGAATGCAAAGAAGAAGATGTAATCTTTTATGACATGCTTGTGTGTGGGCAGTGAATCTACCCCCCTCCCCCCCCCCCAAACCACAGGCCCCTATAACCCAAACAGGGACCTCACACTTCTGCATGTAAAAGTTTCTGATAATAAGTGCCACGCATGCAAATCACCTCAGTCATACCATAACAATACACGAATGATCCAAATGAGAACAAAATATGTTAAATATTTACATGAGGTATTCTTAAATAAATGTTGCCCCAAATTTTCACTTGAAAACAAATATTTAGGAAAACAATGAATTATAACACATGAAGCAACTGTTATTCAAAGAATGCCCTAGTGTTGCGGAGAACATGTAAGATGGTTTACACAGTTCTACTGTATGACTTATCTGACTGGTATAATATTTGACTTCTTATTTTTTTTATCATAGCTGACTTGTGTCTGTGTTATCATAGCTGATTTATTATAATAGTTGGCTTCTCACTTATCATAACATACTTTTTATTTATAGTTGACTTCTCACTGTTATTGTGGCTGACTTATTATCATAGTTGACTTCTCACTGTTATCATAGCTGACTTATTATAGTTGACTTCTCACTGTTATCATAGCTGACTTATTATTATAATTTACTTCTCACTGTTATCACAGCCGACTTATTATTATAGTTTTCTTCTCACTGTTATCATAGCTGACATATTATTATAACTGACTTCTCACTGTTATTAGCTGTAAAGTTACAAGAATTTTTGGAAAGGGGGAAGTTTCTCCCAAGAGGTCTGGGAAGTTACAGGCCAGGAAAGGACACTTGGGCAAATGCGGCCACTTTTGCTTTTGACGTCTATGAAGGGTTCCAGAACAGACAAGAAACTATGGCAGTAGGACTGGATCTCGAGGATGCTTATAACAGAGTTAGATACGACATCTTAATGACTGCACTGAAAGAGAAGGAGGTCAATCCATGGCTGGTGAATTGGGTTGCAGCTGTCCTGTATTCACGTCGGGTTGCTCTCCGGCTGGGCTCATGGACCTCTTAACTGTGCACTTTGGCCCCAGGACTGCCACAGGGATCCGCCATCTCGCCTGTGCTCTTCAACGTGTATACGAGCAAGATTGCAAGCCTAGAAGCACCAGGAGTTGGAAGGATACTGACTTTTGCGGATGATATACTTGCATATAGGCAGGGGAAGAGAGGGAGCAAACAGCCAGGGAGCTACAAGCGACAGTAAACAAAGTGACTGAGTGGTGTACAGAAATGAAGGCTGTCGTCCACCCGGAAAAGGCGTCTGTTTTGTGGTGTTCTCTGGACAACAGAATCATTAAAACTAATGTCCCAAGTTTCACGATAGATGGTAGAGACGTCAACAGAGAGAGCAAACTGAAGTATCTGGGAATTACATTTGACAGGAGCCTGTCATTTAAGGACCATGTGGAGAGTGTTGTGACGAGATGCCAAAAATGACTTAGTGCACTTAAGACTATGGCTGCAATTGACATAGAGCAGAGAATGCTTTTCACACTATATCAGCACCTGATCCTGGCAGTGGTGGATTATGGCCTGGGACTGCTTACCGTCTCAAAGAGTCAGATAGACAAACTAGAGCGCATACAGAACGAGGCTATGCGGGCCATTCTGGGTTGCACCAGAGACACCCCAGTGGTGTGTATGCGATACATCCTTGGTTTGCTGACAGTTGCAGGTAGGCACAAGGTGATGCAGGCGAAGTCATCTCTCAGGGTAGCTGCAGACACAGACCACCCTCTGCATGAAGCTCTGGGTGCAGTTAAGGGTCAGCTGCTGATAAGAGGGAGGTCATGGATGGCTCAGGCAAAAGACACAATCAGACAGGTTTGCATCCTTGAGAACATAAGGCGAGGAGAGGAGTGGGTCAAAGTGCCACCTGAGCAGTCAGACTTATGTAGAGTCATAATCACGCTGAACCGGGAATGCAGAGACTGGCCAGCAGGTGCCACAGAGGTGGAAATTCAGCAATTAATTCAAGAAAATGCTCGCTCAGAGGATTTGATCATTTACACAGACGGTTCAGTGTCAAGAGGCAAAAAGAAGTGCTTGGGGCTTTTTAGCAAAAGTTAATGGTCGACGTTTGGTGCAGCAGAGCCTAGCATATGATACCACAACATCCAGCTTAAGAATGGAGGTGGAGGCGGTCACTGCAGCTTTCCGCTGGCTAGAGAACACGACACACACACACATTGTAATTGTAACTGATTCAGAAAGCATGCTGAGGAAGATCAGAACAGGTATGCTTCGTGCAGAGTGGCATGCTTCGCTGCGGAGGACACGAGTGAGGAGTATTGTCTGGATTTTTTCACCCGGTTACGCCGGTGTGTTGGGAAATGAACAGGCGGACAGACTGGCTGGCTCTGCACAACTTGGTGGAATACTGCTACATGATAGGGCAGACGTGGTTAGTGCCTTGTGGGAGAGTGTGTACAATGCGGAGGAGCAGATGGATCACCACAGTTTGGTGAGATTGATGCAGTTGGGGGTGACGAGAGGTTCTGGCAGAAGCTTAAGGCTCAGAGGAAAGGCAAGACGGTATTTAATCAGAAAGCTACTGGCACTATTAGTATCGGAACTCTTCGCTGGCTGCTGAAGATGGAGACGGAGCGCTTATGGGAATGCCCCGGGTGCTGTGATGTCGGTTCTTGAATCAAATCAAATCACTGTTATTACGGCCGACTTATTAAAGTTGACTTCTCACTTTTATCATTGCTGACTTATCTCATTGTTACTGTGCTTGTTTTATCTCATGATCATAGCTAAATTAATTCATTATCATCATAGTTTACATTTTTCATTGCTACAGTAGTTTTCTCATTGTTATCATAGCGACTTATCTCACTGTCATACATACTCTCCTTATTATCATGGCCGACTTATTGAAATAGACACACATCAGATCATCAAACAAACTAGAAACTTTTCTACAGCCACTGTAATACGTAACTCCCACATGATACAGAATTAACTAATACCTAAGTTCAAGTTACAGTTACATTTTACAGAATCAACGCTCAAAGCACAAACTCAACAGCCTAGTCGATGATCCCTGGGAATGTCCGTGAAAACTGCACTTGTGAACCAAATGACACAGTCCGTGAAATGAAGCCACAACCTTCAGAGTGCAATGCAAATGGCTTGACCACTGCAATAGAGACACCCCCACTATAAATGAACCAACAATTCTGGTCCCAAGACCACATGTGTACAGCATGTAAACCAAGTACCCAAACACCCACTAGCCAGTGGAAGGGTTCTACCAAGAGGAGAAAACTCTTAACAGTACAATCCACATGCAACTCAGCAGCCCCCCTATCTACTTCATGTAGAACACTGAGGAAGGACATATCCGTCACACCAGTGAGATAATGATTGGCCTCAACAAATACTGCCCTCATAAAGTTAGTTATGTATCCTTTACAGGACGTTGCAGATCAACCCCAGTTTTTTTTTTTTGGCTCTCGTTTTTTTTAAGGCAAATTTACGTTCAGTAGTTTGCTATCGGTCTCTGAACAATCAGCTGTCGGTTTGACAGTCGAAACCAAAGCAAGACAAATGGTCTGCAGCTAGGATCGAACCTGGCACAGCAGCATTTTGAAGCGCATTTGCAACATCTAAGCTACAGATGCCTACATACCTATTTGAATTGTTGATGATCACAATTTTCAAAAATCCAACATGTAACTCTTACATATAACCTAACCAGTAAGTTTTTATATGTATCATGAACACCTACAGTGTTCAATAATCCAACAAGCAGCACCCGTATGACACAGTTTCTTTGTGATAAATTAATTAAATGTAATGAAGCAATGTTATTAACACTGTACTCAACAACACACCTCATGTTCGTGAGTTAATCCAAAGGAAATACACTCTCATGACTTCTACTGCAGGTTGTTGTTAAATCAGCTCATTGTAACCAAATTGGCCAATGGGCCAGTGCACTTATATACCAACTGACACCGTAATTCAGACATCCAAACATAAGTATGAGCGCCAGGAAACAAATTATAAACAGCACATTCGTACCAACACTGTGCTACTAGTGGCAGACTTGGACATTATCAAAGGCTAACCTATCTTAAAATTAACAAATGTGAAATGAAATGCCTGAAAACAGCCGCCAACTTAACCATCCAAGACAAATTTACAAATGATATTATCAGACAGGCTGTAGGAACAACACCATACAGCATATTTACTGAGAAACTGAAGATCAAATGTTATATGGTCATTTAGTAAGAATAAAGCTAGAACAACAACCAATGCAGGCGCTACACATGAACAGATCTGAAGTGAAAGCAAGAAGTTGCCGCAGGAGAAGATGGATTGAAGACATAAAGAGCTTCTACATCGACACATTAAGCAATGGATCGCACACGGTTCCTCCCCAAAATGCTTCACGGCAGAAGTTGAAACTGGTGATGATGAACCAAACTGTTAGTCTGAACATCTTTGAACCAACAGTGTCGTTACTTGAACATCTTTGAACCAACAGTGTTGTTACTTGAACTTCTTTGAACCAACAGTGTTGTTACTTGAACATCTTTGAACCAACAGTGTTGTTACTTGAACATCTTTGAACCAACAGTGTTGTTACTTGAACATCTTTGAACCAACAGTGCTGTTACTTGAACATCTGTGGACTTGCATGTTTCCATCCCCATGTGGGATCTAGGTGCTAATTGGGGATTTGGGTGGGTGGGGAGGGGTGGACTTATTGTCACATAACAAGTATGTTGTACGAGGAAACTTATTAAGAGTGTTTCCTTCAAGTTTGAGTGCATCTGCCTGAGAGACAAGGACTCAGTAGTCTGCACACAAACAAGCTAAATCTGTATAAGAGATGATGTATGTGCAAAAACTCAAGCCTAGAGATGGATGAACAGCCAGAACTTTCCATAAGAGTTTAAACCGGCAAACTTTAAGAAGGAAAAAAGAATGTGTTTTTTCTCTTTAAATTAAACAGTATCACAATATAATGTGTTAAAGTAATTACTAGTTGGTACTGAAAGAGCTAAAATAGTAAGCAGCCACTTCATAGACAGTTTATGTGGACAATTTTCAACAATCTGACAAGAGAACCCTATGTGACATAGGAGGTCCATTGTGATAAATTAATTTAATGTGCAATAAAGTAATTTACTTAACTTTACAACCAGCCAGATTTGGGATGTTTAATGAACACAATTATTATCAATCAAACATATGCCCTAGTTGCACAATTAATGTAAATGTAAAACTAAATTTAAAAAAAAAGCCAAAATGAAATCAATGTGAGAAGATAACATCTGCCAATGGGAAACATTCAATGAATTTACAAGAATATTATGATCATATGCGGTTGGTCTTGTTGCCAAAATATGTACAATATCTGTTCACATGAGTGTGTTATATTTATAATGACACCGGACAGGCTAAGGACACTTATGTATCCAGAAAGTATCACAAGACACAGCATTCATTATTTGAGCAATATGCAACATTTGTTGTACATGAGAAAACACCTCATCTCAGACAGTGTCATCAATGTACAATACTGACAAATTAAGCTTTATTCTGGGTAATAACAAAGTCTTCAATCAATAAACAAAACTACACCATAAAAGAGACACAAGTGTGTCTGTACAAGCTGGCAGACTCAGCACATGGAAATCAGTGGATAAGCTGAAGCACAATAAAGCAAAGTTTATAAAGAAAGACACTTTATTGCAACAGTCGCGCACAGACCGCTGGATGAACATGCTCGTTTCTGTAACCAATCAGCAAGACTTAGCAGCAACTGTCTTGACTCTGCAAGTGTGAAAGGAATGGACAACTTTTTATCGAACAGATCTCAATATTCGCACAGATGTTTTTAAATCTGACCTGGGCTCCCGGGTCAACATAATCTTTAATGAGTACCAGGAAAAGTCCTGAGAAGTAAAAGTGGCTAGCAGTAGACTGACCAGCAAGCACCATAGCCTAATGAAAAAGCTCCAATACTTTTTTCTTATCATCTGAATGATCACACAAGATTTTTATACCAGCAGATTTATTTCTGCTTCTGTTCTTATTCCCAAAACTATCTCAAACAGCCCTGCTGATACACACATGACTGTGACCTTGCTGTCTGATACATTCTCAAGTAAGAGAACAACTGTAAATGTGTATTCTATGAAATAATACATAAAAGGCAGTAACATTTTTTTAAAACAGCTTAAAGGCAAATTAGTATCAACCTGCCCTTTCTAATCACAAGTTGAAAAAAAAAAAATCCACAGGATAATACACAAATTATATGGCAAAATCAAACAGGAAAAACTGCATCACAGATAAATGAACTCTTCAGTAAATATTTAAAAGATAAATCAACTAAACCAGCGATAACAGCCACGCATGTGCTCACAGTAAACTGAACACAAAAATCTGTGCTGTTATAAGTCAACCAATGAAGGCAAGGTCAACAAAGTCAACACGCAGCCTGGTTTGTTGCTGGACAAATGTCAGCTAAGTCAAGTTACAGAAATAATCAAGTAAAGAAATCACAGTTACACAAATCCACTATCTTTTCTAGTCATAATTTGAATACACCCGGATCGCTGGTTAAACCGGACTGAGCGGTAACCGGGTGACGAACTCCTTGTGGTCCTGGTTCAAGGTCAGGGGTAGGCAGAAAAGCCACATTTCTCCCAGATTTACGGTACCTATCATGGAATCAAGGCCGAAGGGTTGCGATATCCATAGTACCAAGCCAAAGGGTTAACAATTCATGGTTTCTGGATACTTAAAAAAAAAAAAAAAATGTGAATACACTGGAAAATACTGTCAGTACATTAGTCATTACTAGAAACAACTGTACATGAAAAAGAACAAACAGCTCTTAAACTTTTTTTTTTCTGAAATGGGAAAAAAATCTTTTCCAGGGATTGCTATTTGAAAGGTTAACTCTTTAAATTTTATTACTCTTTTGTTTTTTGAACAAATGTCCCTCCATGACTGCTTTCTGAAACACTGAGAGCTCTTTTAAATTGTTATTACTTTTTAAACAAATTTCTGAAAGATTGACAGCTCTTTAAACTTTACTACTGTTTTCTAAACAAATGTCCCTCCAGGATTGCTTTCTGAAAGATTGACAGCTCTTTAAACTTTATTACTGTTTTCCGAACAAATGTCCCTCCGGGATTGCTTTCTGAAAGATTGACAGCTCTTTAAACTTTATTACTGTTTTCCAAACAAATGTCCCTCCAGGATTGCTTTCTGAAAGATTGACAGCTCTTTAATTAAACTTTATTACTGTTTTAAACAAATGTCACTCCATGGCTGCTGTATGAAGGGCTAACAGTCATTCAGAGCTATTTTTCATATGAAAACCAACAGGAGCAATTCCCAGAAAACCAGCCATATAACTCAGTTATGTTAGGACAGCCGCCAATTATGATGTAACCTGTCGGCCAATTGAGGCAAGGCTGATTTGTTACTGCTGAACAAGTGTAACAGAGTTACCAGAAAATTAAAACAACAAGGAAATTACAGAAGTCAACTACTTTTAATTGTGGTGTACAAGCCAACTAAAAAAAATTTTTACTCAGCATTTTTAGTTAGGCCTATACCTACCTAATACATTTTATATCCACCATATAAGTTTACAGACAGTTTCTGGCATATTTTTACAGGTTTGAAAAAATTGGCTTGAACACCACAATTTATGGTATCTATTCTAGAAATAACTGTACACACTGGAAAATATGATGTCTTGGAGCTGTATACAGACAGAACCAGAAATGCTAGTAAGTAGTCCGGTGAATAAGGACCGTCAATTCTTTGGACTTTTTTTCTGCTGCAAATGAGTCAACAACAAAAACAAGAACAAGGCATGACCCAGCTATCTTTGCCAGCAATAACTGAACAGAACTCAAAAATATTATGTCTTGAGCTGCATAAGTACCAATAAGATAAAAAGGAAAGAATACTTTAGACTTAGCCTATATTGCCACAATAATAATTATACAATACAAATATTCACCTAACATAAATTTTAAAAAATTTACATTCTTTTCTAAAAAATATTCAAAATCAGTTTTAAAAGATGGCACGCCCTACATTCCGTGTATGTCAAAGAATGCACAATGTATAGTTATATAAGCAGACAATTTGACTCAAGTCAACAACACGCAAGAAGAGATAAAATATGTGCCCTAGTGACCTACGGCTCATGTGCCTGTATCAAACACTTCCTGGTGAAGCAGAGGGAAGTGCTCAAACTGGTCCGGCGCCCGCATCTTGATGTTATTCAAGAACTTAGCATGGTCGTCGCTGACCTTGCGAAACACAGGTATCATGCTCATCAGAGAGTGGAAAATGTGGTCAGCGTCTGAAAACAAACAAATTATTTTCGATAAACAATAATTTCTTTATCGTTTATTTTCATTCATTCATTCTTTACATCATTTGAAGAAGAACAGAAGGAAAACAGAATGCTCATCCCAATGACATGTTATGATAGGAAGAGGCAGATTGTTTAGACCTACCTGCCTGGTTACACTTTGGCATGGACAGCTTTCTAGAAGACCGCAGAAAACAAAATGACAACCTAAGGAAACCTGCAGAAGGACAGTGAAGGAGTGAAACCTGCTGACATGGGATACCAAGGGCAAAGGATCAGCAGCAATGTAGGGTAGTCGAAGAAGAGGAGGGTAAAGAATCTGAAATGACAAGAAATGGACAGGACTAAGTTATCATACACTTGTTCAACATGCAGAAGACAAAGATTGCAGGTTTTGTGAGCAAGTGCTTCCATCGATACACTTCCGCAACTCTTAACATGTCAAGGGTTATGTTATGTTGTGTTAAAGTGAAGAAGAAGATACTCTTAACATGTCAAGGGTTATGTTATGTTGTGTTAAAGTGAAGAAGAAGATACTAAAACAAACCTGCCAAATTATCACAGCTGAAGTTAAGAGGCAAAAGGATTGAGTTCACTGCACCAGATTTCATCCCACATGGCTCGGCACGGGCTCCCCTTACAAAACAGCTAGCCACCTGGCAAGAGCATTGTACAAAGCACAAGCTCTGAAGCTCTAGTAATGATCCCAAAAGGTCTGTGTAAAAGGGCACTTGAGAACCAAGTGAATGTCTGTGAAATGAACCCATGACCTACAGAACTGAGGTCTTCTGCCAAATTACTGATGTGAATGATTAACAAGAAATGATGTCAAAGCATTCAGGACACACCAACACATGCTCAGTAACTCAGTATTTATCAGTATAAGAAGGAAGTAGTGGGACGGTTGATTTTAAATGATCCTGCGCCATACCTGGCTGTAACCAAGTCTGTTACTGTCATGAAGGATGCCAAATGACAAAAGTCAGGCTGATTTAATCAACCATTACGCCAGCTGCAGCCACCTATCATATACGACACATTTGATGTGGATGTGACTTCAAATATACCTGATACTGACAAATGAGATGAGTTAACTAGTTTATGTCCTTGTTGCTTTCCCTCCCGAAGGCTTTTCTAGTCAGAATTCAAAAGTTTTGTGCTAATAAATTTTTGTTGTTGTTTTGTTTGTTTGTTTGTTAAATAAAAGCAACAACAAAAATGTTAAATGATCACTTTGGATAGTAAAGAGGTTCAATGCAAGGAGCCTTTGATCACTTTGGACACTAAAGCGGTTCAATGTAACGAGCCTTTGATAACTTTGGATAGTATAGAGGTTCAATGTAACGAGTCTTTTATCACTTTGGATAGTAAAGAGGTTCAATGTAGCGAGTCTTTTATCACTTTGGATAGTAAAGAGGTTCAATGTAACGAGCCTTTTATCACTTTGGACACTAAAGCGGTTCAATGTAATGAGCATTTGATAACTTTGGATAGTATAGAGGTTCAATGTAATGAGTCTTTTATCACTTTGGATAGTAAAGAGGTTCAATGTAGCGAGTCTTTTATCACTTTGGATAGTAAAGAGGTTCAATGTAACGAGCCTTTTATCACTTTGGACACTAAAGCGGTTCAATGTAAGGAGCCTTTTATCACTTTGGATAGTAAAGAGGTTCAATGTAACGAGCCTTTTATTACATTGGACACTAAAGTGGTTCAATGTAACAAGCCTTTGATAACTCTTGATAGTAAAGAGGTTCAATGTAACGAGCCTTTTATCACTTTGGATAGTAAAGAGGTTCAATGTAGCGAGCCTTTTATCACTTTGGATAGTTAAGAGGTTCAATGTAATGAGTCTTTTATCACTCTGGATAGTAAAGAAGTTAAATGTAGCGAGTCTTTTATCACTTTGGATAGTAAAGAGGTTCAATGTAACGAGCCTTTTATCACTTTGGATAGTAAAGAGGTTCAATGTAACGAGCCTTTTATCACTTTGGATAGTTAAGAGGTTCAATGTAACGAGCCTACCTTCATGGCACTGTTTCAGCTGGAAGTAAAGTGCCTGCATAAAGAGCTGCTGAATTGTGTGAATAGCTGTACGATTCTTCAGGCCCTCTCGGTCTGAAAATAAACAGATCACACTGAGTTTTCCTATTCATCCAAGACCAACATATTTCTGTTTGAACATATGCCCATAACTTTTAGGTACTAACACACAAGTACTTGACATATGTACAAAGTACACCCACTTGTTGAAAACTGAACTTAGCTGCCAAACTTTCGGGTACTGACACACAGGTACTTGACATCTGTACAAAGTACACCCACTTGTAGAAGATTGAACTTATAACGCCCCTTTCAGGTATTAACACACAAGTACTTGACATATGTACAAAGTACACAGACTTGTAGAAGACTAAACTTATAACCCCTACTTTCAGGTTTTTGACATGTGTACAAAATAGACCCACTTGTGGAAGACCAAATTTATTACCCCACTTTCAGGTACTAACACACAAGTACTTGACATATGTACAAAGTACACCCGCTTGTAGAAGACTGAACTATAACCTCAATTTCGGGTAATAACACAAGGAAGTACTTGACATATGCACAAAGTACACCCCCTTGTAGAAGACAAACATAATTTCACTTTCAGGTACTAACACAAAAGTACTTGACATAAGTACACAGTGCACCAACTTGTAGAACTTATAACCCCACTTTCAGGTACTAACACACAAGAACCTGACATATGTACAAAGTGCACCAACTTGTAGAACTTATAACCCCACTTTCAGGTACTATCACACAAGTACCTGACATAAGAACAAAGTACACCAGCTTGTAGAACTTATAAACCCACTTTCAGGTACTATCAAACAAGTACCTGACATAAGTACAAAGTACACCAACTTGTAGAACTTATAACCCCACTTTCAGGTACTATCACACAAGTACCTGACATAAGTACAAAGTACACCAACTTGTAGAACTTATAACCCCACTTTCAGGTACTATCACACAAGTACCTGACATAAGAACAAAGTACACCAGCTTGTAGAACTTATAAACCCACTTTCAGGTACTAAAACACAAGTACCTGACATATGTTCAAAGTACACCAACTTGTAGAACTTATAACCCCACTTTCAGGTACTAACACATAAGTACTTGACATATGTACAAAGTACACCAACTTGTGGAACTTATTACCCCACTTTCAGGTACTAACACATAAGTACTTGACATATGTACAAAGTACACCAACTTGTGGAACTTATAATCTCACTTTCAGGTACTAACACATAAGTACTTGACATATGTACAAAGAACACCAACTTTTAGAACTCATAACTCCACTTTCAGGTACTAACACACAAGTACCTGATGGGTGTACAAAGAACACCCATGTGTGGAAGACTGAACTTATAACACCCACTTTCAAATACTAACACATAAGTACTTGACATGTGTACAAAGTACACCCATTTTTTGAAGATGACACTTATAACCTCACTTTCAGGTACAGAGTGCATGCACTCGAAGAAAACCTGGTATGAGATATTTTACAAATTATCCAACCAGTCAATTCCTGAACATGATGAACTTCTTTTTCTTCTCTCTTTGCATTCAGTTTCTTATCCTCAACTCAGATCTTCAGGTGGGCTGCCTCTATGAATTTGCATGTCAGTTGCAGGTCCTTCGTGGTTTCCCCTAGATTGCTCTGCACGCTGTGTTCTTGAGTCCGGCTTTCTCTTCGTATCTGTAAGTATAGCTTGGCAGACCTGCAAAATTTGCTCAAGTGTTTGTGGTCCCATCTGATATGCACACGGCAGCGACTACATACTTTATTTTATACATGTGGTAGCTGAGCCTGCAGTGTCCTATTCTTAATCTGTTGATGGGGTCCTGAAGATGTTAAATGTTGTTTGTTCTCTCTATTAATTCATCATAACCTTTACCTTTTGTTTTGTTTTTTGATAACCAGCACTTGGTGGGTGATGCGGTAAACATCATGCCAGCTGAACTGTGCTAAACTGTAGCTTGATGCTGGTGAACACACTTCACAATCTTCAATGCACCAGGGCTTGATATTTCTTCTTTGCTGGCTTAGAAAAAGACTGTCCTAACCACTTTTTGGAATGGAGAGCTGCTCCACATAAAATTCCTAGAGCCAACCTAGACCGTGGAAGTGGCACCATTCTTTAAAAGGCAGCATACACTGCTCATAGTGTGATTACTGATGCATTACTTAACTCCCATTTTAGTACTCCTCTACATTTGTACACAGCAAATTACGGCCATCCCAATATGGGGGCGCAATTTTCAGTATTTTAAAGCCCGGCTTGTTGTCGGGAGCCTTAATATAACATAACGGTTAAATGGGGATTATGAGACTTGCACCCGTGTGATTCTCATCCGGATGGTCGCAGTTTGTGTCACTGGGTGCTTATCCCTCGTTGTGCAGCCCTGCAGGGGTTTGAACCTCATTCATTTGTACACGTCTAGATTTGTAGACAGTGAAACTGTCATTTTGGCTAAAAACACACATCTCTAGCTCTGCAGCAGACAGTTTAAATGTCATTTTGGCTAAACTCAAAACACATCTCTAATAAGTGTCATTTTGGCTAAACTCAAAACACATCTCTAATAAGTGTCATTTTGGTGACACAGATCTTAAGCTTTGTAGACAGCAAATTGTAATTTTGGCTATAAACATACATCTTTAGTTGAGCAGACACTGCAACTGTTCTTCTTCTTCTTCTTCGCGTTCACCAGCTGTACACTCTGGCGGAAAGTTCTGGTTGTTCGTCCACTCCTGGACTTCAGTCCTGCTCCAGAACCTGAGTGTTGCATGTGCATCAGTTTTACAGATCTGATTTACTTGAATGCAGACTGTTGGTTCCTTGCCTCTCAGGCAGATGCACTCTGACTTCAAAGGAAGCTCCCAGTTAGTCGACTCTTACGACATGCTTTTGGGTAGGCAGCGGGTCTATACTTGTTTTCCCCACAATGGGGCCCCGAAACCCACACAGGGAACTGCAACTGTTATTTTGGCTGTTCACACACATCTTTAGCTTAGCAGACAGTGCAACTGTCATTTTGGCTACAAAAACACATCTTTAGCTTTACAGACAGTACAGTTGTCATCTTGGCAAACACAAATCTTTAGCTTAGTAGACAGTTCGACTGTCATTTTACACACAAACACATCTATTGTGGCTACATACAAACACATCTATTGTGGCTACATACAAACATATCTATTGTGGCTACATACAAACACATCTATTGTGGCTACATAAAAACACATCTATTGTGGCTACATAAAAACACATCTATTGTGGCTACACAAAAATACATCTATTGTGGCTACATACAAACACATTTATTGTGGCTACACACAAACACATCTAATTTGGCCAAAAACAAATTCTTCCTGAAGAAAGAAACTATACCTGGACAAATCATGAGGATGGCAGTAAAAAGCCCAATTTCACCATCTGTTAGATGTAGTGGGTTGAACCTTTTCGCCACTTGGAAGAATTCATCTAGAAACGGGCCAATAGGCATCTCCCGTATGATATACCTGCATGTACAATGATTTGTTAAAGTGTACAGTAATAAAGTTATTTGCTGCATTTAAAGCAACAGATGTTAGCATCTGTGGTTTGGGGGTTATAAAGGTCATCTAACAATCCTGATCTATCAAGGATGTTAAGAGGTCAGCTGCAGGTAATTTGGCAGCAGACTGTTTTGTGCGTATTTCAACAAACATAACAGGGTCTCACCGTTTAGAAACAATGGCAAACTGATCAAAGTAAAACTGTCCAGTAAAACTACACAGAATGTTGTGTTTGGTCTGCAATAACCTGTAAAGGACATGCAACAAACTGTTTGAAGCAACAACCATGGTTCTTGCTTGCTCTTCTTCTCCTGCATTCCCCTGTAAAATTGTGGTTGGCAGGATTATTGTGATTTACAGCTAGACAGTGATATCTCTGCCTTTTGGTCCAACAAATCCAATTTTAGCAAATCTTTAGCCGCCTTTATGACATGCATTTTAAGTGTCAGCATTCTTTTTTTTCTCTTTCAACTTCTCTAGTCTTATTCTGCCTTTCAGCATCAGGTTCTGAAGATGCATCAGGTGCGAGCCTTGGTATGTGCTATGTAGATGTGGGTATTTATGGACTAGGATATTCCATCTATCCACTGCCTGTGTGGTCAACCTCTGGATTTTCTTGCGTTATGTTAAGTGACAGGGCTCTCTGTGGTGCCCTATCTGATGGAAGTTTTGGCATATTTTTATCTCCAAACCATTTGATCTGTTGTCTCTTGATGTAATTTAGTACTGGTTCCATGCAAACCTCTTTCCAACTTCATAATTTCTGACCCTGTCGCTTTTAGTAGCAGTTAAGATTTGCCGTAGACAATTCATTTTTGTTCTTAATTTTGTTTGTTGTTTTTGTTTGTTAATTCTTATCAAATTATTTGTCTGCGAGCAAGATTTTAATCCACTGCCAGCTTGCTAGGCCTGTCACAGCTGAGGGAAGTATTTAGTCAGATGGATTCTATCCCATCTGGCAAGCCAGAGCTAATTTAGCCTGAGATCTCACAGTCTCTGTCTCCCCCCCCCCCCCCCCCCCCCCCCTTTAACATGGAGATCTGCAAAACACGAGGAGCTCTTTATTTCTGTGGTACATCTTCCATCTTTCAGTTCCAAGCAATCTGCCATGTGTAACCGGATGTTTTCCATGTGGACCAAACGATGTGTGGCATGGCTGGCATTTAGCCTAATAATACTATATAAATCTGGCTAGTTGAAATGCCCAACTCAGTATTTGTTTGCTGCATCTGCAACAGTTACGCTTTCACACTCTGTTTATGTTCACTTTAATGACTTACCTTGTGAATGTCCAATTATATTTTTTTTGGTAAACCCCTATTACCTGCCCTTTACGATTTGTTTGTGGTGGGGAGGTAGTAGGTATATTGTGCTTGGTAGAGGGACAATAAACAGCATCCTTTCTCGAAAGCTGAAATATTTTGGTCATACCAAGCGCCACAACGGATTGGAAAAAATTATAGCAGAAGGCATGGTACCAGGAAGGAGGGGCAGGGGCCGACCGACACGAAGATGGGCACAGGATATAAGTGACTCCTTGTGTGTGAAAGTGCATGAGGCGGGAGAACTGGCGAGAGACTGAGTTTCTTTCAGGCAGACTGTGATGAGAGCAACGTTCTGCAAAGGACCTGCTATATGATGATGATGATGAGAGAACATTGGGTGTATTTTACCCCCTTATCAGCAGGAGGCAAATGGCTCATTTACTTTGCGACAGTGACCCATTAAAAAAGAAAAACACTTGTTAGTTAAAGCACACTGTTAAGGGCCTCACCTTGGAGATTTCATCTTCAGCAGTGGGTCAAACATCTCCTCATTTATATGGTCCACGAGAATAGAGAACCGAGCCACCATCACTTCAAAAGTGCCCTGTTTAATCAGCAGAATCTGGTCATCTTGCTCTACCTCAGAGAACCCTGGAAGTTTCTTGCAGAACTTCACCACCTTAGTGATCTCTGGCACCATGGAGGTCAGGAACTGCTGCCATACAGAGGAGGCACTCAGGGACAGCTTGGACATGTCAGGCTGGGGATAAGACAAACAATCTGTGATTGTTCTGTGGACTGTATGATCTTGTGTTAGCACAGCGCAACAGAAGCAGTGGTGAGACATGCATGTAACGGCTATAATCGCTGCTTGCACTTTTGACAGAAAAAGAAAAATACATTACTACTGTTTATTATCCCAAATATGCCACTCAGTTTACATCTTGCAGAGCAGGTACCACTTGTTAATAGTACTAATATAGTGAAAAGAACGTCTGCTGTATATGTCACTTATGCAGAAACTGAATCATACAAGAGCTAGCAGTTACTAATAGTACTATGCTAGCTTTGCAGACATACTCTTGATGGCCAAGCAATGAAAAGGAAAATATCACATGACACCCTCACCTGTGTTTAGGCAAGTGTTTAATTTGATCTAAACTGCTTACATACAGGAACTGATCACGCCTGGCCACTGCAAACCATTTTTGTTGTTGTTGACCTGGATTCCAGAGTTGATGTAGCCTAAAAAAGGTACCAGGACATATTCTGGCAAGTAAACGTGGCCAGCATGATGCTGCCCACATCAACTGATTCCCAACTGGCCTTTAAAAAAAAATTTTTTTTTTTATGTGTGTCTAGTATCATATGCCCAATAGAAGAGAAGGCTCCTGGATGTTGACTTATATCTGTTTAGGTCATATACCAAAGATGAGAAGGCTCCTGGATGTTGACTTTGTATCTGTTTAGGTCATATACCAAAGATGAGAAGGCTCCTGGATGTTGACTTGTATCTGTTTAGGTCACATACCAAAGAAGAGAAGGCTCCTGGATGTTGACTTGTATCTGTTTAGGTCATATACCAAAGAGAAGGCTCCTGGAGGTTGACTTGTATCTGTTTAGGTCATATACTAAAGAAGAGAAGGCTCCTGGATGTTGACTTGTATCTGTTTAGGTCATATACCAAAGAAGAGAAGGCTCCTGGATGTTGACTTATATCTGTTTAGGTCATATACCAAAGAAGAGAAGGCTCCTGGATGTTGACTTATATCTGTTTAGGTCATATACCAAAGAAGAGAAGGCTCCTGGATGTTGACTTTGTATCTGTTTAGGTCATATACCAAAGATGAGAAGGCTCCTGGATGTTGACTTGTATCTGTTTAGGTCATATACCAAAGAAGAGAAGGCTCCTGGATGTTGACTTGTATCTGTTTAGGTCATATACTAAAGAAGAGAAGGCTCCTGGATGTTGACTTGTATCTGTTTAGGTCATATACCAAAGAAGAGAAGGCTCCTGGATGTTGACTTATATCTGTTTAGGTCATATACCAAAGAAGAGAAGGCTCCTGGATGTTGACTTATATCTGTTTAGGTCATATACCAAAGAAGAGAAGGCTCCTGGATGTTGACTTATATCTGTTTAGGTCATATCCCAAAGAAGAGAAGGCTCCTGGATGTTGAATTTGTATCTGTTTAGGTCATATACCAAAGAAGAGAAGGCTCCTGGATGTTGACTTATATCTGTTTAGGTCATATACTAAAGAAGAGAAGGCTCCTGGATGTTGACCTTGTATCTGTTTAGGTCATATACCAAAGAAGAGAAATGACCACAAATATTTTCTAAAATGTTGAATTCATCCACCTTCGTTAAATGGCACAGAAACCTAGACAATAAAATAACAAAACCAACCAGAAAGTCAAACTGAGGCCTTGGAGGTGTGGATATAGACAGGAATATGTCCTAATTTATGGAAGTGACATTTTGTGTCCATAATGAAAGACAACACTCTTTAAAGAAAAAAAGAAAGAAAAAAAAATACTACGTTTTCAAACAGCCTTAGACACAAAAATAATTTATTATAACATCAAAATAAGAATTCATCATAAGAATTCAAGATTTATGAAAAGTGTATTCCTTCTCATAAAATGTCTTGACTATCTCAAGTTAGTCTAAAGATTTCATTGACTATCAGCTCATGGTATTTGCATTTCCCTCAGAAACCATATTTCTGCTGCCATTGCTTAGATGCTGTTTCAGCTTGTCAGTTCTGGTAAAATTCACTGCAGTAAATCACTGTGCCACCAAGACTGTAACAGGTATCTAATTCACATTACAGTGAATTCATTACCCCCACCATGTTAGTTATCACAACGGACGAGCATTCCCATGTGCGGTCAGTCCTCTGATGCAGCAACCACTCCAAGGTAACTCTACTTAATTTCATGCACCATACCACACCCATTAAATAATCAGCAATATGTCACACCATACCACACCCATTAAATAATCAAACAATATGTCTTACCATATCATGCGATTCTTTCATCTTTTTAATTTTAGCATTTGCCTCTGTCACATTAGCGTGAGTATTGATGGTGGTCGCCATGTGTGCCTCTATAATAGCATCTGTCACCTGGGCAATCAGGAGGCGCCGGGTTTCTGAAGGAGTCTCATGCACCTGGTTTATACACAGAGATTTTGTTAACAAAGCTGAAGACAAACTGGTTATATCTGATATCACATAGATATTTGTGGTAATAAAGCTGGAGACAAACTGGTTTTATGTGATATCACATAGATATTTGTGGTAATAAAGCTGGAGACAAACTGGTTATATGTGATATCACATAGATATTTGTGGTAATAAAGCTGGAGACAAACCGGTTAGATGTGATATCACATAGATATTTGTGGTAAGATATTTGTGGTAATAAAGCTGGAGACAAACTGGTTATATGTGATATCACAGAGATATTTGTGGTAATAAAGCTAAAAACCAACTGGTTACATGTGATAACACAGAGATATTTGTGGTAATAAAGCTAGAGACCAACTGGTTACATGTGATATCACATAGATATTTGTGGTAATAAAGCTGACCAACTGGTTATATGTGATAACACATAGATATTTGTGGTAATAAAGCTGGAGACAAACTGGTTAGATGTGATAACACATAGATATTTGTGGTAATAAACCTGGAGACAAACTGGTTATATGTGATAACACAAATTATGTTAGTGCAGCTGGATACAAACTGGTTTTTTGTGATGATACAGAGAGTGCATTAATACAGATGATGACAAAAACATCTACGAAAAAAAATTAGTGTATAATTAATTTAATTAAAGACATGTATGAAACTGATGAGCTGATTGTAAGTGAGCACCAAAATGAAAAAATGAAAAAAAAAAACATTTCTTAACACATAAACCAAAAATGAATGAGATTAGTAGCTCAACATAACAATGATTAATAACTAAAGACTACAATGAACAGCAACTAAACATAACAAGGATTAACTAACTACAACTATAACAATGACTATTGACTAACAAAATGACTAGTAACTAAATAAAATAAATAGTAACCAAATACAAAAATACAAAACTGACTAGTAACTACACACTAAAATGACTAGTAACTAAACACTTTAATGACTAGCGACTAAACAAAACAATGACTAGTAACTAAACACAATAACTAGTAACCAAATACAAAAATACAACACTGACTAGTAACCACAAACTAAAAGGACTAGTAACTAAAGACTTTAATGAATAGTGACCAAATATGACTATTAACTAAATACGACAATGATTAGAACTAAATACAACACAAACTATGACGAGCAACCATGATCTTTCCTTTTTTTTTAAGTGAGATTTCAAGTCACAGTTTGTATCGTAGTTGCAAATCATAACCTGTATTGTGTTGTAGATAAAAGTCATAGTTTGAGTTGTGTTGTAGTTACAAGTCATAGTCTTGTTTGTGTTCTGGTTAAAAGTCATAGTTTGTGTTGTAGTTATACATTATAGTTTGTGTTGTGGTTAGTTACAAGTCAAAGTTTGTGTTGTGGTTAGTTGATAGTCAAACTTTGTGTTGTGGTTAGTTACCAGTCATAGTTTGTGTTGTAGTTACAAGTAATAGTTTGTGTTGTAGTTACAGTCATAGTTTTTGTTTTAGTTACAAGTCATAGTTTTTGTTGTAGTTACAAGTCATAGTTTGTGTTTTGTTGTAGTTACCAGTCATAGTTTATGTTGTAGTTACAAGTAATAGTTTGTGTTTTGTTGTAGTTACCAGTCATAGTTTATGTTGTAGTTACAAGTAATAGTTTGTGTTTTGTTGTAGTTACCAGTCATAGTTTATGTTGTAGTTACAAGTAATAGTTTGTGTTTTGTTGTAGTTACAAGTCATAGTTTATGTTGTAGTTACAAGTAATAGTTTTTGTTGTAGTTACAAGTAATAGTTTGTGTTTTGTTGTAGTTACAAGTAATAGTTTTTGTTGTAGTTACAAGTAATAGTTTGTGTTTTGTTGTAGTTACCAGTCATAGTTTATGTTGTAGTTACAAGTAATAGTTTGTGTTTTGTTGTAGTTACCAGTCATAGTTTATGTTGTAGTTACAAGTAATAGTTTGTGTTTTGTTGTAGTTACAAGTAATAGTTTGTGTTGTAGTTACCAGTCATAGTTTGTGTTTTGTTGTAGTTACCAGTCATAGTTTATGTTGTAGTTACAAGTAATAGTTTGTGTTTTGTTGTAGTTACCAGTCATAGTTTTTGTTGTAGTTACCAGTCATAGTTTGTGTTTTGTTGTAGTTACAAGTAATAGTTTGTGTTTTGTTGTAGTTACCAGTCATAGTTTATGTTGTAGTTACAAGTAATAGTTTGTGTTTTGTTGTAGTTACCAGTCATAGTTTTTGTTGTAGTTACCAGTCATAGTTTGTGTTTTGTTGTAGTTACAAGTAATAGTTTGTTTTTTGTTGTAGTTACCAGTCATAGTTTGTGTTTTGTTGTAGTTACAAGTAATAGTTTGTGTTTTGTTGTAGTTACAAGTAATAGTTTGTGTTTTGTTGTAGTTACCAGTCATAGTTTGTGTTTTGTTGTAGTTACAAGTAATAGTTTGTGTTTTGTTGTAGTTACAAGTAATAGTTTGTGTTGTAGTTACCAGTCATAGTTTATGTTGTAGTTACAAGTAATAGTTTGTGTTTTGTTGTAGTTACCAGTCATAGTTTTTGTTGTAGTTACCAGTCATAGTTTGTGTTTTGTTGTAGTTACAAGTAATAGTTTGTGTTTTGTTGTAGTTACCAGTCATAGTTTATGTTGTAGTTACAAGTAATAGTTTGTGTTTTGTTGTAGTTACCAGTCATAGTTTGTGTTTTGTTGTAGTTACAAGTAATAGTTTGTGTTTTGTTGTAGTTACCAGTCATAGTTTTTGTTGTAGTTACCAGTCATAGTTTGTGTTTTGTTGTAGTTACCAGTCATAGTTTATGTTGTAGTTACAAGTCATAGTTTGTGTTACAGTTACAATTCATAGTTTGTGTTTTGTTGTAGTTACCAGTCATAGTTTGTGTTGTAGCTACAAGTCATAGTTTGTGTTGTAGTTACAAGTCATAGTTTGTGTTTTGTTGTAGTTACCACCATAGCTTGTGTTGTAGTTACAAGTCATAGTTTGTGTTACAGTTACAAGTCATAGTTTGTGTTTTGTTGTAGTTACCACCATAGCTTGTGTTGTAGTTACAAGTCATAGTTTGTGTTACAGTTACAAGTCATAGTTTGTGTTTTGTTGTAGTTACCACCATAGTTTGTGTTGTAGTTACAAGTCATAGTTTGTGTTACAGTTACAAGTCATAGTTTGTGTTACAGTTACAAGTCATAGTTTGTGTTTTGTTGTAGTTACCACCATAGCTTGTGTTGTAGTTACAAGTCATAGTTTGTGTTACAGTTACAAGTCATAGTTTGTGTTTTGTTGTAGTTACCAGTCATAGTTTGTGTTGTAGCTACAAGTCATAGTTTGTGTTACAAGTCATAGTTTGTGTTGTAGTTACCACCATAGTTTGTGTTGTAGTTACAAGTCATAGTTTGTGTTACAGTTACAAGTCATAGTTTGTGTTGTAGTTACCAGTCATAGTTTGTGTGTGTAGTTACAAGTCATAGTTTGTGTTAGTGTTGTAGTTACAAGTCATAGTTTGTGTTGCAGTTACCAGTCACAGTTTGTTAGTTACTAGTGATAGTTTGTGTTGTCTAAGGTTTGTTTTTGTGAGACAAACTAGCTTTGAATCAAGTAAAAATCTCTTCTTACCTCTGCCATAATGCGCCGCACATCAAATGAAGTGCTGACGAAAGGTTCATAGAAGTCACAGCTTGCTTCAGAAGGCTCCTGTTTGATTACAACTGTCTCAAACTGAAAGTGAAATGACAAATGAAATAACATTGCGAAAAACCAAAATGCCATACTCAGTTGTGAAACTGCAATAGTGCAGGGACGAGGCCTTTGCCTATCGGCCCAAAGGTCTAGGCTTTAAGTCCACATCAAGCAGATTTGTATAACTGACCTGGGACTACCAGGGTGACCTAAAGTCGGCAGCAGAAAACATCATGGGAAGCAAAGGCATCAGCTAGCATGAGACTGAAGTCACTGAAGTTAAACAGACTATGAAAATATGGGCATAGCACTGTGTGCCTGATATGTTAATGGCATGATATTGGTTCATTTCAAGTTATAAAACTTGTTTTCTTTTGGTGCTTATTTTGAAGAGGACACTGGCTATCATAACCTCTATCCTCTTATCTGATGTTTTAATGAAGTTGGCGTTAATTATTTCTCTTGTCACCTTTTGAGCCTTTCAGCTCAAAGCAGCTGTTATTTAAACTCAGTCAATCCCAATGAGCTTAAGAAGAATAAATATTTATGTCTGGAGATCACCATAGACATTATGGGGATAGATACAGCTAATTCCAAATGAATGACTCAAGAACTGACATCACTGCACTTAGGGCATTCCCAGATGTCCTTTGTCCCCATCCTCAATAGCCAACACATCATTAAATAATGATGGTGTCAGTTGCAACCTGATTTAATGTCTGCCTTTCTTTTTCCCCTGCACACTGAAAACCGCCCAGATCCTCGGCTCAGTCGCCTCTGAATCAGCTTCTCGAGGTTCCCCTGCATGTTCACCTGATCAAAAAGCTTCTGAATCAGCTTCTCAAGGTTCCACTGTATGTCCACCTGATCTCAAAGTTCCCCTGCATGTCCGCCTGATCTCAAAGCTTCTGAATCAGCTTCTCAAGGTTCCACTGTATGTCCACCTGATCTCAAAGCTTCTAAATCAGCTTCTCAAGGTTCCCCTGCATGTCCCCCTGATTTCAAAGCTTCTGAATCAGCTTCTCAAGGTTCCCCTGCATGTCCCCCTGATTTCAAAGCTTCTGAATCAGCTTCTTGAGGTTCCCCTGCATGTCCCCCTGATTTCAAAGCTTCTGAATCAGCTTCTCAAGGTTCCCCTGCATGTCCCCCTGATTTCAAAGCTTCTGAATCAGCTTCTTGAGGTTCCCCTGCATGTCCACCTGATCTCAAAGCTTCTGAATCAGCTTCTCAAGGTTCCCCTGCATGTCCACCTGATCTCAAAGCTTCTGAATCAGCTTCTCAAGGTTCCCCTGCATGTCCACCTGATCTCAAAGCTTCTGAATCAGCTTCTCAAGGTTTCCCTGCATGTCCACCTGATCTCAAAGCTTCTGAATCAGCTTCTCAAGGTTCCCCTGCATGTCCCCCTGATTTCAAAGCTTCTGAATCAGCTTCTTGAGGTTCCCCTGCATGTCCACCTGATTTCAAAGCTTCTGAATCAGCTTCTCAAGGTTCCCCTGCATGTCCCCCTGATTTCAAAGCTTCTGAATCAGCTTCTTGAGGTTCCCCTGCATGTCCCCCTGATTTCAAAGCTTCTGAATCAGCTTCTCAAGGTTCCCCTGCATGTCCCCCTGATTTCAAAGCTTCTGAATCAGCTTCTTGAGGTTCCCCTGCATGTCCACCTGATCTCAAAGCTTCTGAATCAGCTTCTCAAGGTTCCCCTGCATGTCCACCTGATCTCAAAGCTTCTGAATCAGCTTCTCAAGGTTCCCCTGCATGTCCCCCTGATTTCAAAGCTTCTGAATCAGCTTCTTGAGGTTTCCCTGCATGTCCACCTGATCTCAAAGCTTCTGAATCAGCTTCTCAAGGTTCCCTTGCATGTCCACCTGATCTCAAAGCCTCTGAATCAGCTTCTTGAGGTTTCACTGCATGTCCACCTGATCTCAAAGAGCCTTCACTGCGTCTGAAGTAGTAAAGTCAGTAAATACCTTTTTTTAACAAGTGGCCAAGCAGGCATAACATTTTTTTTTTAAAAACAAAAGGACCCTTTTCTACACCTTGAGGCGTACTGGGCATTTAGGGCTAGACATATTTTATAGACCAATTGGTACGCTGTGGGTAATGTGGTCAACATTATACCGGCTGCTTTAACTTCCCAGCACCCACTTAATGCTGGGTCAAACTGGAAACCAAGGTCAGTTGAGAAGAAAAAAGTTCAGCTCCGCCAGGACTTGAACCCATGACCTTCCAACGTGTAGGCTAGCATTTAGCCACTACATGTCGGTGGCTCCCAGGCATATGAAGCTAGATTCATATCTGTATGCGCGAATCGGTATTCTCTTGAAGTGGGCGAACAATCTGATTTGTGTGTAACTTAGAATTGGTTCTGTGCCAGCTTTATCTCATACATTTATTCCAGATTTGTATCTATTCAGGTCACTCTTGCAGCCTTTCTCAGACATTTCAATTTCAGAGTTACTGATTTTCTTTTCTGGTTTGTTGTGAGTGACCACTGTTGTGAGTGACCACTGTTGTGAGTGATCACTGTCATGAGTGACCATGTCTGGCACTGACAGCATATAGGGGGATGTAAGGATCCTTTGTGCGCTTTTTCCAATGCATAGTACAAGTTGGTGTTCATTTGTTAGGTTGCTCCTGATTCTGTCACTCCATCTCTTGAGTGGTCTTTCCCTTGCTCTGTGTTCATTATATTTCTTCAGTATGGCTCTCTGTAGCAGTTGGTACCAGGGCATTCTCATTCAGTGGCCAAAACATCTGATTTTTTGTTCTTTAATGAACTGTATGACTGGTTTCAGTCTGAGTCTTCTCTTTTCTTTATTCTTGATTTTATATCTTCTTTTCACACCGGCAGCTCTACTAAGACATCTCATCTCTGTTGTTACGACCTTTCACTCATTAGTTGTAGTAAGGTTTCATGTTTGGCACTGGTAGCACAATGTTGGCCAAAAAACCGTTCTTGTGAGATTTGTTTTGGTTGACAGAGGTATCTTTCATGATACAGAATGAACAGATATATAACTGCATGATACAGAATAAACACATATTATATTATAATACTGCATGACAGCTAACAATGAATATCACAGAGAACGGGGTGAAATTGGAACAAGTTTCTTATATCTTGGACAAGTAATAACATGTGACGGCAGAAGTGAAACAGAAGTCGAGAAAAGAATAGGGATGGCCAAAAACATTTTCAACAACATGCAAAAGTTACTGACATCAAGAGAAATAAGCAATACATTAAAAATGAGAATTGTCAAATGTTATGTATTCTCAACCTTACTGTATGGCACAGAGACATGGACAATGAACAAACAACTGGAAAATCGTATAGATTCTTTAAAGATGTGGATATACAGAAGATTAGGTCGTATTTCATGGGAAAAAAAGCTATCAAATACAGACGTACTGAGGAAATTGGGAATGAAAAGAGAGTTGCTAGGTGAAATAAAAAAGAGACAAGTGAAATATTTTGGCCAAATTAAAAGACATAACAGTATTGTAAAGATCATCCTAGAGGGAAAGGTTCAAGGTAGGTGAGCGAGAGGCAGACAGCGTTACAAGTGGGAGGATAACATCAAGAGATGGACGAACAGCAGTATAAGTGAGTGTACAACAAAGGCAAGAGACAGGGCTTGTTGGAGATCCATTGCAGCCAACCTTCATTGTGGAGATGGCACCTGATTGATTGACTGCATGACACAGAATAAACACATATTATATTACTAACTGCATGATACAGAATGAACACATATTATATTACTAACTGCATGATACATAATGAAAACATATTGTATTACTAACTGCATGATACAGAATAAACACATTATATTACTAACTGCATGATACATAATGAAAACATATTGTATCACTAACTGCATGATACAGAATGAACACATATTGTATTACTAACTGCATGATACAGAATGAACACATATCATCACTAACTGCACGATACAGAATAAACACATATCATTACTAACTGCAGTATACAGAATGAATACATATCATTACTAACTGCATGATACAGAATGAATACATATTATATTATTAACTGCATGATACAGAATAAACACATATTATATTAATAACTGCATGATACAGAAAAACACATATATCATACTGACCTCCTGTTTAACATTTCCAGGAGAGAACATGCCAGAGGTTTGTGACATGAGATCTTCATTGATAATCACATCCGCCTTGCTGTCAACTTGAGCTTTTGTATTGTAGGTATTACTGCCTGTTGTCGCAGGACTTGACACAGAGTCGGCAAAGGCCAGCGGGTTGAATGACATAAAGTTTGAATGGGAATCAGAATCAAGGACGTCAAGTGGGAAAATAAGTGGGGAGGGATTATCATTGGCCGATTGTCCTCCAGGAGAATATACTGAAAAAAAAATGCATTAAAACAAACATTTAATTAAAAAACAAACAAACCCGGTGAAGCCCCTCAGAAAATAATATTCCTAAAGAAAACAGTGGTACACTGTAGCTGGCACACACTGTTTTCTTATCTCTCTCCATAAACCTTTCCATCTGTCACAACAAATTACAGTTGTTCCCCTCTCATGGTTAAACAATGATGACCGCATCTCCCAGGTGAATTCTTAGAAAAACCTTTGCATGCGTTCATTTTTTAAAAAGTGGTTGGCACATTGTGTAGTGGTGTCCAAAAATGGAACCCTGGAACCCACATTTCTAGTTATACCATGACCAGGTTATCTCAGTGTGTCCTATCCAGTGCCAGCATCTTTTTCTCAGTTCTTGCTGACCACTGGAATTTGTTTTGATTCTCTCCCAAAGCTCAAAGTTAGTGATCCTGACATACTATTTAACTCTCTTCTTTCTTTCCAAGCAACAATTAATAGTCTACATTCATAAGTTTATTCAGGCGAAGATCGGAATACCTATGGATGAATCCACAGAGATAAAGGACCTTTTTCAAGCCTAAGTTTCACTCGCATATGTAGACCTATATTTTTTTTTGGACTAACTGACAATCAATGGGTGATGTGGTCACCATCACGCTGGCTGCCTTGACTTCCCAAGTCAGTACCTTGTACCTGTTTTGGACTGGATCAACTTGGCAGCCATGGTCAATTTTTAAAAGAAAAAAATCCATCTTAATGCAGATTTGATCCCTAGACCTTCAGGCCAGCAGGCAAGTGTCTAGCCACAAAGCTCCCTCAGGTGATGATGATACTCCTGAAATAACTAATAACCGAAAAACCTAAGCAGCGTGATCATTCTACTCAAATGTGTACCACCAACCAGAGTACATACAGGTCAACTTGTTAATCATCAGATGCCACAGTGTAACATCTGGCACCTGAGAGTATTATTTCCTCAATTTAAATATACCACGAGCCACTTCAGGTGACTTGCAATTCAACTACAACGTTACAGAATTTAGTTCATCTCAGATCGGCCCAGCCTTGAGTGTGTACCCGGTGCAGTCCTGGGAAGTAAAGGTGGCCTGTTGATTGGTCTATAAAAATATAGGTCTAGCCCTATATGCCTAGAGGCGGAGAAAGGGGTCCTTTACACATGCTAACATGTGATTATACACAACACAGTGAAGTTAATTTTCCAAACTTGCAATGTCTCATTTTTATTTCATATTAAAACTTCTTTCTCGAAGGTTTCAAAAAAAAAAAAAAATGATGAGAGTTGCACTGTGTCCACTTCATCCTTAGCAGCAGGTAGAGTCATCTCCACATTAAAGGTTGATTGTAATGTCTCCACAACTCTTTGTCTTTATAAAGATTCCATCACATATTCATCAAATGCAACTGCCTGTTTTACCAGTGCAGCAGCAATGTCAGAATCGTGTCTTTCCGTTTAAGCTCAGGAGCGAGGTCAGGAATGATGGCAGATTCAAGAAATCTGAGCTTTCTATTGTTTCTGACTTGTTTGTTAAAATTTACAATGGGAAAACATTGCTTTGATTTAAAGAGTAATGAATGCGTTTCTCACAAAACAATAAAACCAAACTAAGGCAGCAATGTTTACACCTTTTACAAACCAACAAAACTAAACTAAGACAGTCTTCTATGTACTATACTCACCTGAATTATCCATCAAATTGTCACTGTTCCCACTAAACAACTTGCTGTCATACGACTGACCTATGCTAAAATTCAACCCAGAGGTCAGTGGACTCAGCTCTGCCATCCCAAGATCTGGGAAAGGGGATGGGGCTTGTAAGGAAGAGGGACTGCCCAGGTTGAGGACATCACTGTAGCTCTGATTGCTGGCAACTGAAGAGTTCATGTTAGCATTACTATCTTGCTGCTGGGCAGACGACACGTTCCCTGTAGTTGATGTGGTGGAACTAGATGACTGGGAGTGTCCACCTCCAGATTTGGAGTGCTCTCGGAAGCTCTGCTGGGCCGCAGACAGGAAGGCCTGCAAATTAGATTACTTTACAATTAATGATCATCATTAAAACCTTTCCCAAAACAATTCTTGACTGGCACCGTTTTTCCAGACAGCATTATTATACTGCGCTATGAGGAGGCATGGGCCTCAAAGCCTATAGCGATGGCGAGTGTGACTTGCAAGACCCGCTCATGTTAAGTTAAGAAGTCCACTACAAAAAAGCTTGGGATTTCAGGACCGTTGTTGTCAACATGTGTGTTTAGTCTGTTTTTTGCTCAAAGGCTCAGCTTTCTTCCTTCAGTCTCATTTCCTTCCCAATGTGCCCCTCCACACAGGTCCATTGCATTTTGTATGCCAAAATAATGACTCCTATACTATAAGCCTGTATCAACTGGTGACTCACAGAAAAGAGGAAGTTAAATGGTATGACTAAATCACTTATTGGGAGCATTGGAAGAGAACTATAAAACATTCTACTGAGTCAAGAGATAAGGAAGATACTGGTACGGAATAAATCAGAAATTAAGAAACCCACCAATAATTTAATGAAAGTATTACTTCAAAGAAACTCACTAGGACATTTTCTTGTTAAATAATAAGAAGCCTAGACTCTTGTAAAAACAGGAAGAAGAGTGGCTGTAGCCAAAAGATAGGACAGCTTAGGGCAAGTTGGTTGATGGTCAACAGTCTTTTGGGGGAACAGGGACATCTGACTAATACGCTTGTTCTCTCTTTCAGTGTCAGACATCCATTGCCTTATGTCATAGGGAGGCAATAATAACAACAAACCCATTGGTGTTCTACATCCACAAGGACCAAATACACAAATCCTTAGAGCAGTGTTTCCCAAACTGGGCGGTACCCGGAGGGCTCTGGGATAGTCTAGCGAGTGGTGGGGGGGGGGGGGGGGGGGGGGGGGGGAGGGAAGACAGTCTAAGGGGTGGTAGCAGCCTCAGGTGTGTTGAAGGGTGCTGAATAAAAATAAGGCAGCTGTGAGAAAGCATGAATTAGAAGACGGAAAAAAAAAAAAGAAAGGAAAATAACATTGATTAACCGTTTCTACCTATTTTAATCCTCTTTCAACATCCTATCCAAGATCTGCTGATGGTGAATCATGACAGCCTATGCTTATCAGCATGGCACATTTGATGAAGATATTTCTAGGGATAGGAGTGCTGGGTGATTTTGTTGGTTCTTTTTGAGTAAAAAAACAAATTAGGGGTTGGGGTGGGAGCAACAACAAAAAAAAAGTTTGGGAATCTATGCCCTAGAAGATGAAAATAAAAAGTCCAATATTATCAGAGATTTTCAGAATCCTTATCTAAACATAAACATATTAAAACTTATATAATATGTTTATCTTTCTGCTGCTTGAGGAATACAAAATATCCAAAACATAATATGTAAGCCAAAATAATAACAAGCGGCATTTTAATACCACACTGTGGTCATCAAGGTTAAACACAGCCTCTGACAAAAACAAATGAAAGAAAAAACTGAGGCGAACAAAATAAGATGCACACAAAAATTTTTTTTTTTACTCTTGGTGTTATCATAAAGGTCAAATGAAAAACTTAAGTTTGAAATATTTAATTCAGTTGTGCGTCCATCTTAAATTCTGCCACCGTTACCTTAAACCTTTTCACATAATAATTATATATTTGACAGCAAGCATGCTAATTATATACGGCAGCAAACACAATAACATCAACAGTGAGTAACATGTGATAAATTGGTTAATGTATGAACAACACAGCTCAAATAACACTGAGTGAAAATGAAGAAATAGTCGAACTGCTACATCCAATGAACAGTGAATAATAAAGAACATATACTAACAGCTAACAGCTTTTGAATGTTGAATTAAGAATCCACATCATAGCACTCAGGACACTCTCATAAGCGTTTCATCCTTATCTTCAGCATCAAGCAGAGAGTTCCAATTTCTATGGCACTATAACTGGATTGTACATCCATCTGGCCTTTTCCTTGAGTGTTAAGCATCGGCCAGATCCCCTGGTAACTTCCCGCAGCGCCATTCTTCTCAGACCGTAATGATCTATTTGTACCTCCACAAATAGAGAGGGCCCTCACAACATTTAGCTTGTCATACACCAATTCACTACCAGGTGGTGCACAACCGGCCAGTCTATCTGCCTGCTCATTTCCCAACACACCAGTATGACTTGGAAAAAATATTCAAAGGATGCTAACTACCCAGGACATCTGAAGCGATGCTTGCCATTCTGCATGCAGCATGCCTGTCTCCACCTTTCTCAGCATGCTCTGTGAGTCAGTTACAGTTATGACGTGTATGTACAGCTGATTCTCAAGCCAGGCAGAAGGCAGCAGTGACTGTCTCCACCTCCATTCTCAAACTAGACGACCTGATATCATATGCCAGGCTTTGTTGCACTAAGTGATGTCCATTCAGTTTTGCTATGAACCCCCATGCACTTTGTCTACCTCTCAACACAGAGTTATATGTATAGATAATCACATCACTTGGGCGGTAATTGTCATGAACCATTTGTTGAACTTCTGATTCTGCAGCACCATATGGCCAGTCCCTGCACTCTAGACCTACAGTGATTAGAACTCTACAAAAGTCGGATTCTTGCTCAGATACTTTGACACAGTCCTCTCCTCATCCCAGATCTTTCAAGCCTGCACATATGTCTAACTGTGTCTTCAGCCTGCACCATGCAAGACCTTCCTCTTTTTGGTCTGTGACCATTAACTCTACCTATGGCTTCATGCAGGAGGTGCTTCTTGTCTGCAGCTACTCTGAGATATGACTTTGCTTGCAGAACTTGGAGCCTATCTGCAAAAGTAGGCAGTGCAAGTATATATATCATATATCACACACATACTACCGGGGTATCTCTTGTACATCCTAGAACTGCCCGCATGGTTTAATTCTGAATGCGTTCAAGTTTCCTCAGCTGACTCTCTGATATGGTAAGCATTCCATCATGTTAGCTCCAGCAAGGCCTTTCTTGTTATGGTATATTCAGGTTTTCTCATCATGTTTCCTAGCAAGCTTTCCTGGCAAGCAGACCAACAGATAAGCAATGCCCCTGCATTTTTAATCCCTGCGTCTTTTTTAGGATGAAATTTTTCCTTATTTGAAGCCCCACCCTGGCTTTTGCCAGGGGCGCAATATAGGCAGGCTATAAATATGGCCAATTGTCTGAACGCAGTTTCTGGGACCTCTCCACGGTTATCCGTGTTTATCGCTTGTGTGATGTCCTGGTGGGGTAGAAAGTCAGTCAGTCAGTCAATGCCCCTGCACCTGAAGAACAATGGACACAGCAGACATATCCAACAATATACTGACTGGGCTAGTGGTTGACAAATCTCCGACACAAACATGATAACATGACCTGAGAGTAATGCATAGTCAAGCACATCTATGTCGCCTATAAGGCCAAGATAGGAGACATTAAAACCAACTACTTCCTCATGGGGACCATCAGTAGAGGTACCTTGGAGTGGCTGCTGCATCGGAGGAGTCAGCACGCATTGAAAGTCCCAATGTATAGTGACGTTGATCGTAAAACATAACATTTCTGGACTTATTGATCCCTTGAAAAATGTTTAGTTATCTGCCAAAGCTTGCACTGGTGATTCTGCTTTGCCATTTAATTATCTCTTCTGTTCAGTCATTAGTCAATGAATGTTTGTAGTTCATTAGCAATTATTTTAGTCTTCAACATGTTTCTGATCCAGACAGCAGTATTGATTTGACAAAAGAGTTTATTATTACAAATTCAGTTCTAATTTTAATTTTTTTCTGACCCAGACAGGTGTCTTAGTGCTGTGAAAGTTTCTCTTGCATTTTGTTTTAATAACTGTTCACTATTTACCCATTTTTGCCTCCCCTGGTGTATTAGATATAAGGTGTAAAACTCCACAACCTTGAGTGGGATTTCATTAAAAACATCAATAGTATCTACAGGCTTACCTGCATCAACTCAGCTTTAAAGGTTCCGTTAGCTTGAAGCAGTTTCTGTAACTCAGCCATCCTCAGGCGATATAGCTCCTGGGGGGAGGGGTATGGGGCAATGGGAAGGTTGGTGGTGTGGGTTCGACTTGACTCTCCGCTGACTTCTTTGAGGCGTTTTGGGCGGCGACCAAGTCGTGATGCTAGTTAGAGTGGACAAAAAAGGAAAATCAAACCACATGAAATATGTAAATACTGCACAGAAAGAAAACTACACATTTTAATTATTCTACATGTTAAATGTTAAATATCTCACATTTCTGTTCACAAATCATTTTAAGAAACTGCTGGCAGAATAAGGATATATTAGGAGGCTTCTTTCATACTTACAGCTTCAAAAATCAATAACAGTGTGAATGTCTAGGAAGCCAGGGTGGTGTAGTACAGGGCTGTTCAAGGGCTATTCAACTAGTCGCCAGATTTGGCCCCCAAGGCCAGGCAAGTGGCCCACTGGCTGCATTGTATTCATGATATTTCTATACTGGGTCTGGGCCTCTGAGGATCCCCATTTTTTTTTAAATGTTTGCCCCTTAGTAAATTGAGTTAATAGCCCTTGTGCAGTAGCTAGATAACTTCCTGCAAGACTTTAGGTCTTGGGTTCAAATGGAAGCCGATTATTTTAATTAACCTAGAGCTCCCAGGTTGACCCAGCCCAAAATGAGTGCCAAGAAATGTACTGGGAAGTAAAAAGTGACTGGTATGATGTTAACCTCATCGACTTCAAGTGCCAACTGCTCTATAAAATATTAGTCTAGCACTCAAATCACAAAAACAGGGATGACTGCAGTCAAGCTAGTATCAAGAAACATATCCACTGAACTGTGATTGAGAAGCATAATAAAGTGGGGGAAGCTGGGAGTGGGTGCATACACAAGAACAATTTAAACGTTTCAGCAGTAGGGCATTAGTATATTACAAATTACTGTTAGTTTATTATTAATTATAATTATAATTGTTGTTCCTAAATCTTTTTCCGTTTCCTACATTTGATAGTTTATTTACGTCATTCCCCTGTGTGGGGACTGGTGTCCACGATTATCTCCCCTCTTTCTTGCGCTGCCTGCTGATAAATGAACACAGGCAAATCATACATTTTGGCATTACTTCTATTCATCCTAATTTATTATTATTACTATTTTCGCCCCTTAATTTATTTTTTCATCCCTCATAATCATTTCCGCTTTCTACATTTTATAGTTTATTCGCGTGACTCCCCTATGTGGGGGACTGGTGTCTAGGTTTGTCCCCCCCCCCCTCTTCCGATTTGATGTTTGGCTCCAGTTAAAATGTCTGACTGTTCCTGTACTCTCCCCCACACCATTTTTTTGGTTATTGTCATAAATCTTTGTATCAGGTTATCACCATTATGCCAACCACCGTAACTTCCTCCCAAGTCATTTTCTGGGACCCTTCTAGCCTAGGTCTACTTAGGAGGCATCAGGTAAATTATCAAAATCTACCTATAAGTAGATTCGAACCCAAGGCCTGCAGGCAATGTCTAGCCACTGAACTACTGTGGCTCCCGACAAAGGTCATCATCATCAAATACCACTTTTGCCATTAGGCATCCTGGGAGTCACAGTCTGTGATCCACTGCATGAAGGGTAGCAATGGCTACTGTCATTCTAAGTCAATGCAGAAGGTCTTTAATAGCATCAATCCATGTTCAACTACTGCATCCCCTTGATTTCACTTCATATCTTTTCATGTGTAGTGCCTGAGTTGGTAACAGTTCTGGTTGCATTCTAACGAGATGACCTAACCATCTGAATTCTGTTTCTCAATGAACTTGCTGCATGGTCTTGCTTCCATTGTATTGCTACATTTCTCACTTTGTTTCAGACGGTTAAGTTGGCGGCTCTCCACAAGCACCTCATTTCACAGCTGTTAATTTTATGTAGGTTGGCCTCTGACAATGTCCAAGTTTGTTACTGGTAGTACAATACTGGTATGAATGTGCTGTTTAAAATCTGTTTCTTAGCCGTCATACTTATATTTGGAAGTCTTAATAACGACATCAGTCGGTATATAAACGCACTGGCTCATTGGCATCTTGTTTCTAGTTCCTGATATAATCTGCCATACTCCGAGAATATACTTCTCAGTTTTTTAATTCTGTAACTTAGTTCAATATTATCATTTAACCCTATTTGTATCAAACATATCATTCTTTATATATAAATATTTATATATATATTCTTCATCAGCATTTGAGCCCCTGAGGTTAACTGCTGCAGATATCTCCCACCTCCATTTATCTCTCTGGCTGGTCTTCTTTTTTCATTTGGTGACACCACGTGTTTGCAGGTCTGTCTGAATATTATCTCCCCATCATTTTTTTGGGTCTACCTTGTGTTCTATAACCATTCAGCTCCCTTGTGTATAGTTTTATCTGTCATCTGACATTCTCTCAATATGCCCCAGCCATTTCAGTTTATTAGCCCTCATGATGCTAGATTAATGGTGATTTAAACAAATCATGGAGTTGCTTCTCACTCTCTGAACTGAAAGCTGTAAACGAGGGCATCAACACACAGCATATACGGTTTTTAAAATCACAATAGGAATTATAAATAATACTGAGGAAATATATAACAGATGGAAGGAATACTTTGCTGAATTGTTAAACTGTGAAACTCCACTAAATACCTATCCACAGAAAGAGATACTAACATGTGAACCAAACACTGAAGAGCCTGATTGTGAAGGTGTACTGTATGTAATAGCACAGCTTAAAAACAACAAAGCCTACTGGTGCTGATGGGATTGCTAATGAACTTATAAAAGAAGGTGGTCATGCATTACATTTAAAGATATATGAATAAATAAAAACTAACTTGGAAGATGGAGAAATTACCCTGTGAAATTATTATCACCCATTTTTTAACAAACGAGTTAATTATAAATGTGAAAAATATAGAGGAATATCACTATTATCTACTTTAAGATACTATTGACCGTATGGCTCAACAGGCTAAAACCATACGTCGAAGATACATTTGGTTATTACCAAAGAGGTTTCCAACAGAATTAACAATAGATCAGAAAGTCATTTCACAGCAAACAGCAGAGCAAAATTGGAAATAAATAGATATAATATATAATACTATAAATATTCTACATGCCTTGCTTGTCTAGCTCCAAGTGGATAATATCTATTTTCTAATCTACAACTGACACTAAATGCAGGAATGAGGGGAAACCCGAGCTTGTGTTTCCAAGGCTAGATGTGTTGACTTGGTGTGTTCATTTTTGGTTATTAATGTTGTCCCCCATCATTTTCTTGATCTTTTGTCTCTGTATTCATATCCTACTTGGTTGTCAAATCTCCTGTCTACGGCTGATTGAGGTTTGAGCGTCATAAAATATTCAGACCACTTAGTCTAATGTCTCTCATTACAACTCTCTGCATAATTTATACTGTCATTTCCCATTCTGCCTCTTCTGTGGGTAGTTTCTGGGTCCCGGGTAGTGTTCTATATGTCAAGTAAATGAGTAAAGAACACCTTTCACACCAGTAGTGTAATGGGTATATATCTGTGTAGACCAATGGTCATTTGATAAATGATGTGATCAATATTATGCCAGCCACCTTTACTTCCCAAAAACCTTACATGGTACTGATGTATGTGGTTGGGTGGCACACTGGCCAAGTTCAAAAAGTTGTTTTTTTTTAAAGTCAATTTTTGGCTGGGTCAAGCTGGAAGCCAACATCTTTTTTTTTTTTTTTTTTGAATCCAACTCAGGGTAGGTTTAAATCTGTAGTGGTCAATCTGTGTTCCTCTTTACAACTCAGAACTTTCAATGAAATTTTTTAACTCTTAGATACAGTGTATTATTTGAAGTGTCTCTTTTTCTTCTTCTTTGCGTTCACTGGCTTTAAACTCCAGGCAAAAAGTTCTGGTTGTTTTACCACATCTGGACTTTCGTCTTTCCCAGAACTAGAGTTTTTTTTTATACTTCAGTTTTAAAAATCTGGCTTATTTATAAACAGAATCTCGGTTCCTTGGCTTTCAGACAGATACACTCCGACTTTGAAGGAATCATACCTAATTAGTCATTTTTTACAACATGCCTGTTAAAGATGCAGAGGGTCCCCACCTCCCCCTCAACAAATGGGAGCCGGAACCCAAACAGGGACCTGAAGTGATTCAAACCATGTCCAATTTACCACACTAATATTATTACAGCTTCAGTAATCAAGACACTTCAGTAAAATATACAGTAGGCCTCTATTCTATTATTTTTTTTTATAATTCATGAGTTGACATGTGGGGTTTTTTCTTCTGCAGTCAAATCGGCCATGCTAAACACGGAGTCTTGTCTGGGTCACACACAGTATTGTGCATCTAGGGCAGGCATGGATCTTCAACAGCTTGGGGTAAAATCATCATCATAAACTACTAAACCACTTCTGCCATTAAGCTTCATGGGGAGATCAATTTGCGATCCAGTACTCCCTGGTTTTTGTCAAGTGTCTTAAATGTCGATCCATTTCTGTCATGGTCATCCTCTTGATCTTGTAGCTGATCTTCTGAGATATAGTGCCTATGATGGTACCTGATGTTGCAAATAAAAGTAAGTAAAGGTCCCTTTTTCGCGCCTTTAGGCGTATAGGGCATATAGGGCTAGACCTATATTTTGTATAGACCAATCGGCACAAGATGGGTGATGGCATCACGCCGGTCGCCTTTACTTTCCAGGACTGCTCCCGGTACCCACTCAAGGCTGGGTCGACTTGGGAGTCAAGGTCAATTTTGAAAAAAGTCAGGCTTTGCCAGGCAGTGAACCCATGACCTTCTGATTCGCACGCGAGCGTCTAGCCGCTGCGCCATGGGGACTCTCTGATGTTGCATATGCTGTTTACAATCTGTTTCTATTAACTCTGTTGTTAAACTTTGTTTTTCTGTAAGTCCGTCTGAAGCAGTAAGCTTCAATTTTTAATTACCAATCATTACGTAGAAATTACTTCCAAAAAATGAGCATGAAAGCAGTGGTTTTTGTGAAAGTACACTACAAGTTAACCCTTTCAGACCCAAGCAACGTGTTTCATAAAAATACTGTGGATGCAGTACACCCATGCTTTTCTTGTCATCACTTTGCTTCAGTCAGATATCAGCTATGACATTCTGGGACTGGATGAGTCACACCCCTCCCCCAATTCTCTCCCTTTTTCACTGCCTTAGAGAGAGATGACTGCGGACAATGAAAACAGAAATATCCCATCCAATAGCAAGAGATTACAGTCAGGAAAGATAAAGACACAAAGGGATTACACAAGGGGGTAGGGGAGAAGAGATATAGAGAGAGTGCGCGTGCATGCATGTGTGTGTATGTGTGTGGGGGAGGGGGTGGTGGGTGACATTTAAAAAAAATCCGAAGCTAAACCTCATGTAAGCCAGATATAATCATTATCACACTACAAAGTTACTGACCTTCTCTGGACATTCCAACCTCGAAGCATTTCTTTAACCGGCAGTATTGACAACTGTTTCTGGTGAATGGTGTTATCTCACATTTCTCCTCATTGGCACATTTGTGTGTCATACCTTGGGTTATACATCTTCTGAAAAATCCCTGTCAAAAGAAAGTTTTAAGTCATTAAGAAGGTTCACATGTCTGGTCTAGTAGATTTGTCTCCTACCGAGAAGGCAGTCCGGATAAAAATGGATATGCAAGATAAGATGCCTTCTTCTTCTTGTGAATTCCGGCGGAAAGTTTTGGTTGTTCGTCAATTTAGACTTTTGGCTTTCACCTGGACCAGAGTTTTACGTGTACATCCATTTTATTGGCTTATTTGTGTGCAGTTCTTGTTCCCTGCCTCACCGGCAGATGTACTCCGACTTCAAGGGAAGAAGTCAAGCCTATCTCTAGGATGACTGTGGCCATTGTTTTGTGAGACGAGATGTTGTGTGGTGTCCTCTTTGTCCATTTATCTACAGGTGTTGCCCCCGGAGAACACCCCTTAGAGCAAACCTCGTGAAACATCGTGATGTACCTCAGTGCGGTGAGGACAATGCTGAGTGTTGATAGAGGATGTACGTAGTTAGGATTTGACTGCGATAAACCACGTTCAGGAGATGTTACTCATCTAGGCTGTGGTAAATCTCTTGGTCAAGGGTTGAGTCTCAGCAGCACAGTTTTCCATTCACTCCACAGACTTTAGAGTTGTCATTTAGAGGTACATTTGGCAAGCAGACTTTACTCATGTTCCAAATGAGTTTTGATAGTTTTCACCTATGCGTTTAGGGGCAGTTGATGAGAGCCAGAAAGGACACTACACCTCTGGGGGCCGCCGACGGGGACGTGCAGCGGGAGTCTTGCATGAGATTTCGTAAAACCAGAACAGTGAAGGGCTGGTGCCTGAGTGAGGTACACAGTGTCTCCTTATACATCTAACATCAACTTAACTTTCTAACACACCTGTAACATAAATTACCACGCCACTGATGCATTCAATATTTCAAGTGAAACATATAATCGGTTTAGGGTCTGGGGACCCAGTCTGGGGGAAAACAAGAGCAAACCCACTGCCCTGCTAACAAGCATGTCATAAAAGGTGACTAATTAGGGGTGTTTCCTTCGAAGAAAGAATACATCTGCCTGAGAGGTGAGAAACTAACAGTCTGCATACGAATAGGCCAGATCTGTAAAACGGATGTCTATGCAAAGCTCAAGTTCTGGAAAAAGACCAAAATCCAGAAGAAGAAAAAAAAAAGAACATTCTGCCAGAGTTTACAGCTGATAAAAGCTCAACACAAGAAAAATTGAAATAGTTTTTTTTTTTTTTTTTTTCAGTGAAAGACCTGATTTTACACTTTGAAGAAGAAGAAGCATTAATACTTATGTACTGGCATTTTGCCTTTTTGAAAATCCAATGAATTGCTTTGACAAACAAAATTCAATCATTTTTGTATCAATATAGAAATCAAACACAAAAACACACACCATACCAAAAATGCTGACATTTCAATTAAAAATATTCACTTCTACTTCAAAACACTGCCAAGAGCTAAACAGAACTTTTCAGTAATTTAGTCATCCAGTAATGTGCTGAAGATACATAGTGTTAGCCAAAATGTTTCAAACAGAGCATCAGCACAACCTATAGTTCTCTGAAATCAATGTATTTTTAATATACCAATTAGCACTTGAATGAATGGTGATGTGATCAAATATCTTGCCTGTCTTTATTTCCTAGAACAATAATTGGCTGCTATTTTTATGCTAGACAGACCTAGGAATCAGGTTAGTTATAAAAGTAAAAATTAAACCTCAATGAGGATACAAACACATAACCACTGGAGATACAGGCAAGAGTGCTAGTCAGTGTTTTACTGCAGGTCCTGATTATTATATTAACTAAAAAGACAACATGTGCATAAAATGACTGCATAGGCCGTAAGCTCAGGTTACTGACTGCAAAGGTTTTTAACACCTCTCTCAATGTATACTGCTCAAACATCTGTGTGTCAATATGGCAACCAAAAGATAACTGCTCAAGAGTAAACTCATATGAGATCTTTGTTTCCAATGTCAGACCTCGTCACTAACTAGGATACAGGACACAGAGATCACATGTGAGATAAAATGCCTGAGAAAAGAAATCAATGTTGCCAGAATAAATGTATGAATGAATCAAGACTGAAATCACTGCACTCCAGACATTCCCACACTGTGCTCCGCCTCCTTTTTCAGTAGCCAGCAAAGAGTTTACCTGCTAATAGTACTAGTTGCAATCTGCCTAACTCTGCTTATGCTTTCCCCCTCAGCATTGAATATCATTTCAGCGAAATATGCCGGGCAATAAATTGTGCGATGTATTGTTTGTGTCCGCATTATTTAAATATCATCAGAATGCCTGCGCTGGGAAAGTGTGAACTGACCGCATCTACGAAGTAAGCAAATGTATGCTCAAGCGCCGACCTTGTTTCCAGGGAAAACCTGACCATGTTGATTGTCTGACATATTGAAATGGCTGCAAGTGGGAGTGTTTTTGAATGCAACTTTATGAGATTTGAAGTGCTAGTGGTTGGAAGTGTAACTGAATACTCTTGTGGATCCTTCTCTTCTAGCGTAATTGTTATCCTAGACATCAAACCTCTGGCCCAGTGACCGAAGAACATTGTTGGAGAAATAAACACAGTAGTTATCAGCTGTTCAGTGGTTCTAAACAGCTGTTCATATTTCAAGCTTGCTGAGTCATCTGTCAATGTTCCGGAGCAGGCTGCATGACCAGATCTCAAGAGCATCACTGCACTACTATGCCAAAATAACACTATTTCTTTCTACAATATAATTTACATTCAGTACAATACGTTCTATCTAGGCAAATTGCTTTCCCCTAACAATTTTCATGGGCACTGACTATACTCTCTGTGATTTCCAACTCCTGTGAAGTTTGTCTAGGTGCAATTAGCACATGAGACACATGAAACTTTATTTATTTATCACCATGAAAAGATTCAGTATTTGATCTACTACCTGGATGTTTAGGTGACGTGCCCTATCTGACAGCAAACTCTATATATCTCGGAGCCAGAGGTAGGCACTTAGCTTTTTCAGCCATGTCACCTTCTACAGTACAAAAAAACTGATACACTATATAAATGTTTCTGTTACACTGATTCAACTATGTGGTTCTGAAGAAGAAAAAAGTCACCCAGCATTTGCTATAAGATAAACAAAAGTATTCCTTAAATTTTAAAATAAATAATACTCGAATTATTCTTAGAGTGTCGGTCTGCTTGCTTTCAGTTTTCATCCAAATTTATTCTGTGCATATTTGTTTCTTCTGAACGAAAAATTTCAACATTGCAAACATAAGGAAGAAATAATCGATACCATTTAGAAAGAGAGACATTTCAAAATGTCAAAACTATCCCAACTGTTTACAATGAAAACAAGACAAAGAATCAATACCAGTGTAATTTGTTCAACAGGTACTGAACTGCTTGAAAGCATTTCTACCACCAATGAAAACAATATGAATCAGGAAGATCAAAACTGTTAGAAATAACTAGGGCTGTACCGAATATTCGCTTCAGATTCGCTTCGGGGCCGAATAGTGGACCTATTCACTATTCGCTTTTTGGCCGAATAGTTGCGGTCGGGCCAAATACAAATAGTAGTTACCTTACACCCGCCTCTGCATACACTGCCTTAATACTGACAACATGGGACGATTAGTTTTGTTGAAAGCTAATGCAGCTTTCACGCTGTCAGTGACAATTTCCAAGTTTAGTTACTTGTAATAATCCTTAGGATTTTTTAATTCCTAGTTAATAGTCACCACAGACTGACTGAAGGATGCAAAACATAACTGTTTTTAAATGTTTACTATTCTGTACGAATACTAACTAGACATGGAAAGAATATAAACTCCAGCCACATCCAAGTCGATAATATGAAAATCAAACGAACAGAAACATAAGTACTTGGGTGCAAACTTCAACTGCTCTAACATGCTGAGAGAAGAAATACAATCTAGAAATAAAGTATACTATGCCCTTAAACATCTGCTAAAGTCAAAGTGTCTGTCTCGCAACACCAAGATCAAAATATATAAAACGTTGAAAAGACCGGTCGTTTTTTATTGGCTCTGAAACTTGAAGCAGGGAAAAAAAAGAGATGAGGCCTTATTACAAATCTTTGGACCCATCAAAGACGCAAACAGCGGGTAATGGAGAGTGAGAAGCAACAACGTAACACATAATCTGTTTAAATCACCATTGATCACTGGCATCATGAGAGCTAACAGACTAAAATGGTTGGGGCATACTGAAAGAATGTCAGATGACAGAAGTAAAACTGTATACACCTGAGAGAGGAATGGGCGCAGACCATGAGGCAGACAAAAAAGAAGTTCGAGAGATAATGTCCAGCCAGACTTGCAAACAACTGGTGTCACAAATTGTGAAGATAAGGCCAGCCAGAGAGATGAATGGAAACGAGTGATATCTGCAGCAGTAAAGGTCAAGGGCTCAGAATGTGCTATAGAAGAAGATGACTACTCTGTGCTACTTTATGTGAAGTACAAGTTCAGCTTACATTTGACATTATAAATGTGCTGCTGTTGTTTTTTATTTTTTTTTAGATATATTTTATTCACTAAACACTATTCATATTCGGCCGAATAGTTGGTCCCGTTATTCGTATTCGGCCGAATAGTGAAAATCACTATTCTGTACAGCCCTAGAAATAACCAATGAGAGACAGTAACAGTATTCTTCCTACAGTCCCTGCTGTGTGACATTGGTAAGAAATAACCAATGAGAGACAGTAACAGTATTCTTCCTACAGTCCCTGCTGTGTGACACTGGTAAGAAATAACCAATGAGAGACAGTAACAGTATTCTTCCTGCAGTCCCTGCTGTGTGACATTGGTAAGAAATAACCAATGAGAGACAGTAACAGTATTCTTCCTACAGTCCCTGCTGTGTGACATTGGTAAGAAATAACCAATGAGAGACAGTAACAGTATTCTTCCTACAGTCCCTGCTGTGTGACATTGGTAAGAAATAACCAATGAGAGACAGTAACAGTATTCTTCCTACAGTCCCTGCTGTGTGACATTGGTAAGAAATAGAGACAGTAACAGTATTCTGAGAGTGACATTGTAAGAAATAGAGAGACAGTATTCTTCCTACAGTCCCTGCTGTGTGACACTGGTAAGAAATAACCAATGAGAGACAGTAACAGTATTCTTCCTGCAGTCCCTGCTGTGTGACACTTGGTAAGAAATAACCAATGAGAGACAGTAACAGTATTCTTCCTACAGTCCCTGCTGTGTGACATTGGTAAGAAATAACCAATGAGAGACAGTAACAGTATTCTTCCTACAGTCCCTGCTGTGTGACACTGGTAATCAAGTCTCTCCACAACCTTGTACAGAACACAGTGTTTATGAGTATCCACAGTAGGTTACAATTTGGTTCTACAGGGTCAGTGCCCATACAGAGTAGGTTGCCCTTGCCATTGTCCCATCCACTCTCTGACTCTCTGTCATCTTCTCTTCCTCAGGTTACCTCATCAAAGTGTGGGGAGATGTAAGGACCTTCTATGTGATCTTTCTAGTACATTGTATACGTTGACAATGTCTCTAAGGCAATTCTTGTTGCCATGGTTCCATTTATGTGTGCGGTCTTCACCTTGCTCTGATTTCATTACATTTCTTCAGCATGGTTCTCTCTCTCTCTCTGTGTCTGCTAGTACCAGGACATTCCTGTCAGACAGTCAAACCATCTCATCTGTTGCTTTTAATTAGATGTATGTATGACTGGTTTCAGTCCTAATCTTATAAGAATTTCTGTACTTGAAATTATCTCTTCTTGTTACTCCGGCAGTTAATCTAAGATGTCTCTTGTCTGTTGTGATTTTGGTTCATTAGTTGTAAAACTTACATCTGACACGGGAAGCGTTAAGTTTGTTGATTCCTCCATCCACTCTTAACGTATGTTGATTTCTCCATCCACTCTTACTGTATGATGCTTTTTCCCTCCACTCTTACCGTATTTTGCTTTCTCCGTCCTCTCTTTTTATATGTTGATTTCTCCATTCTTTATTCCTGTATGTTAATTGCTCCCTTCACTCTTACCATATGGTGCAAATTTATCCACCCACGCTTATGTAAATTCACTTGCTTGTTTTATCTCTGCGTTACTTTCCCCCCCTATGCCCCCCCCCCCCCCCATTCTATCACCACTGTCTCTGTCTTTACAATGCTTATTCTTTTATATTGATTTCTCCATTCTCTATTCTTGACTTGACTGAGACGCTAGGGAAACTTCTCTGACTTAATTTGGGTTCCAAGGGACTCTTACTGTTCTGAAAACTGTTCCAACTTACTGTACTGCTTTACTCCATCCACTCTGCCTGCTATGTCTGATTTCTCCATCCACTCTTAGCTATGTTCTTTCTCCTCCACCTGCAGGAAGGAGGTGCTTGATATCTTACTGTAGTGTTCATTTCCCACTTCTTCCCAGGTATGTAGCATTTCTCCGTCCACTTTTTATAAGAGATGCACCGATTTCAAGTCAAACTTTACAGTATGATGATTTCACCATCCACTCTTCTTGTATGTTGATTTCTCCATTCTCTATTCTTGTATGTTAATTGCTCCCTCCACTCTTACCATATGTTGATTTCTCCATCCACTCTTACCGTATGTTGATTTCTTCACCCACTCATACCATAAGCAAATGTATCTACCCATGCTTATGTAAATTCACTTGCTTGTTTTATCTCTGTGTTATTTACTTTTAAAGATATGCCCTCTTTTTGTCTATCACCACCATGCTTATTTTCCTATTCGATTTGTCACATGTGGCCCTGACTTGACTGAAACGGATAGGGAAACTCCTCTGACTAGCAGGGTTAAAGTGACGACTGTCCTCACTAATCAGAGTGCTTAGCTGGCACTTTACCCTTGCCTGCAGGCCAGTGGAGGGAAGGAGGTGCTTGACATCTGCTGAGTTGACCATCAACCACTACCCAGGAGGCTAGCATTAGTTTCAGTATTTTATAAGAGAAACACCGGTAAAAGTCAAACTTTACGGGTCGCTGAGTGAATTACAAAAGACAGTGAAGTTCATACTAGAGACATCACTGCAGATATTGACAATCTATTTCAAGCGAACAGAAGAAGAAGTATTTTATACTTCTGTATAACAGTACTGGCATGTCGAATTTGCCTTTTTGAAAATCAAATAAATGCTTCGGCAAACCAAATTCACCCATTTGTGGATCAATATAGAAATCAAACGCACACTAAAACATCATACCAGCAATGCTGACATTTCCATTAAAAATATTCACTTCTACTTCAAAACACTGCCAAGAGCTAAACAGAACTTTTCAGTAACATTGTCATCCAGTAATGGGAAAATAGAAGAGATGTAAATAATGTTTCTGTGGATTTTAAAAAAGGTGTATGATAGTGTACATAGAAACAGTTTATGGAATGCTATGAAGGACTTTGGAATACCAAAGAAGTTAATTACCATGACCAAACTGTGTATGGAAGACACTTGTAATATAGTAATATATAAAGGCAGAAAGTCAGACCCTTTTCAAATAACATCTGGTTTAATTAAAGCAACTTGGCCCTAGAGAAAAATATAAGGAAATTGAAACAAGAGTGTACTATGGGAGAATCTACAAGAATACTTGGATATGCAGATGACACTGATATTGTTGGAGAAAATGAACTAGAGACTCTGTTAAAACACTGACTCTCTTAAAAGAATCAGCTCAGAAAATTGGACTAGTTATCAGTCAAGACAAGACAGAATACATGATAATAACTAGATAGGGAAAGGATATAAACTCCAGCCCCACACAAGTCGATAATATGCATATCGGCCTTGATTATATGATAGATTCCATAAATCTGGGAGGAATGTGGCTTTTCTGCCTACCCTGATAGTGAACCCGGACCACCAGGAGTTCGTCACCCGGTCGCAGTGCAGTCAGGTTTAACCAACTCAGCTAGCGAGCTGGGCATAAAACATTGATAAGACCAGTCATTTTATATGGCTCTGAACTTGGAGCACAACTAAAAGAGATGAAGCCTTATTACAGGTTTTTGAAACCAGAGTCTTACAACAAATCTTTGGACCCATCAAAGATGCAAACAACGGAGAATAGAGAGTGAGAAGCAACAACGAAATTCATAATCTGTTTAAATTCCAATTGATCACTGGCTAACTAGACCACGAGGCAGACCAAGACAACTATGGTGAGATAATGTCACCAATTGAAAAGAGAAGTCCAACCATACAGATGAATGGAGGCGGGTGATATCAGCAGCAATGAACCTCAAGGGTTCGGAATGCTGAAGAAGAAGAAGAAGAATTACTAAGTGGTTCATGTGCATTTGTGATTCATTGTGGACATACCTTATTATTTGTTTATTGCCATAGTAGTAAGTGGAAAAATTATTATTTCCTTCTACTAATTTCTCTAAACCCACCGTCTGTTTATTTACTAATAATTAACCACTAACATAATTTATTTCTGCAGCAGTTTTCTAATATTATTCCTCAACAATCCCTGTCACTTTTATGTATAAACTTATGTATGTTGTGCAGCAGTCGAATTAGTATGGTCTGTTTTAATGAGTTACACATGTGATATTTCAAAAATTGCATTACCACCCCTTGGTCCTTTGATGATAAATCAACTGGTACTATAAGAATTAGGATATCAAGAATTCAGCAGAAACATTGTGCAGTTTATTGTGACAATGAATGAGCTGCCTGATGACCAGCCTAAATAAGATCTAGCAACTGGCATTCAGTTGCTGATCCAGCTCCAAATACAAACACAGCACCTGACAGTTACGGTTCCTCACCAAAGACATGTGTGGTGATTTGGTGCACTGAATTACCAACACAGTATGCAGTGAGGATATCTATTTCTTTAGTGGAAGTGTCTGTTAGGGGGCAAGGATGTGTACTTTCACCTGATTTGTTTTCATTATACAGTGAATATATGAAGGTTTGAAGGTTTGAACAAAGGATCAACATCATGGCACATGGGTAGTAACCCATAAGTGCACAGGCTCTGTAGCTTCTTCTTCTTCTTTCGTTCGCCTGAAATAAGTTGATATCAGCAATTTTGTCTCTCGTATAAATTTCACTGTCATTGTTAGTTCATTCAGTGGTACATAGAGTTTAGGCTCCACAGTTGTTCTTTCTCGCTAAAAGGTTTGCCTTAATGTGTCAAATTCGGTGCAGTCCTGGAGTACATGCTCTGCTGATTAGGGCCCCTTTCCCCAGGTGTACATGGCTGATACGCCTATCTTGAATTTTGTGTAAATGTGGTTAGGTAATCGGTTGTGTCCTGAGGCGGAGGATAATTACTTGTTTTGATCTGTCCATAATAAAATAGTCATCTTGTGCTGGGGCTGGTGGTTTCCTGATCGATTTATTTATCTTTTTTTTTTTTGGTGCTATTCGACTTGTACATCTGGCTGCACTTTTGTCGCACCTTCTCCTGTCAGTTGATCAGTTTTCTTATTTTCAGGCACTCCACAATGGGAAGGCTGAGTTGTGTCAGCAGTGTTTGCAATTCTGATAATTTCTTAGACTGGAGTGCTTCAAGTACGGATTTTGCATATGTCAGCATTACCACTTACTGTGAGCCAAGATTGGTATTTAGCAGTTTCACTGTTGCTTTCTTGATAGGAGTTTCTGCGTCACAGTGATGGCAGTACTTCCCTGGTGGTACAATTGACTTATCCCCAGTACCATCTTGGAATTCTATGTACACTCCAGCACCACCATTTTTAACTGCACTTTGTGCGGATCCTGTATAGATTCTGAACCCATTGTTCTTGTGGGTATTCTTCATCAATATAACTGAAGGTGGCCATTCTGCGTTGTGTACTATCTTGCCCTTTTTTGTCAAATATTCCTTTCAGATTTGTCTGGATTTGTACTGTTTGCGTTTTTCTCTCCATGGGGTTTGTTCTGGAATACTTTTAAGTGGACAACAAATTTCTGGAAGGTCAGTTGTTTGTCTACATTTTCTTTTTGCTTAGTGTGTATAAAGCTGCTTACTTTTACCCGTCCCAAAGCTAGGTTCTGAAATCTATTTTTCATGAGGTGATCTGGCATACTGAGGAACTTTTCAGCTTGTATTTGCAAATTTTATCTATGCGTTCTCTCAGTGCATGTGTTTTCCCGGCTTTCTCCATTTCTAATATGGGGGTTGATTTCATCCCTACTGTGATCTCTGAGCACTTGATTTTGCACTTTGTCCAACTCCTTTTATGTGGTACTAGATGCTGAACACCATGCAGTTGACCCATATTCCAAGTGTGGTTGTATGCTCTGCTTGTATACTTTATTGAGTATTTTCCCACTGGCTCTCCATGTGGTTCCACTTAGGTTTTCTTAGTATGGCTGTCTTCCTCCTGGCTTTGGTTGCTGCCTTGTTGTTTTCTCCATGTCAACTTGTCATCAAATGTGACTCCAAGATACGCGGGCTCTTCATCATCTCTTAGGGGTATTCCGTTTATTCTGTTGATGTCCACTTTTTGCTTTGGGGAGAAGTTGAAGAGTGTGGTGCTACATTTGTCTGTGTTGATGCTGACCACACCATCTATTCGCCAATGCCTCAAGTGCATATGTAGCCCGCTGTAGTGTTCTTATGACTATCGCTGCATGTTCATTGGTGCACCACAGTACTAGGTCGTCTGCATACATTGCTATTTTGATTCCATTTGGTATCTTAGCAGCCAGGTCGTTGATGAATTAGAGGAAAAGTGTGGGCGACAGGACACCCCCTTGAGGGATTCCTTGTCGCAGCAGAACTTTTTTACTTTTGAAACCATCTACCTGTACCCGGGTTCTTCTGTTATGTAGATATGCTTTAATCCAATTGTACATTCTTCCATTTACTTTATAGTTTCTCAATTTCTTCAAAAGCCCCTCCTTCCAAACCTTGTCAAAAGCTTTCCTTGAATCTATCCATGCCACAAGTGCCAGTTTCTTATCTTGAAAAGCATCCTCTATTTCTTGGGAGAGGTATGTTGTCTGGTCTTTCGTAGAGTACAACGTTCTAAAGCCCCCCTGCTGTGGTGTAATGATGTTTTCACTTTCAATGTACTACTGTAGTCTGAGGTTGGTGATGCGCTCCATTGGTTTGCGGAGACAGCTTGTGAGGCTGATCGGTCTGTAGTTGGAGGCATTGGAACTGTCTTTCCCAGGCTTTATGAGGGGTATCATAATTGCCTATCTCCAGATCTGTGAAACACTTCCTGTTGCCCAGCAAGCATTAAATATCTGTAAAAGCTTCTGTAGCACCGGCGAGGATCCTGAAATACTTTGGGTAGATTTTTAACAAAAAATGTTTGCCCGAGCAGCGGCGTTAGGCTACTCTTTTCGATTTCCAACTGCCAAGGGATTTTTTTTATGTGCGCAACAATGAACATAGGCATCCAATCTCACTACCCAGAGACCAGGGGAATTACTAGAAGCCCAAATAAACATGAAAAAATCCCAGCCCTTACCGGGGATTGAAACTGGAACCTCTAGCACTAGAGGCTGACACAATGCCTTGAGACCTCGCATCCCCCTAGTGAATATAACACAAACAACCTGATGACACCGTCCTGACAGCGACAAGTCAGATAGGGATTGATAGATGATGTGGCTTCCATAAAGTGATAAAATGGGACTCAGTTTGAATAATAAGAAGACAAACAGCAATATAAAAAAAAAGGAATAGTGCCTAAATGTTTAATAAAATTGGAAGGTGTTATTTTAGGACAATTACAGAATATAAGTATCTAGGCACATAGTTAACATCTATAAGAAGATATATCACAGAGATAAAGAGAAGAAAAAAATTGCATGTTATAAAATGAAGATAATTTTAATTTTATGCAATAAATCCATGTCACTGGAGGTAAGAAAAAAGAATTCTCGCAAGCTATATAGAGCCAGTTTCAATATATGGCGGTGAATCCCCAACAGTTAATAAACAAGCCAATCAATTTCTTGAGACCTCAGAGATCTGATTTTACAGAAGAATCCTTTAGAATTCCTTGGAGATTCAAAAAGAGCAACCCAGATGTTTTGAAAGAGGCTAGAGCTTAAAGCCAACTCATTACATTAGAAAGAGACTGTCATAATTTTTTTGTCATGTAATGAGAAGAAAGAAAATGTTGTGACCACAGGTTAGTTCTATGGAAAGAAAGACAGGAAAACAACATGACAGGATTCTTTATAGCCTTTTGTCATGGCATGGAGGGGTGTCAGCACACAAACTGATAAACAGACTCTATAACACGTGCTGCAGGATTGCCCTATCTACTTCTTTTCAGCAGAGTGTGGGGATCTGGCCCAAGGTTGCAAGATCAACTGCCAGGCACTAGTGACACCCTTTCTACTTCTTTTCAGCACAGTGTGGGGATCTGGCCCAAGGTTGCAAGATCAACTGCCAGGCACTAGTGACACCCTTTCTACTTCTTTTCAGCACAGTGTGGGGATCTGGCCCAAGGTTGCAAGATCAACTGCCAGGCACTAGTGACACCCTTTCTACTTCTTTTCAGCACAGTGTGGGGATCTGGCCCAAGGTTGCAAGATCAACTGCCAGGCACTAGTGACACCCTTTCTACTTCTTTTCAGCAGAGTGTGGGGATCTGGCCCAAGGTTGCAAGATCAACTGCCAGGCACTAGTGACACCCTTTCTACTTCTTTTCAGCACAGTGTGGGGATCTGGCCCAAGGTTGCAAGATCAACTGCCAGGCACTGGAGACCTTTTTAGCAAACCATCCTAGTTGTGACCCATACATGACTCAATGTCAAACAAAGAAAAAGAAGAAATTGATGATGCAAACAAAAATGCAATTTCTATTAATTACAGATATACACTGCAAGAGGCCAATGATTTTATCCAGAAGTGTGGAACCACAAATGTTTCATGAAAACTGTATATTTTAACTACTTTCACATGAGGTATAAAGCTGCAGAGTGTCCATAATACCCATGCAGTCCGGCAGAGAAACTTTCTGAATTATATAAGGGTGTTTATATAATGAGGTAAAAATGACTGCACTGGAGAAAACATTATTGCATATGACCAGGAACATCATTAACTTCACTAACTCAATGTCTGCTCTGTTGACTCAGTGATCAGAAGAGGGAAGAACTTAGCAAGATAACTCTTATACAAATCAGACAGCCAGAACCTCTATGTGGGTTCCTTGGCCCCACTGTGGGGAGAGAAGAAAAAGAATACACCCACTGCCTCCCTAACAAGCATGTAGTAGGAGTAAACTAATTAGGGGTTTCCTTCTGAAGTGAAGTGCATCTGCCTGAGAGGCACTGAACCAACAGTCTCCATACAAATAAACCAGATGTGCATGCAAAACTCAAATTCTAGAATGAGACTAAAATCCAGAAGTGGATGAACAACCGGAACTTTCTGCTAGAGTTTACAGGCGGTTGTCACGAAGAATAAGAATAAGAAGAAGACAGCTAGACACTGCTAACACTGCAAGAATAAAGCAAACAGACAAGAAAATAAAGAAATCCAGACAACACACGTGTACAACAACAATTGTGGAAGCTTACAAGAATTACAAATAAAGAAACCTGGTTGAACAGATAAATGACTGGAGACACTGTGAAGAATGTGTGAACAACAATCTACTGTGGTCAACCTATAATGAAAAGAAGACCTTTGACTGCCTACAGAATTGTGTCAGACAAAGCTGTCAACCAATAATATCCAAACACTGTCAAGTCTGTCTGACACCTGCACTGTCAGCGTGTCCAGAAAACAGCAACAAACATGCAACTGTTTATTTTTAAACCAACACCAAGCATAAACAGATATGAGAATTCAAGAAGAACACAAGTAAACATGTAACACAACAGGACATAACAATTCAAATGTGTTGGGGTAGAGTGACTTTGGGGTACGGCATTTACTCAAGCAAGAGATGATCAGGAATATATCAGGTGTGAGCTATCAAAAAATAAGGACCTGATCTTCTGGTAGTGGATATGTCTTTCTCAGATAACAGGAAGTCCTGTAAACACATGAACAATAAAAAATCCCTCGGCGATTTGAAACCTAAAAGAGTACACTGAATCCAGGCTAGATGCTAACCTGCCGGTTCAAAGTCGAGAGTTCAAAACCTCATTAAACCATATAGGTATGGTGCTAACCTGCCGGTTCAAAGTCGAGAGTTCAAAACCTCATTAAACCAGATAGGTACGGGTAAAGTCCTGGGAAGTAAAGATGCCCGGTGTGATGATGACCATATCACCCACAGAGTGTGTTTAGTCTTGCAAATATAATCTAGAACTACTCACCCAATGTGCCTAACAGTGTGGAAAAGGGTCCCTTACTTCTACCCAAAATCAGAATGTACAGCAAGTCTACAAACACGGGAATCTTTACTGGTGCTAGCATGTTACGCAGGTGCCAATTTCGCAAAGAAACGTTTTTTTTTAACCAAACAAACTATATAAATTATATAACAAGAAGAAAGACATGACCCCCCAAAAAATCAAGTCTTATATATTGATACTATTCTATTACTGGAAGAGTGCAGATTTTGGGGAAATTGTGTGGAAGCTTCACTGCAAAGATGTGGTCATACAGAAGAATAATGTGGCTCCATGTCAGCAAAAATATAATAAAGATTTATTGGAAGAAATTAACTCACAAAGAGAACTGGTTATCTGAATCTGAAGCAGATAATTCAAAATTGTTAGGGTATGTAATTAAATGGGAAAAATTGGACAACATCATGAAAACAGGTAAGTTGGAAAGGAAGAAAGACAGCAGATGACCAGGTGAAAAATTTGCTGGACAGTCTTGTATTATCATTTGGAGGAACGTCTGCATTAGAATTAGTGGCAGTACATGAGACAGAAGACACATGACAGAAGACACATGACAGAAGACACATGACAGAAGACACGCGACAGAAGACACATGACAGAAGACACATGAGGGAAGACACATGACAGAAGACACACGATAGAAGACACATGACAGAAGACACATGACAGAAGACACTGATAGAAGACAAGACACGTGACAGAAGACATGTGACAGAAGACACGTGACAGAAGACACATGACGCAGCAGGGTCACCCCATAGGTGCTCAATTCCTATGCCAACAAAAACCGCAAAGAATGCCCATCACTTACAAGGTCTGATCAGATATGATAATTAACCAGTTATGGACAATAAGAAGTGGTAATCAAGTCCATAAGGAAGGTTAAGAATACCAACATCAAAACATGTCTTATAAGGCAACTAAGGAAGGTCAATATGGGGCTAGCTACCTGATCTATATTAATAAAAATGTTAATTTTCCAAGTTTGTTAATTATAAACTCAGAAACTACTGAACCGATTGCTTTTAAATTAGCACACAACGTTGCCTTTGACTCAAAGTGTGACTTTTTGTCAGAAAATTGCACAAACCATGAACGATGTAGCTCCAGCAACTGTCAAATCATTATTTGTTTCGTTGCCAGCCCGGATTTGCTTTTAGTTGGCCATTTTTAACTGCTGAGCTCTTATTGAACTTTGCATTACTATATAATTTAATTTCCACTTTCTGCTTGAGTGTTTGGTAGTGTAGTTGTAACTATTCTGCCTATCATGCGAGTGACCCGCGTTCGATTCCCTGCTAGGTGATATAACTTTTTTTTTTGCCCCTTACTGGGCGGCTGGCACATTGTGTTGTGATTTATGGCTAGGCTGCGATATCTATGCCATTTTTTCTGTTTTGGGGTCTACAGCTAGCCTGCGACAGCGGCGACGTGATACTCAATGGTCATGTCACGGGTAATCTTCGTTCGCCCTCAAGAGGGCGGTTGTGTGTTGTGGTTTACAGCTAGGCTGCAATATATGACCTAAACTCTTCAGTCTTCGGTAGTATAGTTATTAGTATTCCATCCTTCACGCGGGTGACCGGTGTTCCATTCCCCTCTGGGTGATAATTGTTCTTTTTCCCTTAAAGGGTGGTTGCCACGTTGTGTTGTGGGTTACAGCTAGGTTGCAATATCTGCGCCTTTCCCCAAAGACATCCGATTTCAGTTAAGTCCCAATTAGCCTCCCCGCGACGTTTCTCGATCAAAAACTATTTGGCGATGACAGAAACTGTTAACTAAGACGGCTTAGTCCAGTTTAGTTTGGGTGGACACGGATGCCAAGGTCAGTTAAAAATCGTTAATTCAGAAAGGGAGAATGACGGGTGTGAGGTATTTTTCTCCGCTATTCGTGAGTATTGTGTACTTTTTACTGTGAGTTCCATCACTGGTTACGTGATGAAGTTTTTTTCTATGTCGAAGGCAACATTAAACTAAATATCCCGTGGCAACAGCATGCGGCGCTAACTCCTCTTTTCTACACTGACCTACACAGACTGTATCGACATTTTTTGTTGTTGTTGTGATGGTAGTGGTGGTAGTGGTTGCAGTAGTACTGGTACTGGATGGGTGATGTTTTAGCTGTTACACTGGCCACATTTACTTCTCAGTACAAGTTGATGCTACATATTTAAGTCTGGGTGGACACGGATGCCAAGCTCAAATTAGTTACAATATTTCATCACATGGTGACTTTCCTATCCTTCGGAGAGGATGACATGATTGGGGGAGGGGGGGTTATGCCAGACACAGTTAGCTGAGAGAGCTTAAAATATTATTTTAAAGTTCTCATTTCTTAACTATTTCTATTTTAATAATTTCGCCAGATGATGATTTTTCAATCCTTCGGAGAGTGTGAGATATGATTGGTGGAAAGGGGGGGGGGTTAATGCCAGACACAGTTAGCTGAAAGAGCTTAAAATATTATTTTAAAGTTCTCATTTCTTAACTATTTATTTAAGTTATCATTTCTTCTATTTCTAACTTTCTATTTTAATAATTTTGCCAAGTGATGATTTTTCAATCCTTCGGAGAGGGAAATATGATTGTTGGAGGGGGGGGGGGAGGGGGTTATGCCAGACACAGTTAGCTGAGAGAGCTTAAAATATTATTTTTAAGTTCTCTTTTCTTAACTATTTCTATTATAATAATTTCGCCATGGATGATTTCTCAATCCTTCAGAGAGGGAGATATGACTGTGTCCAGGGGAGGGGGGGGGGGGGATATGACAGACACTGTTAGCTGAGAGCTATTTTCTTTCCTCTCCATTTCACCATTCTGGGCCACAGCAACGCGTGGCCGGGTACAGCTAGTCCCACATAAAACAGCTCTAAAAATATACCTAATCAATAACAAGTCTTCAAATAGAAGGGCTTTGTATAAGACACTTGACTCTTTTGGCCCATAAATATTTAAAAAAAATTAGTCACAAAGTTGTCAGAATCCCCGGAAAAACCTTTAAAACACAATCATTGTACATATGTCACTTATAAAATTTTAATTATCTACATTTTAAAATTTTATTTGAAATATAATGAGAATTTTAAAAAAATTTATTAAGTATCTAGAAACCATGAGCTGTTAACCCGTTTGCTCAGTACTATGGATATTGCAACCCTTCGGCCTTAATTCCAGGATAGATACCGTAAATCTGGGAGATATGTGGCTTTTCTGCCTACCCCCGGTCGTGAACCTGGACCACAAGGAGTTTGTCATCGAGTCGCCGCGCAGTCAGGTTTAACCAACTGTGCTAGCGAGCCAGGCAATAAGAAATATAAAGTGTGTAATCAATAAACAGGAATAGAGTGATGCATTGAATGAAAGGCATTTTAGTTCTTAAAAAAGAACACATATATTAGGCAACTCGTGCAGTGATGCCACGACCTCTATCATTGAGGCTTAAGGGAAAAATCTTACATCTACCTGGCTTTTAAAAAACAACTGTTAGCTAACTTATTCATTTGCAGGCCTATTAAACACTGTGCAGGTGCATACAGAACCAATGTAATGCAACTGGAAGGGGTGGAGGTTGCAGGTCACTGCAGAAATGCTGAACCATCAACAGTTACGGGTCTGTGTCACAACCAGAAGTAACTAGGTTTAGTTTTCTAGAGGCAGCAGGGTTTAGGGACTGAGATGGTTGAGGACTAATCCTCCAGCTGGGATTCAAGGTAGAAGAGAAAATGTTGCATCACAATATACGAAAATCCAACCATTTATGAAATCTTAAAATAGAAGAGCTGAGTATGAGACAAGTGACCACTTAGGCTCCTGTGAGAAACAGAAAGGAAAATATTTCTTTGTAACAACAGAAAACAGCTTCACAATCTGCAATTACTAATAAGTCTTGAAATAGAAGGGCGCAGTAAAAGATAGCTAAGGGCTCATTTTTAACCGGATTTACAGGCAAAAGCAAGAGGACGGCCCAAAAATATGGATCAACAACATTAAAGACACTACACCTTCACGGCATGACAATAACCAGTGGCAGCCAGTGTGCAATGTATTGCAAATTATTCCTCCCCATGACGCTTAATGGCAGAAGTTTTTTTATGATGACAATGATGATGATGATGATGTCGACAGGCCCCAAAACCCAAAAAATACACTGAATCACAACACAGACTTACCTTACAGCCTTCACAAGAATCCACCCCATAATGGAATCCTGAGGACTCATCTCCACAAACTTTACACTGAGGTGATTTCCCGCCTCCTGTCTTTGAATTCACTAGCAGGGCCTTCATTTGGTCACACAGTTGCTCACATCAAATGCCCACAAAATGTTAATGCCTTTCTTTATGATGCCGTTACAGACGCACTCAGGTCTTAGATTCCTCCACATTTACTGTCAGAACAATTTCACAATCTACAAGAAGAAAAGAGAAATAAAAACAACAAATTATCATCCACCCTTAGGATACTTAGATCTGTTATTAATTTTATAAATATTTTTATATATTACACACAAACACACATATGCGCGTGCACATATATAGCTAAATCAGTACACATATTCTTTTAGTTAACTGTATCAAATGCAACTGTGTATGCTTTCTAGTGGCAATGTTTATTTTGTCTGTGCTGAATGTTAACAGGTTCATTTATTTTCATAACTAAAAATAAGTACACCCCAACGACCTAAAAAACACAAAAACAATTACCACGAATAACATTCTTCGTTAATATAAACAGCAAGCATCATAAAATACTGCTAACCTTACTTTATAACCAAGTGTTTCTCAACTTTCTTTTATGTGCACTCCATTTTTTAATACTCATTTTGTTTTGGCCGATCATATGACGGTGTCATCATATGACAATTTTCGTATTAATTTTTTTTTTGTAATTACAACAATGTTACTAGTCATTTGCCTGTGTTCCCCGTGTGGGTTCGGGGGCCCTGTTATAGGGAAAACAAGAACAGACCCACTGCCTACCCAAAAGCATGTCGTAGAGTCGACTAATTGGGAGCTTCCTTTAAAGTCGAAGTGCATTTGCCTGAGAGGCAAGGAACCAACAGTCTGCATACAAATTAGTCAGATCTGTCAAACGATGCAAACACAACACTCAAGTTCTGGAACAGGACTGCAGTCCAGAAATTGGATGAACAACCAGAACTTTTCGCCAGAGTTTACAGCTGGTGAACGCGAAGAGGAAGAAGAATTTACCAATGTTGTTGAAATATTTAGGGCCATTCCTATTTTCTTTGTGATTTCTAGTTTACTTCTGCCATGTTATTAGGTGTTCAAGACAGAAGAAATATGTGTTTTTTGCAATAATTATAACATTAAGGAATTTTTTTTAAATTGTATCTAGGGCATAGTTGTCAACTGGTGTGTATATGTGATAACCCTGTATGTGCAGAAACCTGGACAAAGAACAAGTATTTAGGCGGTTGAAGCCAGGTCCTGGAAATATGGGTATACATTTCAGGGTACAACAACCACACACAAACAAAAGCAATTATACAGAGGTTCAAGAGAGGTATGCGTGAAAGGACAGTGGTAAAAAGATATGAGAAATAAGTGAAATACAGTAAAACATCATTAACATGCATTCCAAGGGACCTCAACATCAAGAGGTTTTTTTTTTTTTAAATTGTGCTAACCAGGGACCAACAGATGTATTGAATAACGCATGCCTGCTGGGATCAAAATTTCATTTATGTTAACCAAGTGTTCATCTTAAGTGAGTCCATGTTAACGCGGCTTCACTGTATTTCCGTCACATTAAAAGATGTGACTTCCATAAAAACCCTACAGGAGAATAAGATAAAGGCAGGCAAGCAAGAGGTAGACAACAAAATAAGTGGAACTATATAATCAACAGATAAACAATAAATAGCAAACTGACCGCGTATAAACAGGTTAAGGCTGGAGAGGCATTTCAGCCAACCTTCGACATAAAGTCAGCACCCGATTTATTGAATTTTCTCTCACAGATGAACAACCAATACAGAGGATCAGAACCCACAGACCCTTGTGTGGGTTCTGGGGCCCCTTGTGAGGAAAACAAGAATAGACCCCCCCCCCCCCCCCTTCCTCCCAGGAGAGGTACAATGTACAGTGTGGTCATCAAATAATGAGACCGATTCTGTTATGGCAGAAGGCAAACCCCCTATTCACGAAGCAAAAAAAGTCATCTAAATAAGAAATATTCGACTCTGACAAAACTGTTTAATGCTGCATGGTCAGCAAAGGGACCCTCTTTTGCTTAGCAACTGAGCGTTCCATGGTTATGTGTGCAGCAAGCAGCAAAGTGTGAACATTCAATCGTTTTCAATGAGGAAAGGTGCTCTTGAGACAGCTGAATTAATGAGACAAGTTTTTAAGCATCTGCTGACAAGGTAGAACTGCAATCTGGCCAAATCATAGACAAATGGAGCCCTGTGGTTGACATTCTTTGCTTAATAGATAGCTTTTTTTTTTGTCTTGACCATAATTTAAATGACTCTAAAAAAAAAAAAAATCTGCCAGGTCTGAAACAGATATAATCATAGAGATCTGTAGCCTTTTACAGAACAGAGAACTTGGTAATGACTGGCAAGGAGTGACTGCAAGGGAGCAAAGGGAAGGCAAAAGTAGAAAAAATACCTGCACTGGATGGCTTAGACACATATCCATGAGGCAAGACAAGAACACTGACCTGATTGTGATTGTGGGGATTATGTGAGATGGAAAAAACATGACAGCCTCACTTTTTTGGCCCAGTGCTTTATGTTTATGTATTTTAAAAAAACTGACCCAGAACTACGATTTGGCCGCACCTGACAATAAGTTGTATCTACATATGTGAGCCAATCAATGAAATTAATCATCACAAAAACAAACACCAAAAAAGACTAGTTTTTATAACAAATAACATCCGGCTCAATACAGTCACTTGGGCTTGAGAATCTATTTTAATGTCAGATAAAGGATTTGTCTTTGCTTTTTCTGTCACATAAAGAAGCACATTTTACTAAAACTGTTCCAGAACGGCTGTATAGAAAGTGACATGCTCCTCGCAGTAGGTTATATAAAATGTATGATCCTCTAAACCAGGGCTATTCAACTAGTAGCCCGTAAGTCAGATTTGGCCAGCAGACACCCAACAAGTGGCCCGTGGATCTACTAGTTGTGTGGTACCAATGATCTTTCCATGCTGGGGTTCGAGCCTCTGGCCCATGACGATCCCTACTTTCAAAATTTGGCCCCTGAGTAAACTTAATTGAATAGCCCTGCTCCAGACAGGCAGACATACACAAATTTATATGGATGTATTTTTCTCTTTCTCTCTCCCTTTCTGTTCACTTATACTATTTTGCATCTTTACTTAAGCAAATACAGAGATTTCTGCATCTTTACCACTAACTAACTAAATTAACTATCTCTGAGTGCATGTATATCCTTAAATGTATGTGTGTGTATTTTCTGTTTGTGCATTTATGTCTATGTATGTGTTTTATGTTTGTATATGTATGTAGATGCATGTGTGTATGTATCACATATGTCTGTATATGCCTTCGCATGTATGAGAACGTAGGAGTATGTATACGTGTGTGTGTGTGTACGATTGTGTACAAATGATGTTGTATGCTTTATTCTATAGTTTATACTTCTTTATTATATCCATAACATGCATTATTGATAACAGGTATTGGTACTCTGAAAAATGAGTGCTTAGAAGGGCCGAATGTCAGATGGGCCTGTGTGCCCAATTTGTAACCCTTTGAAAATAAAGTTCGTTCGTTTGTTCGTTCGTTCTCTCTCTCTCTCTCGCCTAGTTTTAGGTAGTTAACCTAAATTTCTGTCTTGGTTAGAAAGTGCACGAAATACGTTTCACTGCCCTTTTTAAATACTCTATTATTAGCTGTTTGTACGTCTATTATTCTAGTGAATGCTGCATTTAACTTTGTCTTAAATCTAAATTACACTTCCATTTTAAAAAACAATATGTCCCCCGATAGTAGAACAAGTATGTACACTTATTCATATAAATTATAGTTTCTGGCATGTTCTGTTTTATCTGGTCAAGTGCATGATGCACACCATAGTAACAGAATTGGGCTATCTTCCCAATAACGGTCCCAAATTATCTACTCAGAAAATATACCCTAACAGGGCCTCAGTCACGTGTCAATTGCGTTGTTCCGCCCTCTTGAAATGCATGCTACCGGCGACTCTCGCCGCCGCCAAATTGCGAACTTTCGGTAACCTCCAAGAGTACTCCCCACGCCACTAATGCGGCGTAGATTGGGGCTAAACTAGATGGCTGGGACTCACGAGCAGCAGCTACCGCATTTCCTGCACCTGCCTTCGTTTTATTTGCTTTTGAGTCCTAGCCATCTACTTTAGCCCCAATCCACGCCGTGTGAGCGTCGTGGTGAGCACTCTCGGCGGTGGCAGAAGGCACCGGAAGTACACAATTCGGCGGCGCCGGTATAGTTCCCGGAAGTATGCAGTTGAAACGTGACTAGGCCCTGTTAGGGTATATTTTATTATTTTATCTGTGTAGATAATTTGGGACCGTTATTCGGAAGATAGCCCAGAATTGTTGATTAGAGCATAGAAGCAGCATAAGAGACACCATAGAGAGGGTATTTGGTTGTCTCATGTTTAATTTTTTTTCCACTGAAGAAAAACACTATAATAAAGTTTTGAAGAAATTTTAGAGGAGAGGGGGGATTGCGGTGGAAGTTGAGGAAAAAACTGAGCGAAATATTTCGACCCCATTAAAAGACCAAATTTTTAAAAAAGTTAAAAATTAGTTGAGTGTCTTATATTGCAGGCATGTCAAACATGTGGCTCCCGGCCCGTGTGTGGCCCTTTCAAAGCATACATGCAGCCCGCAATTTAAAAAAAAAGATTATGCAATAATTGTTACAAAAAGATTTTAATCAGCTGTTGAGTGTAGCCTCTCGTGACAACACAAATATGCCCCATATGGCGCTCGGGGACTTTCAGTCTGACATGCCCTTTCTATAGGTTGTTGCAGAACCATCCACAGCATTTTTTTGGGCCGCTTGCAATTTCACAAGGCAACTTTACGCTCAGCTGTTTGCCACTGCTTACTGAATGGTCAGCTTTAGATGTACCGTCGAAACCAACGCAAGGCCAAATCGCCAGCAGCTGGGCCAAATCGCCAGCAGCTGGAATAAAACCCAGCACCCAATAATTATCAAGCGCATTCGTGACATTCATTAAGTCTAAAGATGCCGACTAAAAGACATAGCACTCTTATAAAAACCCTACTGGAAGGAAAAGTTAAAGGTAGTAAGACAACTTCAAGGTCACATGAAAAATAAGAAACAACACAGCCATGACAACACATCTGGCCCTGACACACATGTAAACTGCTTGAGTCTTATATTTGGTTGATGGCAAGTTAGGGAAAAAAAAAAATCATCCATCTGGATGGAGCAAGATAACAGATGATAAATAAAAGACAGGTAATCTTTAAAAAAAAAAATCAAGCCAAACAAACAGCACAACCAGTCAGCTTCACAATATTTCGAGCACAAACAACAAGTGAATGTTGCAGCCAGAGAGCCTTCATCAGCTTATACACAAATCTACAATACCATAAGTACGAAAATTACCTCAAATCACTTCACAGATGTATCTTTTCAGCTAGAGATCACATTTCTGTCTGACCAGCAGAATGTCAATACATGTGTGTGGCCACCGGCAGTAATTACTGGTCAAAAAAAACTTCCAGGGACAAGGGCCACATAACTCCAAATTATTCAATAAAACTGTGCTGGATATCACAAACCAAGAAGTCGCAGAAGTGGCAGTGGCCCGCATTCATTTCTGTTAGCCCTGTGGGCAAGCCAGCTAAACAAGGATATTTTTTTCTTAAATGAACTAGGTTACAAGGTCTATCAAATCTGAAGTTGGTACCAGAAAATATTATGGGAAATAAAGGTCATTGGCATAACACTGACATATCATCCATCAAAAGTGGGCTGGTATGTAAAAACAGGGGCCAGCAACAGACTCAACAAGCCTCAAGGTACGGAGTCCATCCCTGACTCTTACTTATTCAAACAAACTAGTTGTGTTTATCACACATTTTACTGTCTTTTGTATGTGTGTGCATCTTTTATATACTCCTACTGAGCTTTCTTGTCATATTTCGTATTTTATTTAGAACCTCTTGTAGTTCTGGGAGGCACGCGGTAGCATAGTGACTAGCCTAAACTAAATAAAGAGTCATTTACAGTATATCGTCCAGCAGTAAGTGGCTAGCTAAATAACAAAGAATTGTCATTTCATCCACGTATATCTTTTTGGAGCAGTGGTCCAGCAGCTAGTACAAACCAAATCAAATAAACAGTCTATTTATCACACACTTTACTGTCTTCTGGCTTTGTGGGAGCTAGCCGAAACCAAACAAAGAGTTGTATTTATCATCCACGCTACTATCTTTTTGGAGCAGTGGTCTCCAAACAGCTAGTACAAACCAAATCAAATAAACAGTCATATTTATCACACACTTTACTGTCTTCTGTTTTGTGGGAGCAGCGGCAGCATGGTGGCTAGCTGAAACCAAATAAAAAGTTGTATTTATCATCCATGCGACTATCTTTTTGGAGCAGTGGTCTCCTAACAGCTAGTACAGACAAATTAAATAAACAGTCATTTCATCACCCACTTTACTGTCTTTGTGGGGCTGAGGTAGCGTAGTAGCCAGCCTAAACCAAACCAATAAAGAGTTTATCATGCACCTCCCTGTCTTTTGGGAGCAGTGGTAGCGTAGTGGGTCATGTGTTTGAATCCACACTAACTGACCTAAGAGGTAGATACCCTGGAACAGCAGGCATGAAGCTAAATGACCTAACAAACTGAATGTCCACTGCTTGACCTGGGAGCCTTATTCAAACTCAAGAGCTTTGTGCTGGCAGGTAAGCGTCTAACCACTGGACTACAGCAGATGAAGGTATGTTCAGAGTTTAGCATTCTTTTACTTCTTCTTCTTCCATAATTATTCTATCCCGCCCTTTTCCTCTTGTTCTGTAAAAGTTACATGTTAACAGCTTCCGTCCAATGGTGATTATTTTGTATTCCGTTTGTGTGGTTTCTTTCCTTGCTCTTATCTTTCCATTCAATGTTTCATACAGGTATTCTATTTTCCAACTAATGCAGATATACAAATCAAACTGCAGTTATCTCCCAGCTAAGCCGTGAGTTGCTTATCAGTGGTATGTTGATTACAAAATGATGACTAAGCATTGGCCCCTGCCCTGCCAATGACAGAAAGCAGCATGAGCAAATTTGAACATGGTGTGCAAATTACCAAACAAGTTTATGTTGAAAACATTCCACATGCTGTGTCTACATATTAAAACTAGGTAATAACAGAGTGTCCCATAAGTTTCCTCACATACAGAAAAAAAAACTTTTATGAACACCATTTTTATCTATGAAATATTCACAGCTGGACTATGCTTGTAATGGCACTGGTGATACATTTATTGTTCCTATGCATGGAAACTTCTGGGGAGTCACCGGGGTGTAGCGGAGATGTTTGCCTGCGGATCAGACTGACGTGGGTTTGGGTCCTGGCGGAGGCGGAATTTTTTTCAAAATGACATGACAAGTGTGCTGTATCAGTTCTAAGGGAAATATGGATTGTGTTTCTGCCTTCCCCTTCAAGTAGCAAGGAAGAATATTAACCTGAGGTTAGACAGGCACCAAGTGATGAAAGAAGAGCATCCTACATACCTTGGAGTCACATTTGACCGGCAGCTGAGCCTCAAGAATCATATTGAAAACATAAGGAATAAGGCACTGAGGCAGTTACAGTTATTTAAGAGACTTGCAGATACAGCTTGGGGATCAGACAAGAAAACTCTGAGGAGCCTATATCTCGGATATGTTCGCTCTGTCATAGAGTATAACAACTCGCTGCTTGCAACCTGCTCCAAGACAAACCTAGAGTCTCTTGACAGAGTACAAAATAATGCCCTCCGATTAATCAGCAGAGCTATCCGGTCTACTCATACTGCTGCATGTGAAATCCATACAAATGTGGAACCTCTCGGGTTGTGGAGAGAAAAAGTCACTTTAGAAATTTATGAAAGATGCGTTAGGAAAAATCGTAACCATCCTAATAGACACCTTATAGAAAATTGGGAATGCAAACAAAGAATAAAGCACAAATCAGTTTTACACTGTGTACATGAAGTACAGGACAGATACCACCTCCCAGAAAGACGTCAGGGCACTCAGAATGTTGCAAGAAACTTACCACCACATGCTCGCTTTAAAGCTTCAGAAGTCAGGTTGAAATTGGTAGAAGAAGAAACTAAACAGTCCGATCCAATCACCATTATGAACTCGTCACTAAATACCATTGATTCTTACCTCGAAGAATGGATACATGTTTACAGCGATGGATCTGCATAAAAAGCTACCATTAAAGCAGGTTAAGAATCTACATAGGTTATCCTGATGGATCTATTGAAGAGATATTTGATGCATGCGGAGAATTCTGCTCAAATTATGAAGCTGAAATAATTGCACTGGAAACAGCAGTATACCACCTAAAGACTGTAATGGATGTTTATCCTTCAAAGGCCCAAAATATTGTCATCTTTACCGATTCAATGTCTGCTCTTCAAGCTCTGGAGGGCAGTAAACGCTGCAGAACTGGTATCGTCAAGATAATTCTAGATGCTGATCATCTCATTACCTCATACAACATCAGAATAGTGACGCAGTGGATTTCAGGCCACTCCTGCACACCAGGTAATGACAGAGCTGACAGACCGGCAAAAAGAGGAGCAACACAAGAACAACCTACAGCAACAACCTTAAAGACAGCAAAAACATTTATAAAAGCTTTAAACAAAGAGACTTGGCTGAACAGATAGGTCATGGGAGATACTGGAAGAGAGGTTTACAGACACATGGCTAGCCCTGATCCTAATGAAAGCATTAACCATTCAACAAGAAAGAATCAGGCCACCATCTTCAGACTCAGAACACAACATACTCCACTCAATGGACACTCCCCAGAGTGCCAGCTATGTAACTATCCCTACCAAACCATTGACCATCATCTCTTTGAGTGCCCAAAACTTAACGAGACTAGAAGAATGCTATTCCCAACACCTTGTACGAAGGAAGACCAGCTTGTGAAGACATTTAAATTCCACTACTTGGCATTGGTCCAAAGGGCGAAAGCTCATGCACCACTGGATTGATAACAACAGCAACTGTATATCACAGGTCACAAGAACTCCTCCCAAACAGTGACCAGTAGAGGAGTAAAATTTGAAGATGTCATTGTGGTTGCAAATTCTAGGTTTACTATGCTATTTACAACAAAATTTATGTACTTTTTTAATAGTTAACACCACAATCACTCAAAGTTTACATTCGCTGGTGCACTAAGAGGCAATGAGTAAACATGTGGCTACAGTGGAGACAAAGATCAGAAAATGGGAGAATAAAAGTTCTTTGTCTATCCTTTGTCTATCTCAGATGAAACAGGCTATTAAATCTAGTTGTTAATATAATATGCAGAAGTTTGGTAGCAATAGTAACAGCAGTAATATAACAATAGCTGCAGTTATGACATCATCAGTGACAAAAACAACCAGTGCTATCAAAAGCAGCAGTAGTATTTGTGATAGTAGCAGTATTATTAGTAACAGAAGCAGATCTAGTAAACACAATAAATTTCAATGTAGTGCTGCCATTTCCTTTCTTCTGCTACCTAGCAAAAAATTGTAATGTAAGTTCCGTGTTGAAATCAAATCTAGTTATTAATATCATCTGCAGAAGCAATAGTAGCAGCAGATGCAGAAGTAATAGATACAAATGTAACAGCAGCAGCAGCAGTCATGACAGCAACAAATACCCAGTGTTAGCAACAGCAGCAGTATTATTTGCGATATCAGCAATAGTTTTAGTTACAGAAGCGGAGGCAATAAACACAAATTAATTTTTCTGTAGTGCTGCCATTTTTTTTTCCTTCTGCTACCTAGAAATTTAAAAACAAAAAATGTATGTGTTGAAACAAAGACCATCATATATCACTTGCTCAGACTAAACATATGCAAGTTTGCAGTTTGCATCTACGACATCCTTTTTTCCACTATATTAACAACTTATAAGTAACAGATTCATACAGATACTATACTGCCAATGTCAAATTCGGACACTATCAGAAACTCACACATGTAAAATCAATACTCCTGAGATGAGATGACTGAGGAAATCTGTTGATCTAACTATCCGAGCCTGAGGGAGAAATGATACCATCACATAGACTGTGTCACATTTTGCGCCAAATATATAGCAAAATATAAGATCAAATATTTGAGCATCTTGTGACAATGCAGTAATACTAGTCCCTAATATAGAAGCATATATCTAAGAAAAGAAAGAGGGTGGCAAAGAAAAAATTAGATTCTTCTTCTTTGGATTTATCAGCTATAAACCCCAGCGCAAATTTCTTGGTGTTCGTCCACGGCTGGACTTTTGTCTTTATCCAGCTGAGTTTTGCATGTACTTCCTTTTCACAGATCTGACTCACCAGGACTATTCCGGGTTTTCTTTCCTAAAGAATTTACACCAACACATACTGAAGTACAAATAACAAATTCTTTCTACTAAAATACACCAAATAATTTATAGGATACGTGGTCTCGAGGTATAGTTCAATCCCTAGTAAGGGCTGGGATTTTTTCCCATGGACTTGGATTTCTAGTAATTTTCCCTGGTCTCTGGGTAGTGATAGAGGTTCCAGATTCATATCCCCGGTAAGGGCTGGGATTTTTTTCCCAGTGGGCTTGGATTTCTAGTAATTTCCCCTGGTCTCTGGGTAGTGAGAACAGACGTCTGTGTGCATTGTTGCGCACGTAAAAAATCCATTGGCAGTTGAAAACTGAAAAGAGTAGCCTAACGGCGTGCCCGGGCAAATTTGGAGTTAAAAATCTACCAAAGATTTTCAGGATTCTCGCCGGTGCTGCAGAGCCTGTGCTGAGCTTCTTCGAACTCATACCTGAGTTAGAAGAAGAAGGGAAGCACTTATGGGTTACTACCTGTGTGCCATAATGTTGATCCTTTGTTCAAACCTCAAACGCCACACAAATTATGCTGTCTATTGTTACACTATACATATAACCCCAGAAGTTTTTTAACTGACCACACTATCCTTTTGTTTGCATACTGTGGAGCAGTCCTTCCTAATTTTGGCGGCTTTCACAAATTTTAAAATGAAGTCTGTTTAGAGAGCATTTAAAAACCGAAATGGCATAACCCCATCTATCAGGTACCCAGAGTCTAGCAGATGATGCATGGAATATGCCAGACAATACATTTTTTCAATATATTTGGCAGTTAATTAACCTAACATACATTGTGTCATAACTGTTGAAGGAAAGACATTAGAATAATCTAAGGAATTTAAGATCTGGCAGTATATTAACTGAGGCTGGAGGATTGGACAGAGAAACAGAAAACAAAATGCATAAGGCCAATAATATAAAATACCAAATAGCATCACTTTTGAGGCATCAAACTATAAACAAGCATGCATGCATGCATGCGCACGCATACACACATACACGCACGTACACAAGCACACAAACAGTTATAAATATGCCATTTGTACCAAATTTAGGCTATTAATATATGGGCAGTCCTAGAAAAACATAAACGCAAAACTACAACTTATGAGAAGAGATGTATAAGAATTGTGGTGGGAAAAACAGAGAAGCCATGGTCACCAACAAAGAACTAAGAATAATGGAAAGCACAGTACTGGTAAAGGATTTCACAGGATATCAAAGAATTAAATAATTCGGTCAGCAGCTAGATTGTATTAGCAAAGGACAGGAAACTACATATATCTCATCTCCTTAGTTCTTTACTGCATATGCAGTGGGACAACAACAAAAAAGTAAATGAACACCTTGTCCAGTAAAGAAGAGTTAAAAAATTGATACATGTTGTGGGTATACTTTACAATCATAAAACACAAAACGCAAGACCAGAACCAAAATGATGTCTAGTTCATCATCTAACAGACGGGAAAAGTCTGGCAACGCGCCCATATAAGGCTTGTTAAAATCTCTGGGTCTGGCCCTGCCAAGGCAACCATAATTAAATGTTTGACCAAAGCAGTAGGCTAATGCTTAAGCTGAGAATTCTGTATGATCCATGAATTATGTTATAAATATCCATATGGCCCTTGGACACCCCCCTCTCCCCCTTCCCACCACAAACAGAATATGGCCCTTGGTACACACACACAACCTACTCCTGCTCAAAATTCTCCATCATCTACTATAAAAATGACTCAATCAATACTTATTAATTTAATCTGGTATGATGATCTCAGTGCTTTCCCCACTTCCTAGTACAGCTTTAATATCACAGTGATGTCTACTTTATCCCCAAGTATCCCATATTCCACACTAAGATTGTCTGACTATACACATACATTAGGTCTGCAAAACAATCTCAGCTCTTCCCAAAGTTTTCCATTTCCTTCTGAAATTCCTAGCACACCATTAACAAACTTCACTGTTTACAAAGAAGTAATATCCAATAATACTACACATCCTTTTTGTCATATCCTGTATTTGTCTGTGGAGCTCTTTTTTCAGCGAATATTCATATTAACTAATACCTTTTGTCAATGCAATATTCTTTCTTTAATTTCAATTCCTGCTAATTAACTACTGAGATAACTGCCGACTTGGGACTGCACTGCGTTGCTCTTTTTTTTTTGTTTTTTTAACAAATGATTTTGGCTCAGAGCACCATATGCCCAATGCACTAGTGGCCTGAAAGGGTTCCTTTGATTTATATCAGTTAATAATTCTTCCTGAGAGAATGTCAGATGCCAGATAAAAAAAACTGAATACACAAGGGAGGTGAAAGGTCGTAGACCATGAGGCAGAACAAGAAGACAAAAGAGAGATAACGTCCAGACAGATCTGCAAACACTTGGTGTCACAAACTGGAAAAAGAAAGCCAGCCAGAGAGATAAGTGGAGGCGGGTGATATCTGCAGCAATGAGCCTCAAGGGCTCGGAGAAGCTGATAAAGAAGAAGAAGAAGAATTCTTGCAGTCTCAAATCTCTCTGCATGGAGTACACACCTGGACACCCATGTTTTCTACAAGACAATTACATTATGTAAAATCAAAAGCAATCTTTGTTCCTCCTTTAAAGATTTAGAATCTTCATCAACTTTTCATCTTCCTGTCGAGCATAAGCTAAATTTTTTTTTAAATCTTTTGCAGACTGGTTCAGGGCTGGTTGGATTTAGCAGTTGTGGTTCTCTATGGGAGGAGGCCGCTAGTTTCCTACCAACTGATGAGTCATGAGATCTGGTTCAGGGCCCTCTCAGGTGACAATAGATTTTCTCCAGTTGTGGTTTTTCTATGGGAGGAAATGGCCGCTAGTTTCCTAACTAAACCAACCATCTTCAGCTCAAATTGTGGTTGAGAGCTGGCTAAACCAGGAAATGGCTTTGACGAGCCGGCTAAACCAGGAAACAGCTTTGACGAGCTGGCTCCACCAGGAAATGGCTTTGACGAGCTGGCTAAACCAGGAAATGGCTTTGACGAGCTGGCTAAACCAGAAAACAGCTTTGACGAGCTGGCTAAACCAGGAAATCGTAGCTAACCTGATTAATGCCAATCAGTGAGTTAAGGCATGCCTACCAGGAAAGGAAACTATGCTCCTGGATATAACCTAAACCTAAGCAAACCAGAACAAAGCTTCTTAATTTCCCTGACAAATGAAGTCAAACACCCAGACTTTTGTACAGTGCTTAGGTGTGAATAAACCAGGTAGACTTGGTGGCACCAGTGAAGTGGAAAAGACAGACCACCTAGCTTGGGGTGTCAGATAATTATCTCAAGGCCAGAACCTTAGGGCAGGTAACTGGTGATAAAATTAACCCCCCCCCCCCCCCCCCCCCCCTCAGATTATCTTGACTGAACTGCAGGCCAGGGCTAGTGTTGACACATTTCAGAATGAGGTGTAAGCAGATGACCTTGGACCAGGAGTCAGAACCTGGTGGTCTGGAAGTGTGGAAGGAAGGTGTGACCATACCAAGCTATGTCCAGCCGGATGGAGACTGGGAATGCCAACAAGTGTTTAAGTCTATATAACTGACAGCAATTAAGTGTACAGACTTAACGAGTGGAGCTTTGACATCTTGTGAATGAGAGTTATTTAGATTGGTAAACAGAAGGAGCTGTGACGGGCTGGCCTAAACTACTGTTTCTTACCTTTTAATTTTTGCTTTATAATAGCAATATTATAAATTTCTTAATTATAAAGGAAAAAGGATGATTTGAGAATTTGAAGGATCAACTCAGGGTTACTTCCCCCTCGTTAGCACTTCCTACTTCCTTTTCATGGAGAGTCAGACTCAGTATACCCCAGTTGGTGGTCAAAACTGAAGTCACCATTGTGTGTTTGAAATCCCTATAAATATGAATGAATAATTATTCTCATTATTATTCTAATTTGATCTATTGCTCCTAATTCCTCTGAATTACTGTTATCTGCTGGACTCTATACAATATGCTGCCCACATGAGGGAGAAACCTGGTGAATACCTTTGTTCTCCTCACTAACTACTTTTATGCTCTAGTATTAAACATATTATACATTTGTTGATTGATATAATGTTTATCACATTTGAGTCAATCCCGATTTCCAGCAAAGTGAGATTTCATTAATAAAGAAGCCCACGATGTTGATTGATATAATGTTTATCTGATACTAGAAATGTGAACTGGTGTATTTGGTTATGGTAATTAAATTTAATTTCCTCGTGTTCCATTACATCAGAATGCTCATCTGTCCCTTATGCTCCATTACTTTCCTCATATTATTACATCAGAATGTCCCTCATGCTCCATTACACCAGAATGTTCCTCATATTCCATTACATCAGAATATTCCTCATGTTCCATTTACATCAGAATATTCCTCATGTTCCATTACATCAGAATGTTCCTCATGTTCCATTACATCAGAATATTCCTCATGTTCCATTACACCAAAATACTCCTCATGCTCCATTACATCAGAATGTTCCTCATGTTCCATTACATCAGAATGTTCCTCATGTTCCATTACATCAGAATGTTCCTCATGCTCCATTACATCAGAATGCTCTTCGTGTTCCATTACACCAAACTTTTCCTCATGTTCCATTACTATCAGTCTTCATCAGTTTAACCACTGTTTTCAATTTCCTTAAACACCTCTGCTGTAGCCTGCCCCAGACCTAGTTTTTTGTGGCATCAACTCTTCCCTGGATCTTCTTTCACAATCTGGTTTATTTCTCAGCTGGATATATGTTTGCATCAATTATAATTTGATTACCCTTAAATTCTTTCTGAACATTCTCCATATTTAATGATCTAGGTTGAAAAAAAAGAGTTCAATGCATACCCTTTACAGGACATTGCAAAACCAACCCCAACATTTTTTGGCTTTTGTGGGTTTTTTCTAGACAATTTTTCGTTCCAGTTCTATGTGACTTTCAAATATAGACAATTTTTTGTTCCAGTTCTATGTGACTTTCAAATATATTTTTTTTGCTTTCTAATTTTATTCTCTGAATTTTAAATCATAAGCTACATCATTCACTTTTTCATTTATTTCTTAGAATTTGTACTTTAACTGTTTCATTTATTCTCTGTTTGTAATTACAAGAGGTACTATTACCTTTCTCATTTCTTTCTCGAGGTCTGAAATCGCAAGTTACACAATTCACTTTTTAACCAAATTTTTCAAAGATATCACATTTTGATTTTCTAAGATATCGGCACAGCCACTGCCTCATGTAAAATGTATCTCTTTTTTTTTCACCTGTTCACTTGCAGTTAGCTCTAATCTAAAAATCTGTTTCTGCGTGAAATGAATGAAGTCTTCTGGGGATGTTTCTTGTGACCATACAAAAGGCCTTGCAGTGCCATATTATGTTTTTAACTGAATACATTACTGCAGAGCCTATTCTTGGCTCTGAGTCAATGTTAATAAGGAGCTGCTGGTCGAATGGTTAAGAATGCTGCGTTCTCAAACGAAAGACCCAGGTTCGAGTCTTCAGAAAGATTGTCCATATTTTTATGTCAGGGCAAAAATATAGGCTAAATCTCAAACCCTGCACAGACAGTGGCAACAGCACTATCCATGTGACCCTAAATCCTTAGGTTCAAAGTTTCCACTCCCTTCACATCCACTGCTTTTGTCTGAATGGGTTTTAGACCTTTTATCTGTTTCTATGACTTCTGCTTTAGACACTGATGCTACTGGAACAACTTTGTCTTGTAATTTTGAGTCTGTTAATGTTGCTATTTAGTTTAATACATAAAGCTTTTCTTTTCGGGGGGGGGGGGGGGGGGGGGGGGGGGGGTTACTGCCATCCTTCAGCTGAATGTTGTAACTTTCATTAATTGGATGGTGTATGACTGGCACACATACTTTTTATCTCCTTGAACAATTAATTTGGTTTCCATTTAGTAGTTTATTACTTGCAAATTTCTGATTTTTATTACCGGAGTGACTTCTTTGTCTTCTTCTTCTTCTTTAATAATCGGTATTCGCTTTGCATCTATTCCAGCACAGGTCACAAAAAGAAGGTACACTTGAGACCATAACTGGTGCCCAAGTGTCTTGCAGAGTTGCTCCTTTCAGCCAGATTTCTGTTCTTTAACTGAACCAAGTTTGGGGAATCTTATAAGATATTTACAGGGGTTTGCTCTGAATCAGCACAACCATATGTGGCAGGCTCAGCAAGACCCATTCAATGTAGGTGTGATCTGAGCTCACAGTACCCCATTCTGAGTCTGAAAATTCTGACTTGCACATTCTCACCAAGCCTATGACTACTGTTATACTATCTGTAATTTGCACATTCTCACCAAGCCTATGTCTACTGTTATAACATGTCTGATAATTCTAATGTGTACATTCTCACCAAGCCTATGTCTACTGTTTTACTATGTCTGAAAATTCTGATTTGAATGAAAATTTGATGTGCACATTCTCACCAAGCCTATGTTTACTGTTATACCATGTCTGAAAATTCTAATGTGTACATTCTCACCAAGCCTATGTTTACTGTTTTACTATGTCTGAAAATTCTGATTTGAATGAAAATTGTGATGTGCACATTCTCACCAAGCCTATGTTTACTGTTATACCATGTCTGATAATTCTAATGTGTACAATCTCACCAAGCCTATGTTTACTGTTATACTATGTGTAATGTGCACATTCTCACCAAGCCTATGTTTACTGTTATACCATGTGTAATGTGCACATTCTCACCAAGCCTATGTTTACTGTTATACTATCTGTAATGTGCACATTCTCACCAAGCCTATGTTTACTGTTATACTATCTGTAATGTGCACATTCTCACCAAGCCTATGTTTACTATTATACTATGTGTAATGTGCACATTCTCACCAAGCCTATGTTTACTGTTATACCATGTGTAATGTGCACATTCTCACCAAGCCTATGTTTACTGTTATACCATGTGTAATGTGCACATTCTCACCAAGCCTATGTTTACTGTTATACCATGTGTAATGTGCACATTCTCACCAAGCCTATGTTTACTGTTATACCATGTGTAATTTCTGCCTTTCCTCCAGTTCATTGCTGGTGTCCTGGGAAATTCATATGCTGTGTAAATGGCCTCAAGAGTTCCACAAGTCATTAATGTTTTCCTGAGTAAGCAAGCATAAGAGACTGTCTCACACTGTCTGAACTTAGGATTAGGTTGAAAATGTCTTCTCTCTAGACTGCAGGTATTCGACTGTCAGCCAACTCCACACAGGGATTGCCTAATTTTGGACTTTTTCTGAGTTGTATAATTCTGTGTTTGTTCCTGTGTCCTAAACCACACACATATTCCAAGCATGGTCTTGTGTGTCAACTGCAAAAAGTGAGAGTTTCCTTCTGCTGCCTATGATAAAATCTGATGAATTTGGTATTAAGTAAGGTCCAGCGCACTACAATTCCCTTTATCAATATTATACGAGACAGCGTCCTAAAGCTTTTACCCCTTTTCTTCTTTCTGCAGCTACAATCATTAGCACTGGCCTCTTATCATTTATTCATATTTTCTCACACAGTAAATCAGCTGCATTATATTTTGCAGCTATAAATAACCAAGTAGGAAAATCCCTTTACATAATAGAACAGTGCTTTTACAGAAAACCCAGTAATATTAAAATTTTGAAAAGGTAACAAAGAAATGTAAAAAACTGAGAGAAACCTTTTGTACTGAACATTCTGGTCAACCTAGAAAGAGGTTAGGATTAGACTATACTGTTACAACTATAATATTCGGGAGCCGCATTAGTGCAGTCGACACAAGGCTCGCTTTCAAATCTAGTTGCAACTCGCTGTAGCCACGGTCTGTGTTCGAAACCGGGCGGCTCTTGGGGTTCACCCAGCCTCTAGGAAATGGGTACCAGACTTAACACAGAGTTACGTGCAGACGGCGACACAGGCGGACAGTTTCTTATCAGCTGTCCGCACCGGTAGCAGAGCACTTATGGTTTATAACCGTGTGCAATGACGCTGGTTCACATCTCCCGACTTTACCTTTTTTGTTTACTATAATATTAATTGATGGCGCAAACAATATATTGTACATTATAGCATACAATTTGCTAGAAATATTTTACTATAACTTATCAGGCCCATTCTGTAGAAACCACAATAATTTAATGAAACAAACAAAATAAATTATCTGAACGGAAACATAAACAACAGTTTACTGTTACACAGAGCCAGTGTTGTTGTTACATGGCTGTGAATCTTGGAATGGACTCAACAAATTAGTCAACATATGACTGCCCATCATAACTGTGACTAGTTCTGCAAGACACAACAAATTAGTCAACATATGACTGCCCATCATAACTGTGACTAGTTCTGCAAGACACAACAAATTAGTCAACATATGACTGCCCATCATAACTGTGACTAGTTCTGCAAGACTCAACAAGCGCCACATTCACATAACAATAGACTGTGATTTGCGTGTGACCTCATTATTTCAATTCCCAACAGGAAAACACCGCTTTGTCTCAGACTAATGGAAACAAGATAAAGGAAGGCAGTGAGAGAAGAATATGGAATAGGCCTGAATATATCATGAAATTAGGGTAGAAAATTAACATTATACTAGAAAATGAAGACTTTGGAGAAATACAGAAACCTATGCTAATTTGCAATGCACTGATGATAATTACATTTGATTTGCTCAATACCCCATGTGGGTTCTGGAGCCCAATTTCGGGGAAGGAAAGAACAGACCCACTGCTCCCTCGCTTCCCACTTCCTTGTCAAAAAAGGGTGAATTATTAGGGGTTTGGCAATGTGTTGGGCCAAAATGCACAGATATTGCAGCCTTGTCAAAAAAGGGTGAATTATTAGGGGTTTGGCAATGTGTTGGGCCAAAATGCACAGATATTGCAGCCTTGTCAAAAAAGGGTGAATTATTAGGGGTTTGGCAATGTGTTGGGCCAAAATGCACAGATATTGCAGCCTTGTCAAAAAAGGGTGAATTATTAGGGGTTTGGCAATGTGTTGGGCCAAAATGCACAGATATTGCAGCCTTGTCAAAAAAGGATTAATTATTAGGGGTTTGGCGATGTGTTGGGCCAAATGGTACAGATATTGCAGCCCAGCTGTAAACTACAAAATAACAAACCAACCGCCCTTTTAAAAGTGAATGCAGAAGAAGAATTTACTTAATATCTGCTTTGGTCACTTAAATGTAGAAGCTTTGGTCACTTAAATACACACAGACAACATGCAAATGTTCTGACCAAAGCCTTTATCAATGAACAAACAACAGAAATAGATAACTACAAAAACATAAAAATCACCTATGGTAAAGTAATTCCGAAGAATATAGGGAAAAAATTTTTTGTTTGATTTCTTGAAAATAAAAATGTGAAAAGCTGGAGCTTATAAAAAAAAAATTATTTACACATATTTCTCTATTAGATGAAAGAATGTTGAATATTCATCATCCAAGATGGGTTAATAATGCATCAAGAATGAATAAGGCAGTTTTGAATAGAAGATGGGTCATGCAGCCCCCTGAACAAGACATAATGGCAGTTACAGGAATATCAATTTCACAGTGATGATCAAAGCTGTTAAAATGGAGAAAGATTGGTTTGCAAGCTGCATTATATATGACAATAAGATGTTCATAGGAACGCTCCATTTTTCTACATTTTGAGCTGCGCTTTCCCTCAAAGTCTTACAGCCTCTCTGCGAGCTTCTAGTTATTACATTAAGTTGAGGGCCTGCGTGTCGTGAAAGATGTAAGGCAGAAGAAGGTATATCCTACTACTGTTATCCACAAACTAGTGAATTTGACTTGATGACTGTCAACTGTGATGAGACCAAATGATTCAATTATCTTGAAGTAGACCTATGATTCCCCAATGCAGACAAAAGCAATGACATAAATACACAAATTTAGACACATTTCATTATGGAAGAATGATTCTGCAAAGTTTAGAATATGCTGTCAATTCAAAATAGACAGAAACAATTCTTTTACAAATGTATTCAAGATAATCTATTGAAGGAAACAATAAAACACCTGTTTAAGTGACAACAAACTATATGAATTCATCAACAATCTCTTAAATGACCTCGATCAAACATAATGGAAAATGAAATTTAATAAAACACTTCCTTATGTAAACATTTCCAGATAGCCTCATAAAATACATATTTGTAAGCTGATAAAGTTAGAATTGTACACCAGTTCCCAGTGTGGGTTCTGGGGCCCTGTTTGATAATGGGTGTGGGGTTGAGGGGGGGATAGACCCAACGCAGCCTTAATAAGCATGTTTTAAAATATGTCTAAATAGGGGTTTACTGAAATCAGATGTGTTAGGCCAAAAGGTTCTGATATCACAGCCTAGCTGTTAACCACGCCATGAACTGCCAACTGCTCTTTTAAAGAAGAATACAAAAGAAGAAGTGTGTACACATATGTGTGTAATTTTGCTATGTACTGCTACAATATTAATAAGTATCACAGTCCAGGCTTGTAATTATGTAGCATTATCATTGAATTTTCTAATTATTTTGATTTAACCTGAAATGCCCACTGGGCTGCTGCTAATGGAAAACTTTTATCTGATGGAGGAAACATTACCAACCAAAGTCTAATTTACTAAATCCTAATGAATATACTATTATGCTTCTCTGAAAATATGAAGCTCTAGTACCAGCTTTGTGTGCTCCACTAGTTTCTCAGCTTGGAGAAAGGGAGAAGAGCTCTGCAACTCCGCAACAGTCCCCCCAGGAAGATGTCACTGGGTCAGAAAGAAAATCTCTACACTAACCTCACCACAATAGATACAAGCCTTTTTTCGGCTCTCCTCTGAACTTCTTACCCCCGCATTATGGCGGCCTGAAATATCCGTTCGGGGCTCAATTCTATTAAAAATATGCCTGGCTCTGAATAAAGAAACAAATGCTCTAACAGGGTCTCAGCGATATGTTACTTGCGGACCTGTGTCTTAATGTTTCTGATTACCTGAAAATTCTTAGAGACGCAACACTGCAGACGATAATAGCTACCGTTGACACATTCCATTGTCGGACTTTCTGCCGAGGAACAAATATGCAAAATGGGGACTTGTCGGACTTTCTGCCGACGAACAAATCGCGGCAAATCTAGGATCGGCTCGGAAAAACGAAACAAATGCTCTAACAGGGTCTCAGCGATATGTTACTTGTGGACCTGTTTCTGTGACTATGCTTCACCGCCGACTGTATCCCCCGCGCCGCACGTAGCGGCGCGGATTGGGGCTAAACTAGATGGCTGGGACTCACAAGCAGCAGCTACTGCATCTCCTGCAACTTCCTTCAATTACTTTGCTCGTGAGTCTCAGGCACCTAGTTTAGCTATGTGTGGTGCAGGGGGATATGCTCGCCGGTGTGTTTAATCGCGTTTTGCGCATGCCGACAAGTCTGACATCTACCACTGCTAAATCCTCAATCGGAAGAAAAGTATTGCTAATCTGTGTGGGAGCGCGTGGTCTACCCGCCATATCGCTTTCATCGTCTGTAATGTCTTGAAATTGCCAATGGTCACTTTCATCGTCTGCTAGTATCATCTGCAGAAACGCTCGACATTGTCACCGGTGGCTTTTATCGTCTGCTACTATCGTCTACAATGTTGCATCTCTTGAAATTGTCAAGTAATCCTAGTTTTGCCGCGATTTGTACCTTGGCAGAAAGTCCGCATTTTTCATTGGACTGAGCCCCGAACGGATATTTCAGGCGCCATAACGCGGGGGTAGAAGTTCAGAGGAGAATTCCTTTTTTTTGTTATTATCTAAAAGAGAAACAATAATATTTCATTTTTACTAATTTCTGTCAACATAGATTATTTACTAATATTTAACTACTAATGCAATTATTTGTTGTAGCAGTATTCTAATATTACTTCCCAACATTCCCTGGTCACTTTGATGCATAATATGTGTATACAGCTGAATTCATAAAGTATGTTTTAATGTTCTTTCACTTCACCAGCTGTAAAATAAAAAAAGAACCTGAGTTGGTGCTCTTTTACAGATGTCAACTTAGGCAGACTGTTAGCTGGCCTCTCACTGCCGCCGACTTTAAAGCTTTAGTGGGAGTTCTCTGCCCTTGGGTAGCATTGGGTCTATTCTTGTTTTTTTCCCCACGGAGCCCGGAACCCAAGTCACGATGTTTTTAATGTGTCAAATTTAAATAAATTGGGCTCTCCTGTCATCTTACAGTTTGCTGCTGTGCCGACGGTGCGTAGTCTCTCCCTTCGCTGCATTGCGACGGTTACCTCAAATGATCATATCATCATACGGTTGCGTGTGCGGTTGCATAGTCATCATACGGTCATCATAGGGTTAGGGGTTGGGTTACGGTTAGGGTTAGGATTAGGGGTAGGGTTAGATGTGACAATTTTGACGTAGGAGTTCCAAATACTGGCCGACAATCTGATGCTTGTGGGAGTGGCGCCACTGGAAGTCTCCCAAATATGACGGCAATAGCGCACGGCTGGTGCCCCATCGGTGGCGAATTGTCCGTTTGAGTAGCATCCACAGTCCTTCGATTGTTTGGGTGTGTATGTGACTGTGCGCGATTAGTTGGAACTCCTGCGTCAAAATTGTCACATCTAACCCTAACCCTACCCCTACCCACGCAAATTTATCGGTGGTCATTAAGTCATACAGATCAACAGGAGTCACATCCGTGGCAACTAATACCACTGTTATATAAGGATATATTTACTTTAAAAAAACCCCAGATTTCCCCGAAGCGTCAAATACACAGCCAGATCTGGGGGATACACCCAAGCATTGGCAGCCCTGTTGTCGACCTCACTGCGTTTTTTGATTCGTGACTTTTCCGCTCCGTGTTCGCAATGCAGCCAAGGGAGAGAACTCCCACTAAGCGATCGGCGGCTTTCTAGCTAACGGCCTAAGTTGACAGGAGAGCCAAAAATTGCATTACCACTCCTGGGGCGTCTGATACAAAAAACCTGGGACTCAAGGAGTTAAGTGGAGAAAAAAATGATTTTACTAATTTCTTTAAACATTGTCTTTTTATTTAGTAATATTTTACCACTAATCCAATTATTTGTTGAAACAGTGTTATAATATTACTCTTCGACAATCACAGGTCACTTTGGTGTACAATATGTATTTAGTATGATCTGTTTTAATGTGTAGCGTTAAGCTTGTGAAATTTCAAACAAAATTACGTTACCACCCATTGGCCCTAAATCCCCTGGGACTGAAAGAAATTAGGTATATATTTCTTCACTAAACCAATCTAGCCCCTAATATGTAAATAAACAAACAAATTAAACGTCTCAATAATGCATGTCATCTGAATTTGTCTCTAATATAAATAACAGTACCTGAAGTAATGCCCTCTCAAGGCCCTGGGGTTGAATAGCAGAACTTTGTGTGTTTAGTCAGTGCACTGTTGAAGTGTTGACTGCTAGCTAGCCGTGTCATCATAATGTATGGTATTTTAAAATCCCGTCAGAGGTAACGTTCTTCGTATTTCAGTAAAAATAATGTAACTCCACCTTTATAGTAATTATTATGTGCAACACTGGACAGCACATATAACAACTTAACCCAGATATCAATAATAAATAGGGCTGACTTCAGAACATACCACTACCACTTGGTTGACACCATTTATTTGAACTTGTCTGAACCTTTCCTTACAAAATGGTTTACCACGGGTAATGTACAAATATTGTAAACCTGTCTACGTGAGGTTTAAACTTAAAAAGGCAGTTTCATTCTGCTTCTGCAAACAACTTTGTAAGGATTTAAAAAAGCGACAGAAACCGACAAGACCCTAGCGGTGGTCGTCTGCTCTGTCTATGATCAGCTGAAGAAACGGTATCACTGTTTGCGTTAGTGGCTAGCCCAGGTTGTTCAATTCGTGACCTCGTGGCACTCTATTTCAGAAAAACGCGGCACACTCCCACAAGCATGCATGATTATCACACCTACAAACACATTTAGGAAACTATCTTTACCGTTAATCAATGAATATATTCCCGCTGTCGCTGAGAAAAGGATGCAGAACGAGTTGAGGTTTATTTACTACGCTGTTCGCGCATCCTCACCAGTACATAGTGGACTCATATACGGGGCTCTTCGTGTAATGTCGTGACCCGGCCGGGGTCATGGTCACACTTGCAAGCGATCTCGGTCTGCGCAAAAACATACACATGGCCAACACCAACAACTTTCTCCTTGTGTCTTTATTGTAAACCACTGCTTGTGTTCATATTACAGCTGCAATGATTCAATAATAGATGCATATCTTTAGTTTAGTGTCTATTTTGACTTCTGTTTAAATATTATTCTATCACCCTTATGACGACGGGCGCAGTTTTTCCCCCGTGACTTTTTTCAACCAAAAGTACAACAGTAAACTTCCCCTTTCTCCACCTTGTCAATCGTTATAGAGAGGAAAGGGGGGGGGGGGGGGTTTATTTGAAGTACCTTTTAGTTTAGTTTTTTTTTTTAAGCTTTAATGCATATTGAATATAGGACAGCAAATGACACGGTTTAATGTCTTGATGAGTATTGGTCCCTTTATATATGATTAAATAAACACTATGTCCAAATTAAAACAAAAATAAGGTAAAAGGGTAAAGTCGGGAGATGTGAACCAGCGTCATTGCACACGGTGGCATAAGTTCTCTGCCACCAGTACGGACAGCTGATAAGAAACTGTCCGCCTGTGTCGCCGTCCACACGAAACTCCGTAGCTACAGCTCCGTTCATCCATTTACCCCAGAGTGTTAACTCTGTTACCCATTTCCTAGAGATGGGTGAACCCCGGAAACCGCCTGGTTTCGAACACCGGCCGTGAGCTGAATTTAAAAGCGAGTCTCCTATCGACTGCGCTAACGCGGCCCAACATAATAAGGTCAAGTCGGGAGATGTGAACCAGCGTCATTGCCCGCGGTTATAAACCCTAACTGCTCTGCCACCAGTTCGGATAGATACACTAAAAGAGAAGAAGGGCGTTGAGTACGAGGCAAACCAAGAACAAGATGGAAAGCGTGATGTGTCTATCTTTGAGACGGCCAGAAAGACCAAAAGCAGAACCTTTATCTCCCTCGACACCCGAAGCTGTAAAAGAGGAAGCGAAGAAGAAGGAGAAGCAGCAGCACATTCTCTGTTGATAAACCCATTAGTTATCGTTTGTCTTTCCCCTTGTTTTGAAGAGTGCTCTTGTAAACATGCAGTACTAAATATTAAGGCGTTTGTTTTCCTCTCTGTCGGCAATATTTTCAATCACATGCACCGGAATCTAAGGGACCCCAGCGACCCCCCCCCCCTCCCTTTTTCCCCCCACACTTCCCCGTGTAAGTATTTGTTTAGAAATATTGTATATTTTAAATGTACTGTTATATTTTAAATGTACTGTGAGCATGTGTGTGGGTGTGTATGTATATATATATATATATAGCCATAGAACATTAACAAATTCGGTACTTAAACAAGACTGAAGTAGAAGTAATTTTTCAAAAATATCCTGTTCAACCCTTAGGGTTATAATTGTGATATATAGTGTTCCATGATTTATACGAGTATATATTTGTTATTATTTACTTAATATACAAATGTAAATTTTATTTGTTTCAAATGTTGCTTATATTTGGGTTGTAACTATGACTGACTGACTGACTTTCCACCCCACTAGGACATCACACAAGCGATAAAAACCCGATGCATTATGAATATTTAGTTAATCCTATTAAAATTGTGTCATTAAAATTGATTTAATTTAAATTGTGCTATGAGTAAATAGACAATCTTACTAACACGGTGTCATTAAAATAGTGGATTTATATGCACTTATTAAAATACTCGATTATCCTCACCGCTTTTATTCTTTGGGAAAAAATTCTTCGATGGCACGGGTATTCTTTATCCGTCTATATATGGCTTTTTAGTTCTATAAATAAATTACCTGACCTTGTCACGCTGGTCTCTGGGGCCGTGTATATGTGACAGGGTTTCCACTGTCGTATGTAGCCTTTGTAATGCCAGGATGCCGGGTTCGATCCCAGCTGCGGCCCATGCGCCTTACGTTGGTTGCGACAGTGGTATTAAGAAGGCCGACCGTCCAGTAACAATGGCAAACTACTAGACGTCAATTTGCCTAGAAAAACCACACAACAGCCAGGGGCTGCTGGGGTTGGTTCTGCAACGTCCTGTACAGGATACGCAACTAACCTTAGTATGTAGCCTAACTTGCAGAAATTCATATAGTCTGGTGATGGTTTTCTTTAGATTGCATATTTTTTTTCTTACAGTACAGCAAATAGTGCTCTATATTACATTACTTCTGGCATAAATCACAGGTTTTGTCCTGTATGGTAAAGCAACTCCAACCATGTTGTAGTCCAAACATTTTTCGATTGTATAGTATTTTGAGTGCATCTGCTATCTGACTTTGTCTGTGAAAAGCATTTAATAATTTATATGAATGTCTACCCTTCAGACTCTGATTCCCACAATTTCTCTTATACACATTTTTTAATCAGTAAGTTGATGTCCCATGTGCTTATAGTTACATAAACAGTGTTTTTATCAAGCCCCTTGTGCGGCCCCAGTTCCTTAGAAAATTATAAGGGGATGAGCCCCATAACATGTTTTCTTTAAGTCGGCGCCTCTGTTTTCAATATTGTCGTAAAAGAAACCACTTCTCCTATCACCACCAATTTCTTGGATTCATTTATTATTATTATTATTTCTTCCTTGTCTTTAAATTCTTACTTATCAACATAAATATTATATATATATATATATATATATATATATATATATATATATATATATATATATATATATATATATATATAAGTTTATCGCAAGTCATAAAGGCTTATGTATATACTTGATATTGTGCATTTTCCACTATGGGACCGCGTTAGTCTGGTAATCTGGTAATTTTAATTTCAGCTTCATAGCAAACGGGTCACCCCATCTTTGCTCCGCTCCTGTGCCAACGAAAAACACACAGAATGTTTATCAGTCCCTTGTGAAAAGACTGGCAAACTGCTGTCTCAGCAAATCTAGCATACACTCGCATTAAAAGCATATGGTAGCCATCCGAAGTGCTAACACAAACAGTCCGGCGTTAGAAATGCAGTTCATCATTGCGCGATCAATTTTAATCAAATAATGGCCCCTCCAATATTGCGACAACCGGCATTGCGCCATTTTCCGAATCTACAAATCACACCACCACGTTGGTCAGTGGAAAAACATTCCAAATGAAATCCGCAGCTCACAGTGTCACGCCATGCACTTAACTCAGAAGCTGGGCAACGAAACTATATACTTCCAGTCTACAAATGGAGCAAAAAAGCAACGGCCACAGTCTGGCAGAAGCAAACATTTTTGCCTCGGCTCAAAACAATGGCAGTGCCTAGTGTTCATTTGGACATGAAGCATTATGTGAGGATTAAAAACTGTCACCCCAGCAGTACCCTACTATTAGCTGGGGAAGGGATTTAGGACATTACATCCCCCAGCAAGCCTCGCACCAACAACGACCTGACTGCCTTCGTTAACGATTGTTCACCCAACAGCCATGCAGTTCTTTGGCACGAAGGAGACACCTTGAACTTGGGTTTTGGACTGCCGACTCCCTACACGAAGATATATGTGTGCTACTGGTGTCCCGTAGCCAGAATACTACCTCACTGTATTACTAAAATTCAGCACGCATTCTCAAACGCGCAGTAGTTAAAGAAAAAGAAAAAAAAAACACACACATACACTCATTACCTGCCACCGCTTGCTTGCTGGTGCAGCACACATGACTATATATTTATTTAAGTATATATACACACACACACATATATATATATATATATATATATATATATATATATATATATATATATATATATATATATATATATATATATCGGGAGATGGAGAGAGTGCGACAAGGGAAGAATCATGCCGAATGACCACAAATATGTAAGACACTGACACAGGGAATTCCCTATGCACACAAGGTCGGCATCTGGCTCAAAGAAGGGGACAGTAAATTTAAATGGCTTAGTCAGATCAGACACAGTCCTTGCTGTGACAGAAAGTTGGCTGAAATAAAGGATTGCCGTAGAAAGGTGCACCCGAGGGACGGTTTCAGAAAGAGATGCATACTTTGTGGTAGGGTAACATTGCTTGAACAATGTATTCTGCAAGCCACCAGAACTACTGACCACGCTCGATGTTGCTTGACTTCAGAGATTGGTCGAGAACCGGTATTTTTTAACTGGGTTCGCGTTAGTGCAGTCGAAAAGGACACTCGCTTTCAACTCCAGCTGCCACTCGCTGCAGGCCACGGACGGTGTTCGAAATCGGGCGGTTCCCGGGGTTCACCCAGCCTAAAACTCTGTGGTAAATGAAGAACGTCGCTGTAGCTACGGAGTTGCGTGCGGACGTCGACACAGGCGGACAATTTGTCACAACTGTCCGTACTGGCGGCAGCACGTATGTATGGTTCATAACCGTGTGCAGTGACGCTGGTTCACATCTCCCGACTTTAGAACTGTGGGAGAGGCACTCATTTTTCATTTTATTTAAAAAAAAATGTATTTACGTTTCGTTTCAACTACCACATACATTTTATCCACAGAATTAAATGTCAGCTGTGTGGATTTGACATTATTTTATTTGCTTTACAAAATTGCTGCCTACTACATAAAGCATAAAGGATGTACACGCTTAGAAAGTATTAACGTTATCTTTATTTATAGAATAAGGCACGTTTTTGACTTTTAGTAGTAGTAATTTTTCAATAACAAAAATTATCTTGTTCAGGCCTAAGTGTTAAAATTGGAATAAATAGTGTTAATTGAGTTCTCAGTGTATGTATTTGTTATTTCACATTTATATTTCGCGTAATTATTTATATGACCGACATGTAATTTGTATTGTTTCATATTTTGCTTTGATCTGGTTTGTGATTATAATATTGCTTTTATCTTTTACATATACATTAGGAAGTTACTCTTGGACCTGTTAATTATTTGATGACGATTTCGAGCACATTATTATTATTTCCCTCTTCATTCTCCTCCTTTCTTCTTCTTCTTCTTCTTCTTCACATTTACCAGCTGTAAACTCTGGTTGGAAAGTACTGGTTGTTCGCCTACTTTTAGACTTTGATCTCACTCCAAAACTTCAATTTTGCGTGCAAAGCAGATTTATAGATCTGTCAATATTTGTTCTATGGCTACTGGTTCCTCGCCTATTATGCTGATGTACCCCAACATCGAAGGAAACACCCATAATAAGTTGACTTTTATAACATGCTTGTTTGCATAAATGCCCACCCCCACCCCTTACAAAAGGCACCGGAACACTCATGGAAATAGTGTTGTACAGTGGTCTCAAACCTGGGGGTGGGGGGATGGGAGAGCGTGGTAAGGTTTAATAGAAGTTGTCAAGTAATTTTTAAAATTGATTGTATTTGCACTTTTAATAATCCTGAAATTCCGCTTTAACAGTCATGAAAATAAAACAGCATAGCCACTGCAATCTTGATATGGAGAGTGATCTTGATATGGAGAGTGATCTCAGTCATACCGTATCATCAGACAGATATAATCATCAAGACAAAACAATCACACTGATATTCGGACATTAATTTTTTTTTTTAAATACTTCTGTTGGTATTTTACACTTTAAAGCGTGTATGTTTTTCCCCCTCTAAGTTCTTTTTTTATTAACAGTGCTTGGGTTTTTTATTTTTATGTTTGTCCTCTTCTTTTAAATTACATTTTGTTTTGTTAAACATAGGGAAGGAGAAGGGTTGTCTTGCCATATACTCAAGGGGCGCCACCTGAAAATGGTTGGAACTTCTGGTTTACTTTTTACTATTATGGTTAAAAAAGATCCAAGAAATTTGCTAATATTCAGCATCCTGAGCTTTTATGGACTAAAAAAAAATGACATTATTTTTGCGTCATGGATATTCTAAGGCTGCATGCAAAAAATCTTTGCGATCTAACAGGCAGTTTTCGAGAAAATGACTTACATCTGTGTTTATCAAGTGTAACGAATTTTAAGGCAAATTTTACGTTTATCCGTTCTCTGACTTTTGCAGTGAGTTCATATTATGAACAGAAATTTGGCGTTCAGGTCTAGGTGCATTATTAGTCATTTCCACATCACTTTTTAATCGTGAATACCACCTGAAAATTTGTGCACGAAATAAACAATCATCCCCATAAACTTGTTGCATCAATTCAACAGTTTCAATTGCGCCTTTTATGAATTTTAAAAAAGAAATTTAATGTTAGCCTTTTGCACAGTGCTGATTACGAAACAATGCACCTCTGACCAGGTCAACAAAAAAGCAGCTTTTTTTTTTTCTGCTCATTGAGCAGCGATGACAATTTGCCAGATTATAAATGAATGTTGCCTCTTTAGATTACATGCTTTGCTTCATAGATGGCATTTTTGTCTTGCCATAATAAAATCTCATTACCTAATTGTCAGACCTTGTATGTGTGCTCAACCGGACACACGACTGCAGAAAGGGTTTATTGGGGATGAGTGAGAATGCTGTTGGCAGTCAGAAACGGATTGCTCAGCCGTGCTAATTGAGGTCTGACCCTGTCCTATTTAAAAAACAACCCTTCAGCATCCCAAAATGAAATAATTTATGTGTAGAAGAATTTCACTGACATATTACACACTCACCAGTTGACTCCTTCCGTTAAAACTAATAAATTCCTATACCACTGCACCCACAACGCATTGCGACAGTTTTATCAACACAATTGTAGGCTGCGTTAGCGCAGTCGATAAGAAGCTCGCTTTCAAATCCAGATGCGACTCGCTGCAGCCCACTGTCGGTGTTCGAAACCGGGCGGCTCCCGGGGTTCACCCAGCCTCTAGGGAATGGCTACCAGAGTGATACTCTGGGGTAAATGGAGGAACGTCGCTGTAGCTACAGAGTTACGTTCGAACGACGACACAGGCGGACAATTCTTATCAGCTGTCCGTACTGGTGGCAGAGCACTTATGGTTTATAACCGTGTGCAGTGACGCTGGTTCACATCTCCCGACTTTACCTTTACCTTTAGGTAGATCTAATGCTGTCTATCATGACCTTGCAACAACAAGAAAAATTAACCACTAAACCAGAACTCTTCACTGATTTTCGGCTGCCCAGTGACGATTTATGATTTTTATTTGTTCATTTGATAATTTTCTCATTTTCTTGTTTCATGTCAGTTCTATAATTCCAACTGTTTTCGACAAAAGCGCAAGCTAAGAAGTAAAAGTATGGAACCTGCTTACATTCACTAAGGCATTTTGGGTTTATTTTGATACTCCAGTGACCAACCCTCCATGTGTGAAATGATCAATATTATGCATACCACTTTAACCCACGGAAATTTCTTGATGCCAGTTTTAGTTAGCTCGACCTGGAAATCAGTCAGTCATCACCATCATGTTGCGTGTTTTTTTTTTTCTAATTACGGCATGTAGGGCTCGCAGTCAATTCTCCCATTCCCTTAGCCTACATACTGTGGAATTGTTTCGATATCCTCTATCGAATAGTCTCCCATTAGCGCGTACACATCAATTCACATGTTTTCCATCTGGACTTTCTCACCACATCAATTCACATGTTTTCCATCTGGACTTTCTCACCACATCAATTCACATGTTTTCCACTTCAGCGCCTGTTCTAAGCTGGAATCCTAAGCCATTCTTTAAAAAAAAAAAAAAAAATTGCTCAATGTGGATTCGAACCACAGACTACTGGCAGGTAAAGAATCATTGGACAGTAATTAAACGAATTATACAGTACACATGTTGATACATTTAATATAGAATGAACACTTTTTTGGTTATAAACTTTAAGGCAAAGTTAAAGAAAAAAATTATTAAAGTATGCAGTACATAGAAAACAAAAGACAATAAAAAGACGCCTTTATACCCATAGCGACCTTGACATACATTGACGTCATATGTTTTTGTCACGTGATAAGTGTCGTTCACAATGGCTTCCGTTAATGTTGATCAACAATTTGACGACCATACACACTTTGACAATAGCACTGATTTAATGAACAATGTTGATGAAATGAGTGAAGCGGTTGCTAGGGAATCTAAGAACGTACCGTTGGAACCGCTGAACACACCGTGGACTTTTTGGGTTGATAGGTACAATATTAATTTTTTTTTTTCATTTTTTTTACTTCCCTCAGCAGAAACGGAATTCCGAGTGCAGCAGTCCGACGACGTTCTGTCGTAAGATAATGTCAGTGATAATGTTAAAGTATAATTACAGTTTTCCTTTTGTAATGCAATTTCTGTAACTAACAGTTTATATTTATAATTAAGCCTGGTAGCACTAAAATAATATAAACGAATAATACGTCATTCAAATTTCTTCGTCAGTTATAAACGGAAATAGGAATGTGTGTAAATATAATATTTGTTCCTTTACTTTTACCTTACCAGTTATTTTGATGTAGTTAAGTGGGAAAAATCGGTTTGCTGAGTCAGGCGAAAAAAAAAAAAACTCGGTTGCTGAATGACAGAAAAGTATGATCTATCATATCCACTTACTACTTATGTGTCTTTCTGCATTGGTAAATGCCTGAAGTGCCACCTAGGCATCAGATGTGTAAACATCACTGTAGTAAAAACTGATACCTCTTTGCTGCAAAACAAAAATATAATATAACTAAAATTATGTGACAAAATATCCTACATTATAAATATAAAGATATTATCTTCTGGTCACTCCATGCAGTTAAATATTTGTCTAAATGCCTATATGGACTTTAGGGGGGGGGGGGGGGGGGGGAGATCCGGAATCAGACGTGATGGTGCATAAGGACCAGGGTTTAAACTTGACTTGTGACACCTCTCAAAGGTCATTCAAGAAACAGGTTGCCAGCTAGGAGACCTGGCCAGTAGAGAAAGGATTGACTCTTCCTCATAGTGTATTTACTTGAGAGCCAAGGAACCATTGGTCTGCATACAGATTAGCCAAATCTGTAAAACTGATGTGTTAGCAACACTGGCTATCTCCCGAATAATGATCCCAAATTATCGAGGCCGAAAATATACCCTAACAGGGCCTCAGTCATGTGTTAATTGCGGACTTCCAGCGACTTAAATTGCGCACTTCCGGCGACTGCAGCCACGCCAAAATTATCTCCCATGCCTCTACATGCAGCATGGATTGGGGCTAAACTAGATGGCTGGGACTCGGCATCTCCTGCAGCTTCCTTTTACTGCAGCTTCCTTTTATTAGCTCATGAGTCCCATCCATCTAGTTTAGCCCCAGTCCGCGCGTAGCGGCATGGGAGATACTCTCAGCAGTGGCGGAAGTCCACAATTGACAGGTGAATGAGGCCCTGTTAGTGTAAATTTTCGGCCTTGATAATTTGGGACCGTTATTTGGAAGATAGCCGCAACACTGAAGTCATGGAATGAGACTTAAGTCCAAATGTGAATATGCAGCTAGGACTTTCCGCTTGAGTTTTTAGCTGCTGAACCTGAAGAAGAAGAAAACTGTTTTTGTTGATCTCAGGTGCATACCTCTCAGGTGCATACCTAACCCTTGCTTTACTTAATTTTGTTACAAACAATTCTTTACCATTTAAACATTTCAGCGTCTGTGACTTAGTCATTTCCTAATACCGGGGTGCCAGGCTTAATCCCAGCTGTGGGCCTTGTACATTACAGGGCATTACAGAATCAACACCACCATATTTGTCTGTTGTGGTTTTCTAAGCAAACTTAGATTCAGTAGTTTGCCATTGTTTTCTAAATGGTCGGCTCTCGATACCATTGTCAAAACCAATGCAAGGTGTTCTATTAATCGCCTGCAGCTTGGATCGAACCCCGCACACCGAAACCTATTTACAATGCCTAAACCACAGATACCGACAAGATGTACACAGGATAAGATTAATTATTATTATAATTATTTGTTCACTACAAATGGCTAAGTTACAATCACACTATTTTTCTAATTAGATCTGTCCGTGGTACAACAGCCAAACAGTATGAATCTTCTCTGATGAAAATCTATACTGTTGACACAGTTCAAGTGAGTGATATATTTAAAAAAGCATGTCTTACAATTATTTGCATGTCCTTTACACGATGTCTAAAACTAGTCCCAGCATGTGTTTGTTTTAGTGTGGTTTTAGCAAAGAAATTCTGCATTCATTAATTTGTCGTTGCAGTCTAAATTGTATTCTGCTCATACAACCAATGCAAAACTGTCTGCAACCTCATTCCCTGCAGTTTTCTTTAAACTCCTATGTGTCAGCATTATGAAACTGCATTCAGAACCCCTGATCTGCAGATGCCGAATGTGTGCCTTAATTTCACATAAATCATAATGGGTCTGCTTAGTACTTACTTTGTTTCATTCTTCTTCTTCTTCTTCGCCTCTGTAACTGTAAACTCCTGCAGAAAGTTCTGATCATTCTTTCACTCCTGAACTTTGGCCTTGTTCTAAAACTTGAGTTTTGCCTGCACATCCATTTTACAGGTCTGGCATATTTGTGTGCAGACTGTTGGTTCCTTGCACTCTTGACTTTGAGGGAAACACTTCCTACAGCGTGCTTGTAAGGGGACAGTAAGTCTCCCCCCTCCCCAAAATGGATCCATTGTACCCACATAGAGAGTAATGAAAAGATGATCAGGTAAAAATGTGTGTGTATATGTGGAAATCTTCATGGTGAATTTATCAACTGCCTGCCTCATGCTCTGAACAATTTTATGTTCAAACAGAGCTTTAGATTGTTACTGTAGGTGTTTCAGAGATTGCTGGGTGTTGTAGCTGGAGCTATCGAGTTGGTGCATTGTGCAAAGTTTTCCTGGGTGACCATTTTACAGAGAAACCGAGCCATGAAGGATAAAACCTGAATGCAATAAAGTCAGTCCTCTCGCTTTTAAACATCTGTAAACTTTAATTAATCACATTCGGCCTCAGAACTGACCACTTAAATAAGGAAGTGAAATTTCATGAACTAAAAATGGGACGGATATGTGTGTCTTCTTGTTGAGAATAAGCAAACAGGGGAGCATAACTGCTGTTTTACACCATTGCTCTCCCCTGACATTGGGTTGGCGTCTGTTGACAGGGAAATAACTGAACCATTTCACCCCAAGAAGCCACAAAACGTACCTATCTGATTGGTACCATTTCCTCGTAAGAGCCGCTTTCTGGATTTGCTTTAGAGACATTTATGAGATGTCTAGCTAACAGAATTTTTGCATCTCTTTCTCTCTCTCTCTCTCTCTCTCTCTCTCTCTCTCTCTCTCTCTCTCTCTCTCTCTCTCTCTCTCTCTCTCTCTCTCTCTCTCTCTCTCCCTCCCTCTCTCGTTGTACCCCACCAGGAAGGACATCACACGAGCGATAAACACCCGGTGACACAAAGTGCCACCATGCAAATGAGGATCACCCGAGGAGTGGTCCCAAAAACCCGTTTCAGCCATTAGGCCATATTTATGACCCGGCTGTATTCAGGGCCCCCGGCAAAAGCTGGGTGGAGGGCCTTCAAGTAACGAAAAATTGCATCCCTCCCAGGACAACTATCATTACATCTGCGTCTGTGCAAATGCTCACTGTGACAGGGGATGACTAAATTTGCTCTTAAAAAACCCATTTAATGGGGGTTTCCTGCAAAACAAAATTGGCTTTATTTATAGAAATTCCTATGACATATATTTTCCTCATTAACTACTGTGGTTACTGAGTGAATGTCACAGGGTCACGTAATTGTTGTGCAACAGTTAGTTCACAGGTCCTCAGTAAGTTTAAGCTGATCACTTCTTTGCTGCATTTGTTTTGATTAATTACTCCCCTTACTGTGTATAGTGGGAGTCACTGTGGTATAGCGGCTAGCTTGCCTGCTGATTAGAATGTCGTGGGTTTGGGCCCTGGTGGAGCCAGACTTTTTTTTTCCCGAAATGACCTCGACTCCCAGGTCGACCCATTCTTGAGTGGGTACCAGGTGTAATCCTGGGAAGTGAAGGCAGATGGCCTGATGCTGACCAGATCACCCACCAAATGCCGACTGATTTATAAAATAGGTCTAGCTGTATCTGGCCAATACACCTAAGGGTGTTGAAAAGGGTCCTTTACTTTATATGTATAGTATTTGTTCATGTTTATTATGGTAAATGGATCTTAAATGTCTTTTTTTTTTTGGTCATATGTGTAAAACACAAATTTTTCCAAGGATTATTTTTTGGGAATTTTCGACAAATGGAAGTACATGAACTTGGCTGTGTTTTATTCTAGGTCACCAGTGTGAAAGGGTTAAACACAAAATGCTTCATCTCAGCCAGTCTGCAGCTACCTTATGTTCATCTTGATTTACCTCTTCTAAGATGCGGTTTCATTACCGGTTATGTACACCTGGCCAGTTTCTTGGCTTAGAGGAGGGACTTGGAGAGCTCTGCAGAACGGTCTCCACAGAGCAAATAGGACAGAAGAAAAGTCTCTATGTCACCCTCACTCAGAAAAAAATGCAAGCACTTGTATACAATTTTGTAATTCCCTCTGTTTTCTTACAGGGATTTTGGAGTGTATACAATCACATTCCTCAACCATCAAAACTAAATATTAGGTACAGTTATCATCTTATGAGGGAAGAGCGTAGGCCTGTTTGGTAAGTTTTACAAGTTGGACATTTACTTTTTAGAGCATAGCATATTTTGATTGTGCAAACATTAGTGTTTAGACCACATTTACTATTAAACGTAGAGCGATGTTAGGAAGATAATTTTAGGGGTATTGCACCGCCTTCACATTCCTGAATATTTTTTCTGCTACCCATATTAACATTTTCAGTCCCAAGCATTTGTTACTTTAACTCCTCCTGTTCCAAGGATTTATAGGTCAATTTGTCGGCTCTGTTGCTAAGTCGATGCGAACTTTTCATAATGCCGGTGTGCCGGGTTCGCTCCCAGCTGCGGGCCATGCACCTTGCGTTGGTTTCGACAGTGGTATCAGGGGACTGACCGCCCAGAAAGCAATGGCAAACTACTGGACATAAATTTGCCTAGAAAAATCACACAAAAGCCAGGGGCAGCTGGGGTTGGTTCTGCAATGTCCTGTAAAGGATACGCAACTAACCTATAGGTCAAATCAGTAAATATCTAAGCCTAAAGGAGTTCAGCAAAGACACCATGAGGCAGAAGTATTCAAACTAATAATTGCGATACAGAGATTTACAGCCTGTCTGTAATAGAAGACAGCAGTTACATCATATTATTTTTGAAATGTTCAAGGAAGGTATGGGGAATTGGTTGTTTGTGTCTGCACTATTAAAACTACTTATGAGGTGGCCAGTTCTCTTCCTGTTAGCTTTTTCTTTGCAGTGAGAAAACTCTGGAAATGATTTGGGGCTATTTTTTTGTCAGCTGGATTCACCAAAGAACCGTAATGGTAAGGAAAAAACCCCTTTACTTCTGGACATTAAACCTGGACCAGTGACTCCGCAGGCAAGCAGACTAACCGTTATGCTGCTGCAGCTTCTATCAGATTGGTACCAGAAGTCCTCTTGTGTGTTCTGGGTCCCAGTTTAGGGGAAATAGAACAACAACCCCTCTCTTAAACAAGCATGTTGTCAAAGTGACTAATTAAGAGTTTGCTGAAAACAGATGTTTTGGGTCCGAAAAATATCACAGCCTAGCTGGGAACCACCAAGCAACTTGCCAGCTGCTCTGTTAAGGTTAACTCAGAAGAACCAGGCAGTATCAGATTGTCTGGGAGGTAAAGTAGGACAGCTGGTATGCTAGTCTCCACAGCATTAATGAAATATTTGTGCGTAACCAATTGGAGGCTACATCTGTAGTATGCTATACCAGCAGAGGTCTTTGATCTAATATACCTTCTCCTCAACTTACGACCTATGCGACTTCAGACCCTCTGCACTTATGACCACACAACAACAAAAGTAGTAAATAACCATTTTGGTAGGGTCAACAAATTCCTGGAATTCTTGCAGTAGAGTACATGTTGTGTATTTGTCACATTATATACAATAATTAGACACAAGTAGATAGCATTTTTGTGTTTTATATGCAATTTTTATAATCCACTTAAATGAATAGGGTGTCAAAAAATATAAATTGGACTTACAACCAATTTAGCTTATGACCAGTTGGACTTATGACCTGTTAGAATGGAGCTTGGTCGTAAGTTGAGGAGACCCTCTATTTTCTGTCCCAAAAATTGGACCAATACTGGTAATAGAATAAACTGTTTATATTTTGCAAACAGTTGATTTGCTTTAGTTGTTCGCAGGGAAGATGAAGAAAATAGCGAAGGAGGAAGCTGGACCCTGAAGTGCAAGAAACAAGATACAGTATGTGTGAAAATTTCTTCAGTTGTACCCCTGCTGTCTTATGTTTTTTTACTGTTAATGTTAAAATTGCTGTTGTGTATTTAATGTCTTTGTTTCTAAGACATTGTCATTAGCTGTTTATTCATTGTGCTGTAGTTTTAAATTATAGAAAATATGTTAACTCTGTAAAAGACTTTCATATTCAGATTTTATCATCATCATGTGCCATGCATAGGTGGGATAAGTATAGGTAGTCATGGATTTAAGTCTTTTGTGGTCTGTGTTCTTGTCTGGGTTACCCTGGGATAAACACCTTTTGGAGGGGAAAAAAAAAAAAGTTTCCAGATTGAACTCTTTACAGTGATGTTTGTAATCCAGTGGGCTACAATCAGTCTGCCAAGCCGTTGATAGCAGTAAAATAATATAAATTATAATATAAACAAACATGTTTAATTTCCCTTTTTTGCATTTTAGTACTGGTGATTTTAAGATCACGTGTATCCAACGCATTATCTGTGATCTGCTAGTCAACCGACAAGCCGTGTGGGGTGGTAGCCTGCATTAACCTCTGTCATATCGTCTTTTCATTTGTCTTTTCATTTAAGAAATCACTGCCTGTATACAATATGGACCTTGTAAAGTAGATTTACAGTCATTCTGTTTTGAAAAGTAACCCTCAAACCTAAATAAGTTGGGGATATATGTTGTAGGCTGCTGTTTTATTAGTTGATAAAACCTTTAATAGACAAATTATGGTTATATATTTCCACCCATTTTTCTTCCCTTCATTGAGTTTCCTATTCATACTTTGCACTTGTTTTCTAATCATAGTTTGTGTTATAATAATTCACTTCTGCAAGTAGTGTTCTGTAACTTATTCACAGCAGCTTTATTAGTGTGCTATATTTGTTCTGTTGTCTTGGGGCGATATGTTTGTGACAGAATATTATTAGAACATTGTTATTTCATCCATTGGCAGGAAGATGTATGGAGGCAGCTCCTATTGGCTGCCATTGGCGAGCAGTTTACAGATTGTATGGCTGAAGGTATGTCACTGGAGACATTAAATTGTCTCATTAGGTCACATTCTCTGTCTTAAACATGTTATCTAAGTTTAGTGTATGTTTGTAATGTTATAAGGATCTAATGTTATCGTCATGTTATAAGTTCCTAATGTTATCAAGTGTTCCTGATGCTGTTGCAAGTTTCAGCTCCTAGGCTAGCATGTTCAGTTCCACCCACAGTCAGCTATTGCTGCTGCTAATTTTTGAATGAAAATAAAGATGATGCATGTTTGAGAAGTTTAAATGTTTGCTACAGGCTCATGTATTTAAAAAAAAAAAAACAATAAAAAATTTAGTTACTTATTCATTACAGGATGTTTATGATTTCTCTATACAATAATATGTTCTGTAAACTTACCTAGAAAAACCATAACAGCCAAAAATTGCTGGGGTTGGTTCTGCAACGTCCTGTAAAGGATACGCAACTAACTTAACTTAGTTTGCCATTGCTTCCTAAACGGTTGGCTCTCGATACCGTTGTCAAAACCAATGCAAGGCGATCTACTGCCAAAGCACCCATAGCTGGAATCGAATCCAGCACCTCAGAATTACAGATTATATTCGCAACGCCTAAGCCGAAGACAGTGACATATATTACTGGGCTAAAATCCCAGCATAGGGCACATTTGTATAAAAAAGTATTTGTTTCTGATATCATGTATAGTCCTCATCTTTTGGAGTGAAATCAGATATCCAACCATCTTTGGTGAAAAAAAAAAAAAACACCCTATAAATGAACTGTGCATGTTAAAAAATCTCATAAAAGTTGACAATTTCATAGATTGCGTTGCAAGGCCACTGCCTTGACAAAAGTTGTTAGGTAGTTTAAAGTAGTTAAAACCTATCCATGGATAAAGAGAATATATTACCCTGACTGGAATCTGTTTAGAGTGTAAACTGGATGCAAATTAATTCTGAAGTTGTAAATAACAAGCTCTGAAATGCAGAACAACATGTATGAACAAGAACCAGGAAGGAGATTGAAATAACATTCTTCTGAAATTTCCATGTTGTCAGTTTTAGTTGCTTCCTCCCCGCAGGTGGGTTGGAGGGTGGGGGGTGGGGGGTTATTAGACCCACCACCCCTTTATCAGGCATGTCATAATAAACGATTTATTAGGGGTGCTTTTGACTAACTGATGTTTAACCTCATCAGGACATCATACCAAGTGATAAACACCCGGTGACACAACGTGCCACTATTCGGATGAGGATCACCTGGGGACAGGTCCCAGAAACCCCGTTCAACCCATGGGGTTATAATTAGGGCCCCTAATCACAGCCGGGGTGGGGCTTTAAAATAACGAAAAATTGCGTCTCGCATGGGGACGGGGATTACAAGGGGTGCATATGCTTGAGAGGTCAGAAATCAACAGTCTGCATACAAATAAGCCAGATCTGTCAATTAGATGTGCAAGCCAAACTGAAGTTCTGGAAAAAGACCGACATGCAGAAGTGGACAAACAACCCAGAACTTTGCACCAGAGTTTACAGCCGGTGAATGCCAAGAAGAATAAGAAAAGTAGCCGTCTTGCTTTTGTTCCGCAATGATTCCCCTTGTTGTACATTTTCTATTTTGAGCTGATCCATAATTCTGGTGATTTTGTGAGATGGAGAATCATCCTGCCTATGCTTTTTGGCATGGTACATGATGATGACGTTTTCATTAACTATTGTTTGTTCCTCCATGATGAAGTGGTCAAGCTGTTTTTATGGAGAACCCCCCTCCCCCCACCCCCTATGGAATTTTAAATGGAGCTGTGGTATTCCTGCTTTGTGCGACACTCGTGTGGCAAGTGGCCAGCACTTCTGCGAAGAGAATTGGAGCCATATGGGATCAAGCCAAGTGCAATGAATGTCGATCCTTTTGACTTTAACCTTTAATCTTTGTCAGTATTTATGATTCTACACACTTCTGTTTTATTCATTGTAGTAACTTATTGATTGTTTCTCGGCTCTGTCTGCTGTCAGGATCATAAATTACATCATCATCATCATCATCATATGTCATGCCAGTTAGCATAGCAGTCATGGTTTGCTGTCCCACATGATCACCAGAAAAAAGATAAGGTCAGTGCTATTGTCCCACTACATTGATGTTGCCCAACCTTCCAGAACACAGAAATGTTTCTTCAGTTTTCATTTGATTGAATACTGTTTTAATCTGCAGTCATCAATTTTCTGCTAGAAACAATCTTTCTCTAGTCAAGTTTGATTTTTCTCTTCATTTGTAACTTTGTTTAAAAGTTTGAATTACTTTGTTTAAAAGTTTGAATTTTGCTTCCTCTCTAATTGGCACATTGTCTTCTCAGTTACAAAATAGCATCAGTATTTTTTTGTGCCCTTTATCTGAAACACAAGGCAGTCAGTTTCTTGACATCCAGTTTCTCCAAACCCTCAGTTGGTTACCCATTATAACATGCTTGTCAATATACAGAAGAGATCCACGTATATTCAATCCTTTCACTATAATGTTTGGAATCCAGTCTGGCAGATTTAGCCTTTCCCACCAACATTCATCAGAGAGCTTTGTGGAACTTGCTATCTTCCTCAGTCTGTCTGTTTTCCATATTTAATTTCATTGCCCATTTTTTGTGTGTGTCAAATCTTTATGTCAGAAGTTTCTGTGATTTCTTCGCTTTGCTTGAACTCATCCCATTTTATAACTTTCAGTGTCTGTTTCTCTGATATGATCAAATAAAAAAGCGTAATAATTTGTATATCACATAGCGAGAGCTGATTATTATCGATATCAGGAAAAAAAACATGGCGCATTTTTAGGCATCTGAAATGGGGGTTGGGGTGGTTTATTTTGTAAAAACGGGAGTGTTAAATGAGAAAAGAGCCTGAGGAAGACCATGTCAGAGTATGTTGGACAATTTGACGAACATCAGTATCAAAATCATCATCATTTGGTGGAGAAAAAAAAAGAAAACTGTCCACGTTTAACCAGATCCAGAGAGACTTTTCGCAGGAGCCAGCTCTACAGGAGCTTTTGGTTATGATATCGTGTTGAATGGCTGAGTGTAGGTTCTTGTGCCAAGTTTAGTAGCTGAGATTGACATCAGAAATGATTTTCTGTACATGTAGGAAAGAGCTGAGCAGTCGTGAAGACTAATGAATAAATTAACACAAAACAAACTATTCAGACTGTTCTATGATTCCTGTTGTTTTGATCATTGTTAAAGACATGTAGAAGGATTCTCTTGTATCTGTGAATATCTTTTCCCTTCCCTCCATGGAGCTTTTTTCAGTATTATTTTGCATTGTGTTGTTATTCTTTGCTGTCAGCTTGTTTACAAATCACTGCTATTTTCACATCATTTATGATTCCCAGTGCCACCTGGCATGAATTATGAAAATGCTGAATATGGAAGTGTTTATAGGATGCAGATGTCCTGAACCGCACCTGATGGTACACCAGGACCAGAGCTCATACTGATCAAGATCTATCTACACCTTTCGGCAATTATAGCCCAGAGGATCAGTTTCACTGCACTGAGATCAGTTTCACTGCACTGAGATCAGTTTCACTGCACTGAGATCAGTTTCACTGCACTGGGTTTTATCCCATATAGCTTGTTATGTCTCCGCAAAACAGCTTGCTGCCAGCTGATAGTATTGTGCAAAGCATGAAATCCGTAGCTCCAGCTGACCATGAAATGAACCTGCAACCATCGTAGCATGAGGCAAATGCCATGACCACTTTGCTGGGGGTCTGGCCATTATAGATATGATTTACATGTCCTTTGAAGTCAGAATGCAGGGGGTCTGGCCATTATAGATATGATTGACATTTCCTTTGAAGTCAGAATGTAGGGGGTCTGGCCATTATAGATAGGATTGATATTTCCTTTGAAGTAAGAATGTACTCTGCGTTTTAGATAGGATTGATATTTCCTTTGAAGTACACAGATAAGCCAGAGATCTGTAAGCCAACAAACTGCACACAGATGTGTGTGATCTGTAAAACAAATGTGTGTGTGTGTGTGTATGTATGCAACACTCAAGTCCAGAAAAAGGCCAAAGTCCAAAAGTAGATGAGAAAACCAGGGCTTTCCACCGAATTTAAAAAAGAAAAAGAAGAAGTGTGTTCATAGGTACCCAGTCTTCTGTGTCTTGCAGTAACAATATACATTTTCTGACAAATTTGCAGATGATGAGGTTATTGGAGTCAGCGTCAGTATTAGGGAAAGGGATGATCTTATTGTAGTTTGGAATCGCTATGCTCGCCTGAAAGAGTTATCAACTGTCCTAACAAAGATACAGGAGTTGCTACCTAATGTTGCCTTTAGCACCATGTTTTACAAAGGTAAATCTATGTTAACTTTATTATAGCTTGTCTAGCGACCATAGTGAAGTTAACAATTGAGTTTTAAATGAGGACAAGTAGTGAGACAAATGTCGGAGCGCTAACATGACAACCAGTGTCACACAGCTTGGACTGTGAGAATAAGATAAAGAATTTATATGTTTGCAGTGCAGTGTTATTGACTAAGTTTTGAGTAAAACTATCATAACCCACTGATGACAACATGCATGTTAAGGCTCAGTAGATCCAGGGCTTTTATTCTGGTGATATGTAGCAGGTTCACGGTACCTGCACATTGTTTTAGGCATTATCTTTTCAGCTCTACTGTAATATACAGTGCATATTGGCACCTTTTTATTAGACACAATATTGTAACTGCACCTTTTCTTTTCTAGAAAAAGCCCTGAGTGGATCTATTCTTCTTTTAAAAATTTTTTTTTTTTAACTTTCTGGGGCTCTGGAACCCCACACTCTTGGACCTGCTAAGTTAATTCATGCTACCCATGTAAGGATGGGTCGACCTTGAAGCCTTGAGTGAGTTTGGAATAATATTTTTTTATTTGATTAACTAACTACACAATTAACTATACAATTCTTTGTTGGGTATTGGTTATGTGGATCCATATTTATTTATTATTATGACTTCGACACAGATGATTATTAAAACAACTTGTTTTGACAATTGGAAGCTAACAGATGATGAATCATTTGGTGGGGTGAAAAACTTTATGTGGAAGAACATCAAGGACAAGGTTGGGCATATTTTTTTTGCATGCAGTTTTTCCCTGTGGGATGCAAGCTGAAGGTTTCACACCCTGAGATTACAGTTTCAGTCTGGACGACAAACCAACAGGGCAGTTCCAGATACCATTTTCAGCCTGAAAAGAAGTTATAATTTGGGCATCTTTAATGGTTACACCAGCCTGGTGTAACTAGCAGTCCTATGGGAAGTCAGGATTGAAGAATAATTCATCTTTTTCTGCCCTTCATCCCCCAATGGAGCAAAGGTCCTTAACCAGCTCATACCAGGTGGCCTTGTGTGGCTTGTTCACAGTTAGTTGGTTTGTTTGACTGACTATTACTCAATTGAATGACCCTTTGTACGCCTCACGCCAGTTGAGCATCAGGTTTTTAGTGTTAGTCCTATATTTATATAGACCGGTTGGTACTTGTAGACCAGTTGGCACTTTTAGACCGGTTGGTACTTGTAGACCGGTTGGCACTTGTAGACCAGTTGGCACTTGTAGACCGGTTGGTACTTGTTAGATCCGGTCAGTGTGGCACTTGTAGACCAAGTGTCTGGTTCACTATGTAGACCGGTTTAATACAAGTTAAATTGTAGATGCAGTTGGCAAAAAGAATAGACCTACATAACAGAATACATTTCTTTTGTAGACCAGAAGCATTGAGGGCACTTGTAGACCTGATGCTGCACTGATGATTTTAGGTGATTTAGCAGTCCATTCTAAACTGGCTGCCTTTATATCCTAGGACATGCCGACTGCCACAAATTGAATCCAGGTAGCCATTTTGGGCTGAATCACACTGGGAACCATGGGTCAGTTATTAAATCCTTCTCAGTGTGGACTGAACCTAAGACCTTTGGACTAGTAGGCAAGTGTCTAACCACTTCACTACCTGCCTTTCAGTAGCCAAGCTTTTATACAAGTTAAATATTTTACATGCATTTAAAAAAGAATCATGCCCTACATACATTTCTTTTCAGCTTTCACTATGCATGAAGCATTTGAGGGCAAGAAAGGACAGAAGATGCAGTCCTGATGCTGCTGATTATTTTAGCCTTTTGTTTTAGAAGGAAAAACAAAATGATGCCATAAACACAGGAACCTGAGTTTTGTGTACCAGCAGGTTTAATTAACTCATTAACCACCGGAAGCTGCCGACTGTCACAAATTGAATAACCAGCCATGTTTTAGGCTAAATTAATCAAGTCAATAACGTCTACCATGTTTTAGTCTGATGCAGAAGCAAATAATTTCTTGTACACTTTTTGTGAGAAAATTTGCATTGTCTCTTTGGGTACCAAAAAATACATTATGTGCTGATTTATAACCAAATTAACTGTCCTTTGTTGATAAATAAGTTGCACAGTTTTGGCTAGCTTGAGTTATAACAACACTGTAAGTCAGAAGTTAGTGAAGTAAATAACTGCAGTTTTAGATAGAGTAATGAAGTTAATATAATATTTTTAGTCTCAGTTAAAGACGAAAAATAACGTCTGCCATGTTTAAGTCTCATTTAAGAAGTAAAAAACATCTGCCATCGAGCATATGGTGAAGTTGCATCTGCCATACTAGTCAAAGAGTTATTGTAGTCTCAGTTAATTTAAGTAACGTTCGCCATGGCAGTTAATGGTAAGGGGAACTCTGCCATGTTTTGGTCCATAATGAAGTAAATAACGTCATGGGATGTTTTGGTCTCAGTCTAAGAAGTACATAACGTCTGCCATGTTTTAGTCTCAGTTACAAGTAATAACGTATGGGTCTCAGTGGAAGTAAATGACCTCTGCCATGTTTTGGTTCTCAAATAATGAAGTAAATATACTGCCAGTTTTAGTCTTAGTTAACGAAGTAAATAACATCTGCCATGTTTTAGTCTCAGTAACGAGATAAATAACGATTTTAGTCTCACAATGAAGTAAATAACATTGATTTTTTTTCTGATGGTTAAAAGTAAATAACATCTGCCATGTTTTAATCCAGATGGTTAATGAAGTCAGGGTCTGCCATGTTTTAGTCTGATGGTTAATGAAGTTAAATAACATCTGCCATGTTTTAGTCTCAGTTAACTCTTTCAGGCCCATGCATTTTGACAGACTTGGCCCACATTAAATTTTCCTTTACAAAAATGGCAGAGGGGTCGGTGTACAAGAAAGGTAATAGAGAATGTAATATACTTCTAATCCTAATAAAAGTAAATTTTTTTTTAAAGAGAAATGAATGTACATTTAGAATCTGATGATAAGTGTATGTTTAATTTGTTTATAGTTAGTAGGAAAGAAGAATTCAGCAGGTTTTAATTTCACAACAACAACATTTTACGAACAAATTCTTCACTTACTATGATTTTGCAGCAACAAGAGTAGTGAATATCCAAATTTGAGAACAAAACTTCAAAGTTTGTTCAGTTTCCTAACAAATTCCAAAGTTATAATAAGTTTCTGAGTTAGCTTAGCACTCAGGGGCTCTTAGTTTTCACAGAGCGCTGAGCATAATTTCAGAGAAAAAATGGCCGAAAAATGAGCCATTACACACATACGCTATTTACTATTTACTTTGTACAGTTATATACAGACTGTAACTGCAGTGATTTCAATGTAGCTTAGCCATAGTATAGTACAATCTCTTTGTTTAGAGCACTTTCTTTCTCTTACACCATAAATACGGCAGCAATGGGACATTGTCTGTGTAAAAAAACTCATCAGAATCGCTAGATTCAGAACAGCTGCTCGTCTCAGCTTCGCTGGTGAAAAATCACCGACTGAATCACTTTCCGAGAAATCTAAATTTTCATTATCCTTATCAGAATTAAAAACATCTGACTGAAACAATTTCGGAGCTTCGGCCGCAGAAAGACGCATTCTGCGACCTGTACTTGTGGTTGGAACATTGGTATTCATGGCACTCGAAAACGAACTTAAAAAATGCACTGTTGAAAAAAATGTCGCTGTTAATTCTATTAAATTACGCACGTTTGGTTAAGGCTAGGAAATGAAACTAAAAAGAATTCCCCAGAGTGACTTTCCCTGAATAGTTTAATCGTACCTCCGAACATTAGAAACTAGTACGGAGGCGTGTGCAAAGAAAAATGTACGGGACACGATCGACGATGACACCATTGTTAGGGCAAAACGGAACTTCTCAAACAACGCTCACACCGTTGCTTGGTCCTTAAAGAGTTAATGAAGTAAAAAACATCTGCCATGTTTTAGTCTCAGTTAATGAAGTAAATAACATCTGCCATGTTTTAGTCTCAGTTAATGAAGTAAATAACATCTGGCATTTTTTAATCGGATGGTTAATGAAGTAAATAACATCTGCCATGTTTTAATCTGATGATTAATGAAGTAAATAACATCTGGCATGTTTTTATCTGATGTTTAATGAAGTAAAAAAAACCATCTGCCATGTTTTAGTCTCAGTTAATGAAGTAAGTAACAACTGCCATATGTAAATAACATCTGCCATGTTTTAGTCTGATGATTATTAAAGTAAATAACATCTGCCATATTTTATTCTGATGGTTAATGAAGTAAATAACATCTGCCATGTTTTAGTCTAATGGTTAATGAAGTAAATAATATCTGCCATTTTTTATTCTGATGGTAAATATAAAAACTGCCATATGTAAATAACATCTGTCATATTTTAGTCTGATGATTGATGAAGTCATTAACATCTGCCATGGTTTAGTCTGATGTTTAATAAGGTAAATAGCAACTGCCGTATGTAAATAACATCTGTCATATTTTAGTCTGATGGTTAATAAGGTAAATAACATCTGCCATGTTTTAGTCTGATGGTTAATGAAGTAAATAACATCTGCCATGTTTTAGTATGATGTTTAATTAAATAAATTACCTGCCACATTATAGTCTGAAGGGAAATTAAGTAAATGACACCTAATATAACATTTGCAGGCTGATGTTTATTAAATAACAGCTGCCATTTTTGAGTCTGATAGTTAATGAAGTAAATCATATCTGCCAATTTCTCTGATCATTAATGGAATAAAGGACATCTGCAATTTTTTTTTTTGGTGTGTGCTGATGGTTAATGAAGTAAATGACATCTGCCATTTTCATTCTGATGGCATCTGCCATGACATATTTTTAGCCTGATAGTTATTGAGTTAAGACTGCTAGTGTAATGAACAGGGATTATGTTAGCACTGTCTTCATTATTACCATCTGTTTGTATTGATCTCTAGTTCATAGCACTTCAACAAAGCTATCATTCAGATTTTGGGCAAATGATCAACTTTTTAGCCTTTATAAGTTTGGAGGACAGATTCTACATACAGTTTACTTATTTGTTGGATGATTGACTTGCGTCATATTAAATCTTTTGTATGACAGTCAGTACATGTTGGACATTTCATTTGTCTCAGTTCTGGTCAGGTAGCACATCTTGGTCATTTCATTTGTCAGTTCAGGTCAGTTAGAATTTATAGGTCATTTTATTCATCTCAGTCCTGGTCACTCAGCACTACCCCTAGGTAATTTCATTTGTCTGAGTTCTGGTCAGTTAGCATTTCTAGGTCATTTTATTCATCCCAGTTCTGGTCACTCAGCACTACTCTCTGGTCATTTCATTTGTCTGAGTTCAGGTCAGTTAGCATTTCTAGGTCATTTTATTCATCCCAGTCCTGGTCACTCAGCACTACTCTCTGGTCATTTCATTTGTCTGAGTTCAGGTCAGTTAGCATTTCTAGGTCATTTTATTCATCCCAGTCCTGGTCACTCAGCACTACTCTCTGGTCATTTCATTTGTCTGAGTTCTGGTCAGTTAGCATTTCTAGGTCATTTTATTCATCCCAGTTCTGGTCACTCAGCACTACTCTCTTATCATTTCATTTGTCTGAGTTCAGGTCAGTTAGCATTTCTAGGTCATTTTATTCATCCCAGTCCTGGTCACTCAGCACTACTCTCTGGTCATTTCATTTGTCTGAGTTCAGGTCAGTTAGCACTTCTAGGTCATTTTATTCATCCCAGTTCTGGTCACTCAGCACTACTCTCTGGTCATTTCATTTGTCTGAGTTCAGGTCAGTTAGCACTCAGTTAGTCCTCAAAACAGATTTTTTAGGTTATTTTACGGATGCTGCCTTACTACCTTATTTTGATCAGCATTTCTGATTGTTCACACTGTTTTAATAAAGCTGACATAGTCTTGATTAAAACAGATATACTTGTCTGTTTCCCATACATTTCAAAACTTTACAGGCAATTAAAGCAGAAGAGTTCTTTGATGACATGACCTGTAACTCAGTGGTTATGTAAAGGCTTTCTGATTCATGATAAAAGGTTAAAAAAAAAAATCCTAGTCTGAGACACATGCAACAATAGCTGTTCCATGCTGCACTGCTCAGATAATCGATTACAGATACTGTTTTAATTTAAGGATCAGTTATCTCCATGTTTTTGAGCTATATTATTAACAGTTTGGTGAAATTCAACAATATCAACACGCAGCAAGCTAATGAGCACGCACTATTCTAGAAACTAATTATTTGCTGTGCCTGCAATGCCTAGGAGCATTAGGCAGAGAAAGACAATAGAAAGATAGAGATTATTATTAATAATTCTAAAAAAACAAAAACGAATAAAATTACTGACACTTAAGAAACTAAAAAATTATCAACCATGAATGTTGATGTCCATTCACAAGTGCTTTGAAGTATCAGCAGTAGAGCCCATACCCCAAGAATTAATACTTGTTGGTTTTGTCTTATTAGATATACTCATTTCTTTATGTCTATCCACAGTTCTGTCTTGCAGTGCTTGTCTTGCTTGTAGTCTACTACACCTCCTTTGTTTTATTAGTTGTTTATGATTCCAGTCGAACTTCCTTTATGGGCTGAAAAAATGAGCATACAGTTTGTTGTTAATGGAAAAACGTTCTTGTTTTAACTGATCATGTTGTTAAATATTCAGCTCGTTTCCATTATAAGAACTGTATTATGTAATGCATTTATTTGGATTCCTGTGTCTCATTACTTGGAGGCATTGTAGCGCATAATGTTTTTTTTTTTTGTTTTTTTTTCAAACTGACAATGGTCTAAGTTTAATTCTTAGTAAGTGAGTCATTAATTTGTTCAGACCTGTTATTCGACTGTTTAATCAGTGTAGCCTAATTAAATTGGCTTAAAGAAAAATAAAGGATATTTGCTTGCTTGCTAGACTGACTTTTTTGTATAGACTAATCGGAACGATCGGTGATATGGTCAACAAATAGTCAGCTGCCTTTACTTACCAGGACATTTTCTGATTCCGGTTTTAGGCCAGGTCAAACTCTGAACCAAATTCATTTTTTTCCACATGTGCCTAGTGTAGATTTTAAGCCAAGACCTTGAGGCCAGCATCTGGCTGCAACAGTAGCACAACTCCTCTGTAAATCTGTACTAAAGATTTGTGTTGGGAAGTAGAGGCAGTTGACTTTATACTGTATACAGTTCAGTTAAAGAAAATTGGAGGTAACATTCTGTACCCCCTCTGCCCATGTTGAATTGAGATAGAGGAAGACAATGATAGAAGATCCTTAATAGCTTGTTGTAATGGCATAGAGGGGTGTCAGTCAGGACACGTACTGAAACATGCTGTTGGAGATTGCAAGATGTGGAGAAAGCTGACTAGATACTTGATGATGAGGCCATCATGATTTTTAAAAACAAAATGTTTTCACATAAGCTTTAACTTATACACACATGAACCATTTATTATAACTTTGTATAGTGATGCATAGTATTTAGGAGAGAACTCTCTTTGAATTTTGCATTCATGTATATTATAAATTTACATATATATTCAACTAGTGTAAATACAGTAAATTTGACACATAACAAGTTGGTGTTATCTTATAGCATGTAGTTTGCCATGTTGTCATGCATGGTCTACTTCCCCCTTCCCACCTTTTCCAGAGCCGTTTATTTTAATAATGCAGTTATGTTTGAGGTTTTAAAAAATCTGGTCTGCACTTGTTAATTTGTAAGCTATAAGAGTTAAAACATTTGATCCCCAACAAGGAATGGGCATTGATTGTATAAAATACAAGTAAAGAACACTTAAGGAGTGTTGGGCATATGATGCTAGCGTCATATTTTTATAGGCCAATTGCCACTTGATCGCTGATATGTATTGCACCAGCCAGCTTTACTTCAGAAGATATTTACTGGGACCTGTATTTTGACTTGTTTGAGCTGGGAGCTTTAGTCAGTCCCACAAAGGACATTTCCTGGTACCAATATTTTGTTGAGTGTTTTTTATTATTTTTCAAAGCTCAGCACAATTACTGAATTAAGAATCAACATCCTAGCACACTTGGAAAACCAACAGATGCTCTGTCTCCCACAGCAGATGCCTTAAAGTGTTGATGCTAACTGTTTCTGTAGCACCGTGATTGTATCAGAATCATTCTTTTCATATCATACATCATTTATTGCCAGATCCACAACTAACGCCTTGTTCACACATTCTTACACGTGTTGTTTCATGTAACTTTATGGCTTCTATCAGCATTCATTCATAAGTGGTCTTCAGAATGTCTCATTTGTCATTGTTCCTATAGCTATCACTTTTGTAGCCAAAAAATCCACTTTCATTCGTTCACACTCACCTATTTTCGAGGCTGTATATCCACTTGAGACCCTGTAATGTTTGACATGCTGACGCTGATTACTCAGCACACACACAAAAGATGAAACTTCTCACTATTCTTCTTCCTTGAAATATTATTTCTCTTATCACAAACATCAGAAAGAGTCTGAAATATAGCTTGTGGCAAGAAGCGGCCATTGTTTAACCACAAATGAGAAGAAAATAACTGGAATGATTCATAGCCTGAAAAACAGAGAGAGACTACAAGATACAAGAGAAGCTGGAAGGTCTTTTATCATGGCATGAAAAGATTCCGGCATGAAAAACTTAAAAGTGTGTTAGAAATTACAGCAACCATGCAATTGTCTTGTAACCTGTCAGTACTGATGTTATCAATAATGTTAAGCACAGGGGCTTTAAACTGTCATTTGAGGTCACACACTTAAGGTTACAAGATAGTGGCGTGGTTGTTGTAATTGCTATCACACTTTTAGGGTATTCATTTGAAGCCCCCTTGTACACGCTATTGAAGACCATAAGCATTGTCCCCCACAACATTCAGCAAGGCCCGGTGATGATAAGTTGAGGAGAAGCATCAATGCATTTTGGAGAGTTTATCATTGCAGGTTTTCTTCATGCCAGCACCTAATTGAATTACAATTCTGGCTGGTACTGTTTGTTATTTCACTGTGTGCTCTCTTAGTGTTCTGATGTTTGCCAGTTGCTGCTAGCATCTCCGTCTTTTCCATTTCTTTGTTGATCTGTCCACATATCTGTCTTACTAAGCTGAAACATCATTAAATGTTTCATTATCCTTCAGTGATGTTCTGTTTTAGTTGTTGTTTTCTGGAGAAACAAATATGGTATCCTATAAGATGTGTAAGCAAATTTATATATGTAATTTACAAACATTTAGTGGTGATATTGTAGGGCCTATGTAACAAGCCAACAGAATAAAATGTGTTATAAATTTAGGTTTGCCTGTGTATGTTTTTAACAAAAGATGATGAATGTATGATGAAGATGATGAAGTCAATGGTGTTATTTTAAAACAAGTACAGAAATTTTAAGTATCTGGGCACATGGATAACATCAGATGGAAGATGCATAACTGAAATAAGAAACAGAATTGGACAGGCAAAAACTGCATTTTATAAAATGAAAAACATCTTGTGCAATATATCCTTGTCATTGAGAGTTAGAAAAAGAATTCTTGCTTGCTACATACATCCAGTTTTAACATATGGATGTGAATCCTGGACAATTGGTAGGCAGGCCAAACAATTTTTAGAGGCCTCAGAGATGTGGTTTTACAGAAGAATGCTAAGAATACCTTGGACAGCCAAAAAGAGCAACCAAGAGGTTTTAAAAGAGGCGGGAGCCCGAAGACAACTTATCACTGACATCAGAAGGAGACAGTCATCATTTTTCGGCCATGTTATGAGAAGAGGGAAAATAGAACATGTTGTGACCACTGGAAAGATCTGTGGAAGAAGGGACAGAGGAAGACAACGAGAGAAGATGCTTGACAGTCTTGTTGCATGGCATGGAGGTGTGTCGGCACACAAACTGATACATGCTGCAGGAGATCGCGGATTATGGAGAGGCATTAACGCCCACGCCAGTCAGCAAGGCACCTGATGATGATGATGAATATATGCATTGTTTAGTTATAAATTTACTTGTTTTGATACACATATGTATAAAGTGAGTTACAAGAAGGGTGGTGAAAGTCATTAAGTTCCTCCGCAAAAGTTTAAAAACAAAAAGTGTTGGTGATCAATTTGATAGTTGGTTCTGCCAGCATATTTACTACATTAAATAAAGAGAACCAACATTACAGCGCCAAAGCCATTCCCATAAATGCTCATCCACATCTTCAGCAGCATCCACAGCGTTAAGATACTAATGAAGCTGAAGCTTTATGTTCTAGGACAGGGCTATTCAACTAAGTTTACTCAGTGGCCAAATTTGTTAAAATTTGTTTGTAATGGGGATTCTTGCAGGCCAGAGACCCTAGCCCCAGTATAGGAAGAGCATTATTACAACTGGCAATGATCCGCAGGCCACTTGCTAGGCCTCTGTGGGTCAAACCTGGCCCACGGGCCCCCAGTTGAATAGCCCTGATCTAGTAGGACTGGGCTAGTGCAGCCATCATTAACTGCTAATGCTGCTTCTCCTTCTGCCCCTAATGGAGCCCCGCGTAGGCCCTGATCCAGCTTATGCCAGGTTGTCGTATCATTTGCAATCGCACGAAGCTCGCCTTTTGTTCTCCCTACCTTTTTATCTCATTCTCTAGTGCTCTTCTCCTTGTGTTTTTTGGTCCATCTTTATTCCTTTGACCCTGTGGTTACAAGGGCATTCTAGTCAAATTATTAAAAAATGTTCTCGGTGTGTGTCTTATCCAATGTCACCGCTATTTCCTCACCTCTCGATTCACTGGAATTTGTTTGGCTGGGAACTGTGGCTGGTCAGGATTTGTCTTTTTTACCTGCAAAAAAAAATAATTTTAGATTTTGTTTTGCGGCTGCTAGCAATGGTATAAATGCCTATCATTTTTTTTAAAAGATCTTTGTTCTGTCAGTCAGAGAGGAATACAAACTGATACAGAGCTTGGTTACTTGTTTATCGCCTGTTGTACTAAAACTGTTTGTCAACAATCTCTTGTCATCGATTCATAGGGCTTTGTAGTAATGTAATCAATAACGTGAGGTATGGAAATATGCCATACAGAATAAGAATAAACCAACACAAAACCTTTGCTACTGTTTTGATTATTTCATTTGGCTAGTTTTCATTATTTCATTTTGCGTTTTTATTATTTCATTTGTGTCTTTATTTGCTTGTTTTTTTTTTTTTTTTTTTACTTCTGTGTACTTTCTTTTTATCTTCAGTCTTTATTATAATTTCTAACATTGATATATGACTTCCTGTCAGCATCTGTGGCTTTGAGGTGGCGAACGAGCTTTGTTATGCCAGGGTGTGGTATTTGATCCCAGGTATGGACAGCTTGTCTTGCGTTAGTTTCGACAGAGGTACCAAGAGCTGATGTTCAGAGACTAATGGCAAACTGCTGAATGTAAAATGTACCTAGAAAAACCACAACAGCAAACAAAATGCTAGATTGGTTCTGCAACGTCCTGTAAAGGATATGCAACTAACTTTTTAAAAACTATGGCTCTCAGGCCGACCCAGCCTAAAATAGGTACCAGGAAATGTCCTGGGAGTTTAAGGAGGCCATTGTGATGTTGAACCTATTGCCTACTGAATGTGGATTAATCTAGTGTTTCTCAAACTAGTTGCCCCCTTGCCCCCTTTTTTCCCCCCAGTAAAAAAAAAAAAAAATCACTCAACCTCCCCTCCCCCACCCCCTTTATATTCAGAAACACGTCCTCTAGTGTCATCACCAAATGAATAGGTAGGTGGTCAGGATTTACCATCATACACTCAGCAGAAGTTGGCTCTATGGCTAAGTCGAAACAAACGCTTCGTAATGCCGGGGTGCCGGGTTCAATCCCAGCTGCGGGCCATGCGCCTTGCGTTGGTTTCGGCGGTGGTATCAGGGAGCCAACCATCCAGAAAGCACTGGCAAACTACTGGATGTAAATTTTCCTAGAGAAAACCACACAACAGCCAGGGGCTGCTGGGGTTGGTTCTGCAACATCCTGTAAAGGATATTCAACTAACCTTAACTCAGCAAAATCATGGATCAAGTCACTGCTCTTGCCCCACCCCATGAATGTGGCCAAGCCATCACGGTATTTTATCTCTGTTCTTTCCCCTGCCCTTTTCCAAGTCTGAGTTTACCCCACTCCAAGAGAATGTAAACATCATTACAGGGATTCTTAAGATAAAGACCCCAAATGTAATGTGATGATGTATCTATGGTTTTCCATCTAAACTATTATATATGCAGCTATAGTCCCCTTATGTCAAGAGAGGTGAGGAAATAAGAGAAATGTCTAGGCAGCCACTGATATAGAAAGGCAGCTGAGTTTATATATCCGGAACAACATTCACAGAAATGGTAAGTTAGATGAAGAAATGAAAGACATGGGCATCTGAGTTTAAATATCGGGGAACAACATTCACCGAAAATGGTAAATTAGATGAAGAAATTAAAGACATTTAAATTGGCATCTGAGTTTAAATATTGAGACACAACATTCACTGAAAATGGTAAATTAAACGAAGAAATTGAAGACATTTAAAGAGGCATATGAGTTTGAATATCCAGGAACAACATTCACAGAAATGATAAGTTAGATGAAGAAATTACAGACATTTAAATGGGCATCTGAGTTTAAATATCCAGAAACAATATTCACCGAAAGTGGTAAATTGGATGAAGAAGTTGACATCTGATGTAGTAAAGCAAATGAAGTATTGAGAGTTAGCCTCTTTTTACAATACAAGACAATCCCAATCAGCACAAGAAACATGTGCCAGACATGGTAACCAAGAAACCATAAAAGAAAATTAGTAACCATGGACATGTTGGAGACTTTTCCATTAGCGCTCTGTCTCTATCTTCAGCAGCAAACGTAGTTCCATATCTGATGGTACCAGTAACTGTCTGAATGTACATCAGTCTCACCCTTCCCTTGAATGTTGAGCGTCGGCCCAATCCCCAGTTAACTCCCCCCAGCGCCATTCTCCTCAGACTAATTATCTTTGTGCTTCCTTACTATTCCCTCGCTTCAAAAAGACCCTTACAACAGCTAGCTTGTCATACATCATGGAAATGAGATGTCTGAAAAGGGCTGCTGGAATGACCAGAAGAGAGAGATTCAGGAATGAGGTCATAAAAGAAGTCAGCACAGAACCAATTCTAAATCACATACAGATATCAAATGCAAATGGTTTGCCAACTTACACAGAATGGCTTGCCCAGCTCTCTAGCGTAGCTGGTTAAACTGGACTGCGCGGTGACCGGGTGACAAACTCCTTGTGGTCCGGGTTCAAGCCCGGGGGTAGGCAGAAAAGCCACATTTCTCCCAGATTTACGGTACCTATCATGGAATCAAGGCCGAAGGGTTGCGATATCCATAGTACCGAGCCAAAGGTTTAACAACTCATGGCTTCTGGATAATTAAAAAAAAAAAAAAAAAACAGAGAATTGCTTGTGATGTCATACATGCAAGGCATAGGCCAAAAGAGGAGATGGATGAAGAACATGATGCAGACCAAGAACAAGATGAAAAGATAAGATCAAAGAAACACTACAACATGATGTGTCTATGGATGAGGTGGCCAGAAGAGCAACAAGCAGAACCTTATATCTCCCTCAATACCCAAAGTGGTAAAAGATGATGTGAAGAAGAAGAAGATGAAGAAAACAGAAGACCCCAGCTGTTTGTAGGTCTGCCTTATATTCTCTCTCCAGTCTTCTAGCTCTGCCTCTTCATCTACTCCCATCCAATTTTTTTGATTAAAGTTTTTGTCTGTCATTCTCACCGTCTCTCTCTCTTCCGGTCCCCACACGCGTACTGCGCATGCACACACACACACGTATGTGTGTTTATATTCAGACACGGACACACATTAAATCTAGTACTTGTTTATTACATTTTAGAATATGTACCCTAAAACAGCATCTAGAGCAGATTTTTACAAGGAAATACAATGTGCATGTTACCTCAAACGTGGAGATCTCACAGTGGAAACAGGGGCTGACTATAACCGAGAAAGTTACCAAACGTTGACTTTATAACAAAGGATTTTTTATGAAAAACAAAAACCAAAAATTCTGTGTGAACACATGGTCATAACCTTGGCTTAGAAACAGTCAGGAAAACCAGATGTTTTTAGGTCTAGCTATTGTTTCCAGACCAATCATTTTTATACACTAAAGAATAAGTAAATACCAATATTTCCAACTGGAAGCTGCCGTGGTCTAGCGGCTAGACGCTCGGCTGCGGATCAGAAGGTTGTGGGTTTTGTCCCTGACGAGGACCAGATTTTTTTCCAAAAAATGACCGTAGCTCCTAGGTTGACCCAGTTTGAGTGGGTACCAGAAACAGTCCTAGGAAGTAAAGGGGGTCAGCGTGATGATGACCACAATCACCCACCAAGTACCATTTGTTCTATAAAATATAGGTCTAGCCCTATATAAACAATACGCCTTAAAGACGTGGAATAGGGTTCTTTATTTAATTTATACTAACATTTCCAACTATTTAATAAGTTATGTGTGAAATTGTTAACAAGTTTTCCCTACTAAAAAGTGCATAAAAAGGCAAGGATATGGAAACTACTTAAACATTTACTATTTGGCTGAGGTAAGTAAGATTTAAAATTAAAAAAAAAAAATGTATTCTGACTACAGTTTAAGCTACACTAGAATCAGGTGAAGATTTTCTATTTTCATTATTTTCTGCTTTAAACTAATAGGAATAAATTCTCACAGCAAGCATAAGTAAACTACTGCCATTTTGGTTCAACCACTAAATCACTTTCTTTCACAGTATCCAGATCTTAGGAATGTGTTTTAGATGTGAGGACACCTTCCTTCCTTCCAGTAACCATCAATGGGGATTGCATAGCTGCTAAGTGGAACTGGAAAATAAAAATCCCATAAATATAACCATTTTCACCAAACATGGCAAATCAAGGGAGTTGATGTGGCAGAGCGGCTAGATGCGCGCCGTGGATCGGAAGGTCGTGGGTTGGCTCCCTGGTGGAGCCGGACTTTTCTTAAAAAATTTACCTTGGCTGCCAGGTCGACCCAGCCTTGAGTGGGTACCGGGTGCAGTCCGGGAAGTAGAGGCAGCTGGCGTGATGCTGACCACATCACCCATCTAGTGCCGTTGGTCTATAAAAAATATAGGTCTAGCCCTATACGCCTAAAGGCGTGGAAAGGGTCCTTTACTTTTTTTTTATGGCTAATCAAACCAATTATTTGTAGTAGATGGTCAATGAATTTTGGTCAATAACATCAATAATTCAAAGCAATGTTTGAACATGGTGTATTTTTTCAATAACTATTCAAAGAAAAAACATAGGGCTTTTTTCATCAATATAAAACTATAATTTCACATTAAAAAAATTTTATTTTTAAAACCAACAGACAGTAACAACATACAAGAGAGAATCCTTACAAAAAATGTGATGTTAGTGGAGCTACTTTTACTAAAGCAATTCATAACAACAGAGATGTCTTAGAATAGTTGACAGAGTAACAAGGATAGATACAATTAAAAGTGAAGATAAAGAAGACTTGACTCAAACAAGTCAAACAGTTCATTAAAAAAAACACACACACACAAAACAGAGAAATGGTTTGGCCATCTGACAAGAAAGCACTGAAACCAACTGCCAGAGAGCCATACTCAAGATATACAATAAACAGAGCAAGGAAAAGATCACATGAAATATGGAACAACAGCATCAAGAACAACCTACAACAAGAACAATTATTTAAGTTTCTTTTGGTTTTTGTTTATAAATTATGACCCAAAAACCAAAACTTTAATTAGCGTGGTATTTTTGTCAAAAATATTCTAAAATGAAGACTTTTTTTTTTTTTTTTTTTCAACATTCAAAATGGAAACTTCATATGGACTACACTGAGATTCCACTGCAATTAACAAATATCATGAAGAAAACCTAGTAACCTTTAGGTTAGCATGCTTGGCTGTCAACCCAGTAGTCATATGTTCAAATCCCCATTATGGACATCAAGGCAGGATTTAAAAAAATAGCCTAACTGCTGAAAATCACACGACTTTTAACGTTCTCTTTGCGGCAGTCAAAATTCACGGTTTCTCAATGTCTTATTCACGGTCAAAATCACTTCCTTGTTGGATAAAAAATTCCCGGTAAATTCAAGATTTCCTGGTCCACTACGAACCCTGTAACTACACTCACACTGCTGTTCGTCCATCTCTTTATATTGCTCTTCCAGTTGTATCATCGTTTACCTCCTGCTTTGATTTTTTTCCCCTTCAGTACAGTTTTTATAAAAAGTCTATGATAATTATTTAATCAGCTTGAAGCAAACCGTGTCAACAAGAAAAATGGTTAACTGATTCTTTATCTGGGATATTCATTGGTATTCCACTTCAGAATAAAGAATGCACAAAGCTAAAGTTTAAATGCAGTCAAATATAAGCAATCAATATGAAAGACTGTGTGTGCATGATCCAGATATAACTTATAAAATGCAAAGGTAAAAGTTAGGATCTACTGCAAGCGTGACTCCATATCACCCAAAGAGTGCTGATTGGTCTCAAAATGTATGTCTAGCATTATATATAACTAATATGCATAAGGGTGTGGAAAAGGGTCCTGTACGTTAGAAATAAATGGTGTTCCTGACATACGCATTTAGTCGTCATCATCATCATGTTGCTGGTCATTTATAAGACATTGATCTTATCAAGTAGCAGGGGAAAAACAACTCAGTCCCATACAGACTTTACCATCTTGTGAACTGTCATGCCGAAGATGTCTTGACATTCTGGTTTCCCCATCGTGCTGGTCATCCCCGGCTCTTCTTTCAGGAACCATAACCTTCCATTATTGTTCTCCCCTAACCATTATTGCCAAATAATTTCAGTTTTTGGGTACAAAATTTGGATGATGAGCCCACTGCTCTCAATATTCAGATCATTAAAAATGTCACTATTTTTTCTCTTCTCTTGGTTCATGATACCAGTCAATCAGGTGCCATCTCCACAATAAAGGTCGGCTGCAAATAGATCTCCAACATCCTCTCTCTTTTCTTGGTAGTACACTCAGACTGCTGTTTGTCCATCTCTTTATATTGCTTTCCCAGTTGTATCATTGTTTATCTCCTGCTTTGATTTTAACCTTCAGTACAGTTTTTATACAAAGTCTATGATAATTATTTAATCAACTTGAAGCAAACCATGTCAACAAGAAAAATGGTTAACTGATTCTTTATCTGGGATATTCATTGGTATTCCACTTCAGAATAAAGCATGCAAGGAAGCTAAAGTTTAAATGCAGTCAAATATAGGCAATCAATATGAAAGACTGTATGTGCATGATCCAGATATAACTTATAAAGCAAATAATTTTGATCTACTGCTGACTATATATATATATATGTGTGTGTGTGTGAATAATGGACAATAATGTGACTAGTCTGGTAAAAAAAGCAGATGTGCCGCCCACCACTTGTGGTAAAATGGAAAATGTGCCGCCCACCAAGTGTGGTAAAATGGTATCATATGTCCGCCCCCCCCCCCTTCCCAATTATTCAAAATGGAATGTGTTTCTTATGCCTGTTTTGTTAATCTGTTTCTGATTGAGGACACAAACTAAGCAGTGCCGGTTTTACAGTAAAACTTGTCATTTGTGTGTGTGTTCAGCTGACTCACCTGGCTTCATCAGTCCTCTGTTGACTTTAAGCCTCCCTAATAAAGCTGTTTCAGTAACACACATAACTTACAATAACAGTTCAATACTAAATCTTAACAATAACCACAATTTTACAGTAATTCAATACTTTTTTTTATAGACTTACCACTACTCACTGAAAACAAAAGTTTAATAGGGAGTCTTTCCTAAACAATACTGATAACTTAAAACAATACATTTATATAGTTTCTGTTTTGTTTTTAAATGATTCTGACAAATTAAAATAGCAGCCCATTTAAATGCATTGTGTGCAGTAACTATGAATGATGTTCAATAGAACACAAAAAGGAAAGCACAACACAACAGTCTGATAATCAGAAACCTCTATTTATTATTATTGGCAAATTTCTCATAGGAAAAATTTCAAAATAAACAATCAAGTAACCAACAGCAACAATGTAAAATAAAAAGAATACAAGAGTCAGTTCAAACACCGGTGTAACAATTACAGCTGTTTAAAAAAAAAAAAAACACCCATGAAGTACTTTATAAAACAATCTTTTTGCCAATTTTATGCTCCCAACTTCAGACTTGGACAATGAAAATTTGTATGCTACCAACTTTAGACTTGGACAATGAAAATTTGTATGCTAACAACTTCAGACTTGGACAATGAACATTTTTATGCTACCAACTTTAGACTTGGACAATGAAAATTTGTATGCTAACAACTCCAGACTTGGACAATGAAAATTGCTATGCTATCAACTTCAGACTTGGACAATGAAAATTTTTATGCTACCAACTTCAGACTTGGACAATGAAAATTTGTACGCTACCAACTTCAGACTTGGACAATGAAAATTACCACAACAGAGACAAGATTACCGAGAACAGCACTTAACATATGGAGAATTGTAAAGATCATGAAAGATTAAATCATAAAGAAAGTGGTGGCAGAAGCAAAGCTAGATTTCCTCCAAACAAATGAAGTGGTTCTGTTATTGATCTCAGCAACCAATGGACCCCCAAACCACAATGATGTACAGTTGAGCTTGGGAGTAAAAAGAGAGGCCCACCATGCAAACGAGTCACAGGAAAACAACACCTAGGCACCCCCTTATAAGCATATCTCCACTGTTTATATTTCAACTGGATAGATGGGGACACAAGATGAGATGGTGAAAAACACCCCATTATAACTGCATTTCAGCTGATAACAACTGATTAAGATACAATCAGCAGAATAAATACAAAACTCATGCTACAATTGTGTGAATACTTGATTGTCCTGCTATTGTGCATGTCGTCTGACTGACATATTTGAACTGCGTCACAATAATAAGTATGTATTTAAAATACACAACTGAACAAGAAATAATAAAGATTTGCAATAAGCAAACACAAAATCATCAAGCTGAAACACTGACGTGTTTTTATTAAAATGGACATTAATTTATTTAGTACCAAGCTCTGATGCTTCTGATGGCTTTCCAGTTACATAATATACTTTTCTAAACACCCCAAATCATATTCCAACTGTTACATTGACCCATCATATTCTTTTTCACTGACCACACCCCATTCCAACAGTTACATACACAGACCCATTCTATTCTGACAATTTTACTGATCCACCCCATTCTGTTTCACTGACCTGTCCTACTCCAGCAGTTACAGTGACCCACCCCATTTCATATCTTTCTTACGTAAAATTCTCTTGTCCAATTCAAAGCCCAACATGCAAGGCACACAAGAGTCCCACCCACATAGTCCACAAGTTCCACATAATCAAGGACTCTCAAATCATAGGGTTACAATTACACTTCACATGTCCACAGAATTCAAACCCCATAACAACCTCACATCAAAGCTGGACCTGCATCATTTTTATTAATCTAAGACAGTGGCTCTCAAGCTTCCCAATGCTGCGACCCTTTCATAAAGTTTCCTCATGTTGTGACAACTCCCAACCATACAATTATATTCGTTGCTACTTCTAACTTTAATGAATGTGCGTTTTTCCTTTGGTCTTAGTCGACTTTTGTGAAAGGGTCGTTTGACCCCCAAATGGGTCACAACCCACAGGTTGAGAACCACTGACCTAAGACTTCTTGTAAATGCCCTAACCAAAAGCCTAACATTTTGTTAACCATTTCACATCACAGCGAAGATATGTTTTCAGTATTTTTGTTTCTTCATTATGTCCTATCTTTATGCAATAATTGGCTGTTAAATGCATATCTGCATAGAATGTGAGACCTGAAGCAAGTCAAATAAGACTGGTGGCCAAACAAGATTTATAGTGTAAATAATGTAAAGAAAATTATAAAATGAAAAGTGACTAATAAGATTTTGAGTTTAACAGTATATAAATAAACAATGTGGCAAAAGCTGTACATTATTCCTTGCAAAATATGCCCACACATAAAACATGAAAACACAATGTGGTTTTAATATGAAGGTATTTGGTATATTATACAAAATACCCCGTAATTAATATCCTTGTCTGATGAATTAACAAAAATAACATATAATGGTTTTCAAGTTAAAGGTTAAGATATGGTAAATCACATAGGAAGCTGACCAACGGTCAGCTTATGGATCATGCTGATATTATCAATGCCCTCAGAGAAATGAGAAGGATAGAGGACTTTGGTGGCAGTGAATCCACATCACTCGCCAGAATGGCAGACTTGGGAATAAGGATCGGCACAGCAAAAAACGAGACGCACACCAGACACTCCAGAAGACTTGTTAATCAACATAGAACTGGTACTTTTAGCCATCGGACGTTGGGGTTCATACTGAGGGGAGGATCTGAGCACCTATGGACATGTCCTGAGTGCAATGAAGATAACCCAACTAACTAACTAACTAATAGGAAGCAGGGTTACTGCAGTAGAAGCGTGAAGTAAGAAAACAAATATATTTGATCAGGAAGTCAAAGTAGCTCAGAGCTAGCAAGTTTTCCTGCTGGCCTGATGGTCAAGGTTTGAATTTAGATTCAGGCCGATTAACAAAACAAAATGTATCTAAGTGTGCAAATTAGTAAACTAAAATGGGTATCAGGAACAAGGTAATGGTGGAGCTGATGACATTTCCGGTCAAGCGCTAGATGGCTGATTAAACGTGGCACTTGCATCACATGTCTGATGTGTCCAAGGTGGAAAAGGGGGAGGGGGGGGGGGGCGGGAAGAATCAGGTCACTTCATTAATGTAGGGACTACAGTTTCGGAAATTTGCGATCTTTTCGACAATTTCCGTTACCATGGAAACCGTTTGAAACTTGTTTCGGAAATGTCGGCTGGGGTTTCGGGATGGGTCCTAATCTTTCATGAAATTTTGGGATTGGTGTGATTTTCACCCACTCTAAATGGCTGAAAACAGCGGGAAGGAATCCGATTAACAGCGCATGTCTACGACAGCCGGACGTCCTCTGTTTTTCTGTTACATCAGTTTGATTGAAAATAGCGATAAGTTTTTCAGGTTGGCTTTAGGCTTTAACTGTTACTCGTCCTGGTAATGCTAGTTATAATTGAATTCTCCGTCCAATTTTACATTTGTGTATAAAATTTCTTACTGAACGGTGGCTTGGTAGATGTACAGTGACATTTTTCAGGCAATCGCTGGCTCAGCCAGTGGCTGTGTCTCATTGCCTGCCATCTTGTCCAATGACAGTCCAATGTAAACAAAGCCGATACAGAACTGCGCAGTAGGTTGCGCAGAGAAAAACTTCTTGTTTCTGGGTCACAAGTTTTAGCAGCTGTTTTTTACATCTCATCTCCACAAAAACCTACATATCTCAGCTCAGAAATGACATACAAGCCTAAATGAGGCACCATTGGAAAGAGATTGTTTACAGCTATCTAACTGTGCTGGTTTTATTGGTGTAGAGGGCATTTTAAAAATTTTACTGAAGTAGCTAATTGATGATTAGTTACCTAGATTCCCAAACAGCCGTATGGTCAACCAATTACCAGGCCAGTACAGCTGCATCTGGGCAGAAATAAACTGTTCACATGGGCCTACAGGATCCAGTATATTGGTCCCTACAAGTAGAATTATAACTGTCCTGAAAAGGGGTCATCATTCCAACTGACCTGTACATAAACATGACAAACTGTTCATTAGAAATACGCAATAACAAACTTGAAAAAAAAATGTCACTTTGTGTTAACAAAGAAAACATTAGCAAAAAGTTGTACTATTACACCAAAAAATGCTAGGCAATAGGGGTTTAATATGCCAGAGTAGATAAGCAATTTGCCTTGAGCTCTAAAGGCTCTGGTTCAATACTGAAGGTCATTATCACAGCCACAGTCTCATATTTCATGAACTGCTATATTAAGCCATTCTGCAAACGTAGATCGAGCCATATTTGATATAACACAGTGCATTTAACTGATCTCTGTTGATCTGATCCTTAAACACATTTTTGTGTGTGTTTAAACTTACTTTTTTTTTTTAAACCACAGTACTGCTGTCCCATTTCTGTGTGTGCGTTTTTGGTTCAATAAAATACTGCACATGCCGAAAATAAATTCTTAATATAAATTATCTAAACTGTACAGTAAGTGGTCCCCTCTATGCGTGCTGCAAACAAACATATTTAATAAAGCAACAAAAACATGGCTGTAAAATCAAACAATAAAAACATTTACAAAACAAATATTAAACAACAAAAAATCTAACAGACAGCGTGAGGTGGTCAGCGCAGCTGACTAAAGCATGTACATCTAAATTAACAAAACACAATTTATCGGCCTGTTAAAAAATATATAACCAAAATATGAAGATATTCTGTATTTGGAAAAAACCATTAAAGTGCAGGAGTGACAAATATCCCCTATTTTAACATCAAATACTGTCCTCTCTACATACACAACATCAAATTTAGATTTCAAAAAAAAAAACTTTTCATAGGGGACATTATAACATGTAAGACCAAGTTATGGTGAGGGTTTCTCACTCTGGCGAACAATTGTCACCGGACAGTGGGCGTGATGTATTACATGTTCACTGACACTGCCCAGAAAAGTGCGCCTGATCTTGCCCAGGCCACGAGTGCCCATGATGATTAGTTCTGCTCCTTCATCAGCTGCCGCTTTCACGATTTCCTCTCCAGGCCTGTTCCCGTTCAGTATCAAACGTTTGGCAGGAATCTAAAGCAAAAGAGTAATCACAACTTACAACTTACGCTCTAGGTTGTGGTTACAGTAAAAGAAAGCAAAGTAACATTTTTATTGTGTTGACATACAGTGCTAGACTCATTTCCATGAACTTGATGGTAATGCTGCCTTCACTTTTTAGGACATTTCCTGTTATCCATTTTATGCCAGGTCAACCTAGAAGCTCAGTTCATTTATAAAAACACCTTCCTAATGTCGATATGAGCCCACGATCTTTGAACCCCCAGGCAAGTGTCTAGTCCCTGTGCCACATAACAGTGAGTCGTTTTCATACTTAAGAAAGGGGGGAAATCTTGTTCACGTCCTGAGGCACTTTGATCACAGCCCACTATTTTATTTTCTCACAGACGTGCAGTGCTTGATGGATGATGTCGACAATCTCACGCCGGCCACTTTCACAGAATATTTTCTGGCACCCAAATTTAGGCTGTTGACCTGGCAAGTTTTAAAACCCTACTCAGGGATTCAAACTTACAGCTGGTGGGCTAACTGGCAAACATGTATTCTTAACAGGAACTGAAAAAGTGTGAATTACTACCAATTTCCCTGCACTTTTATATCCTCAATGATATAAGGAAAAACTATTTTTCTTCTTTATCCTTCAATGAAGAATAAATTTACCAAAGTCCTGTCAGGTCAACTATTTCTTAGCTCCTGCATGCAGCTCATCACTACCTTCCTCATCCTTTTCATCTCCATCTCTAAATCTCTTTGCAGTGTCTTTTTGGTCTCCACTTTATTTCTTTGGTTCTGTGGATTTAGTGCATAAACATTCTTGTTATATTATCATCATCATCTTTTCTTTATGTGACCTATCCAGTGCCAGCATACTTTCCTCACTGATTTACAGGCATTTGTTCTATTTTCTCTTTCTCAAAGTTCCAGATTACTGATTCTAGAAGACTTAATTCTGCATATTTCACATAGGTACCAGTTAATATCAATTCTGATAAATCGCCGTCTTTGGCTTTGGCACTGCTAACGTGCTTTGTAATGCCGGGGAGCTGGGTCTGATCCCAGCTGGGGACAGTTTGTCTAGCATTGGTTTCGACAGTGGTACCAAGAGCTGACTGTTGACAAAACCAGTGGCAAACTACTGAATGTAAAACATGTTAGAAAAACCACAACAGCCAAAAAATGCTGGGGTTGGTTCTGCAGCGTCATGTAAAGGATATGCAACTAACTTACCAGTTAATAATGAATGTTCGTTGTTTATTAGTAACTACTTTAGTCTTTATCCTAACTTATGTTTCTGCTCCCTAAAATCGCAACTGATTTGACATTAGAGCTGAATATCTTGACCCCTTTGCCGCAAAAATCTGCAAAACCCACACTTCCGGTTGGGTATAATTCCTTGAAAATGTCACTTTTCCAACATATCTACAGGGCCTGTTTACAAGAAGCACAGTTTAATGCCACTGGCTTTTTTTTTTAAAATGCCTGCACAAATGTTTAGTTTGGGATATTTATACATAAACTAACAGCAATTATGGGAGGGAAATTTCCTCTGAGATAGTTTTTTTTTTTAAAGCCAAACTGACGTACAATTTTTCCATAAGCCTCAGTGATAGAGGACATGGGGTCATGGCATAAGTCACCTGATACATCCTTTTTTTCAAACTGTTTCTAAATAAAATAAGGTCCTCAGGAATTTATCCTATTTAACGATTCACCGTGTTCATGTTTACTGGACAGCCTTCAGACATTTGTATATATATATATATTTTTTTTTTTTGAAGTAACAATTTTAGATAAATGTGACCTGTGTAAAATTTTTGTTGAAATCCCTCTGGCTTCCACATTACCCCCGTGTGGGTTCCGGGGCCCCACTGTGGGGAAAACAAGAATAGACCCACTGCTTCCCAAAAGCATGTCGTAAGAGTCGACTAATTGGGGAGCTTCCTTTGAAGTCGGAGTGTATCTGCCGGAGAGGCAAGGAACCAACAGTCTGTATTCAAGAGAATGAGATCTGTAAAACTGATGCACACGCAACACTCAGGTTCTGAAGCAGGACTGCAGTTCAGTAGTGGACAAGCAACCAGAACTTTCCGCCAGAGTGTACAGCTGGTGAACAAGAAGAAGAAGAAGCTTCCACATTATAACCTGTGCTGTAAAAACTCCTCTTGAGATATAATTCAAGTCAAGAGTCAGAAAAAGATTTTAACAAAAGAAATACACAGCAGTAACTATAACATGTTTACACCTACAGTTTTGGCTCTGAGGATACTCATAAACTCCTCACTCATTGCCTCGACCTCGTCATTTTTCCTCTTCACAGCCGCACATATTCCCTCAACGTCTGCTGCGATGCCAGCTGTCAAAAATATATGTTTCAACACAAACTTTCAAATGTACTTCAACATGAAAATGCTTCCAGATATTTCTAAACAAGCCAATGACAGAGACATAAATAAGTTAACAGTATTATAATATACCGGGAGTCACCACTGTGTAGCAGCCAGACACTCACCTGAGGATTAGAAGGTTGTGGGTTTGGGTATTAACAGAGCTGGACTTGAAAAAAAAAAAAAAAACACACACATCTGGGTCTCAGGTCGACCCAGCCTCGAGTCGGTACCAGGTAACAAGTCCTGGGAAGTAAAGCTGACCACAACACCCACCAAGTGACCATTGGTCTAAAAAATATAGGTCTAGCCTACATGCCCAATATGTCTGAAGGCATGGAATAGGGTCTGTTTTACTAGAGACTATTTTTGCTTTTAACAAACGCAGTTTCTGACAGAAACAAAAACTGGTCATAATTCTGACATTCAAAATCTTGTGTATTTTAATGAATGAATCAGTTGAAAATGCACACAAGAACACACTAGCGTTTAAATCAATCAATCAACACTCTTTTGCACTTGGATCACTAAATGTTCTTTGGTGTACAGACTCTCCCTTTAACTAATTAAAATGCGGCTACAGATAACTATGGCAGTTGCCATGGCGTTGGCGGCCAGATGCAGCTTTCCTTACAACTCAACTGCCTGTTGTGTTTACTTCAGAGAAGTACTTTCATTTTTAGATGTCTCTCCAGTTATACTTGATCCACCTAATGGAAGTGCTGTTTCATAAACAATAGCTATTAAAAAAGCCTGCAAAACTTCAATAACTGAGGTGAAAAGGAGAGGAAGAGGGAGAGAGGCAAGGAGGCATTCCATCTCCGTATATGTTCAAGATCTATGCAGACAGAATGTAATCAGAAATGTCAGGGGTAATAAGAATGGCAGTGGCTTTGATTCTCTCATAACTGGCAGAAATCCAAATCCAGAACTCCCAAAATGCAGATGATAATGTCCTCCTTTCAAACAGTGCCACTATGACATCTCTAACAATCTTACACATCGTTGGGAACTGGCACACAAACTGAAATATTTCAGTCATATTACAGTGAACCCATAATGGTTTGGAGAAAACAGTAATGAGTGGCATGGCTCAGGGAGAAGCAGGGGTTGACCAGCACTAGAGTGAAAACAGTATATAAACAATTCTCTCAGCATTAAAAGTCAGGAGACTGAAAAGCTAGCAGGGGGCAGCACCATTTTTGTTGCTGTGCTGTGATGACAGCAACGTACTGCAGAAGAGCTGCCACATGATGATGATGATGATCCACACAACAATCTCTCAACAGGAATAATACTTCTTTGTTTTCACATATTTATGCTGAGAATGATGAAGGTGAATTTAAATCTAGCAGTGCTACAAGGTGGACACAGTAAAGTGGTCGAGCTGTCTGATTCACACAAATAATTAATTAAAAAAAAAAAAAAGGCTTTTTGCATGAACTTTAGTGATTCACAAAAAGGACTTACACTAACAAGACAAAATCCACAGCAAATAAATTATAATTTTATCAACAGATGTAAGTGCAGCTGCACGAAATTGAGAAGTAGCTGTGATGTAGAAACAAATCAAAAAATAAGCTTTTTTTTTTTCCTGGGATAAATATACCGAGATGCATGAATTAGAGAAAAGCAAAGACAATATAGAGAAAACATTTTTTGTCTTTCTGAGTCAAGTAAATACAGATAAGGCGAGCTGACCGCAGCAGAAGGGTGAAATGTAAAGAAAATGTAATAAACAGGTGATTACAAAACTACTGTGCCAATAAGGTAATGAATACCAGAAAGCTACTCACGTAGTCCAATGTTAATGCCATACTCCACAACATGAGCCAACACCACAGTGTTGCCCTCTCTGTACAAGTTCTCCAAGTACCCTGATACAAAACAACACCCAATTACATAAACATAAATTACAAAGAGACTGTCTGCCAGCAGTACTCACTGTATAATGCTGGGCCACTTTACATTCATCATGGTTAAAGTTGCATTTCCTTTTAGGATGAAACAAACCCCAGCATTTACTACTGACGGTTGTGTAGTTTCACTAAGCAACTGCGTGTTTAGTCAGTTGCTCACTACTGCTTGCAGAATGGTAAATTGCTCAGATTGTTAAATACAAATAGGCAATCTGCAACAAACAGTATGCATAATTGTGAAACTGTGTTTGCAACTCCTACGCCATTATGAAAAGATAAATGAATGAACTGAACTGTGGCAAAGATGGGAAAATGTAAACATTTTGGAAATTTTCTTCTTCTTCGCGTTCAACAGCTGTAAACTCTGGCAGAAATTCTGGTTGTTCGTCCACTTCTGGAATGCAGCCCTGTTCCAGAACTTAAGTGTTGCGTGTGCATCCGTTTGACAGATCTAATTTGTATGCAGACTAGGGCTGTACCGAATAGTGATTTTCACTATTCGGCCGAATACAAATAGTGGGACCAACTATTCGGCCGAATACGAACAGTGTATCATCATCATCAGGTGCCTTGCCGACTGGTGTTGGCGATTTTGCCTCGCCACAATCTGCGATCTCCTGCAGGATGTATTTGTTCGTGTGCTTACACACCTCCATGACATGCAACAAGACTGTCAAGAATCTTCTCTCGTTGTCTTTTTCTATCTCTCTTTCCACAAATCTTTCCAGGGGTCACCACATGTTCCATTTTCACTCTTCTTATAAGATGGCCGAAAAATGATGACTGTCTTCTTCTGATGTCTGCGATTAGTTGTCTTCGGGCTCCCGCCTCTTTCAAAACCTAGTGGTTGCTTTTTTTAAGGCTGTCCAAGGTATTTTAAGCATTGTTCTGTAAAACCACATCTCTGAGGCCTCAAAAAATAGTTTGGCCTGGCTACCGATTGTCCAGGACTAATAGCCATATGTTAAAACTGGATGTATGTAGCAAGCAAGACAAAGATATATTGCATTAGATTTTTTTTTTAAAAAATAAAATGCAGTTTTTGCAGTGTATGCAGAAATCACTATTCATATTCGGCCCGACCGCCGCTATTCGGCCGAATACCGAATAGCTATTAGGTCCACTATTCGGTCCCAAAGCGAATATTCGGTATAGCCCTAATGCAGACTGTTGGTTCCTTGCCTCTCAGACAGATGCACCCCAACTCTAAAGGAAGCTCCCAATCAGAAGACTCTTATGACATGCTTTTGGATAGGTAGTGGGCCGATTTTTGTTTTTCCTATAAAAAGGCCCCGGAACCCACACAGAGAATTTGGAAATAATATCTGATAGCTTTATATAGTTTTTACAGGCTCTAAACCAATTTGTACCAAGCCCTTCTATCTTATGTCATTGCATACAGCTGATTCTGTGTCCTTCCTACCAACATTTACCCTATTCTCTAATACTCTTCTCTATGTATTGTAGATATGGGGGGGGGGGAAATCTTCCTTCATTAGAATCACAGATTTAATAGGCTATTAAAGCACCATATGATACTACTAACAGTTAAAGACAAACAAAACCACACAATTCAAGAAATGTTTTTTAAATCTTGCATAAGCTAAAAAAATTGTTTTGGGTGATGCAAGGGATACAAAAATATCTCTTTCTGACAGCACTGTGAATTGTAGATTAGATAACTTGTTCAGAAGATAAAAAATTACACCTCTCCACCCCATTTTCAATCCAACGGCATGACACATGATCTGGCTCAGTGGTGCCAATTAATAATATATTATCGATCTGTGGATAAAGATAACATTTAAAAAAAAAAAAAGAAGAGGACGGAGAAGAAAAAAAGCTTTCCTCCAAATACTTACACAACATCAAATGCCTGTCATGTATTTCTGATCACTGGTAGTTTTGGCCCAGGAAAATAGACTATCATGGAAAAAAAAAGAAAGTGGGTCAAAGGCAGAGAGACTGAGCCTCTCGGAAACCAGACCATTCTGACAATAAGTAAAAGATGATAAACTGGTGCAAATATGAATATACTTACAGTCAAATGCATAACGTGATTGTGGGCTGCCATCAATAGCAATAATATCAATTCTTCCCATTGTCAGATACACAGGATTACTCAACCGCTGTTAATGATGAAGTATCTGTAGGTCAACAAATGATAAAACAAACTTGGTGGTATCACAGACATGACTTTTCTTTTATTATTATGGCAATGACTCTGTAAGTAACTATCAAAACAGGCTATAACTAATGAACGGCTATCCTCCAAATAACGGGCACATATTGTGGCGACCGCACATACACCCTAACAGAGCCTCAGTCATGTGTCAATTGTGCACTTCCAGCGACTTAATTTGCAAACTTCCGGCAACTACCGCCACCGCCGAGAGTATCCCCCACGCCGTGGATTGGGGCTAAACTAGATGGCTGGGACTCACAAGCAGCAGCTTCTGCATCTCCTGCAGCTTTGTTCGTGAGTCCTAGCCATCTAGTTTAGCCCCAATCCACACTGCTCACGCGGCGTGGGGGATACTTTTGGCGGTGGCTGTAGTCGCCGGAAGTTCGCAAATTAAGTCTCGGGAAGTGCCCAAGTGACACGTGACCGAGGCCCAGTTTTTTGCCGCCATATTTTGTGCCCGTTATTCGGGGGATAGCCCTAATGAACTATTATAGCTAGAGAGAAGTGATCACTAATAAACTCTGATAACTTCTGATATAGATCCCAGTGGAGCACAGGTCCTTTTCCAATTCATGCCAAGCTGTCCTATCTGTTGATACTGCATGTAGCTTACTCTATGTACCTCCGCCCTCCTTTTTTTTTAAAACCAATACTCTCTAGTTCCTTTCTCTGTGTTTTCTGCTCTGCTTTTATTTCTATTCCCCTGTGGGTTTCAGTGTAGACTTTCTGGTTATACTGGTTTTTCTCAACATGTGAAATAAACCCATGACCTTCAGAGCGGGGGGCTGATGTCTTGACCACTTGATGACATGAATCGTATCCAATGCAAGCAGGACATCTTTGTGGCAACTCTTGATTCACTTGAATCTCACTGGAATTCACAGCTTAGTCATCTCATGAGCATAAGTAGAGAGCAACAGACCATCGACATAAAGATTCTAGATCACAGCCTAAAACAAGTGCAAGAATTTAAATACTTGGGAAGTATCTTTACATCCAATGGTAAAATAGACAGAGAGATCGAAACAAGAACCCAACAAGCCAACAATGTCGCATACCAGCTTGCCCCAATTTTAAAACACCCTGCTGTCCCAGCTGAGATAAAAAGACAAATTATAAATACAATCTTTATACCGACAAAAGGTTATCAATGTCAGACTTGGACATTAACAAAAGAACACGAGAGAAGACTAACCACCTGTGAAATGAGATGTTTGAGAATGGCTGCGAATAAAACCAGAAGAGATCGAGTGAGAAACGATGTGATTACAAGAACTATTGGAACCATACCCATCATTAAATTTATTGAGAAGCAAAGAATGAAATGGTTTGGTCACCTAATGAGAATGGAACCTACGATGCCAGCATCAAGAGCATACAACATGAAAATCGAAACACCAAGAGGCAGGGGAAGACCAAGAAGAAGATGGATTGAAGGAGTCACGGACAACTTGAGGCTTCATAACATCACGGCGTATGAAACGACTGAGCGCGCCCTGGCTCGGTTGCCGATCATCTGATAGACTGCGACGCCTAGCGGCACAAGCAGATTTTGACAAAAGAAAAGAAGAAGTCATCTCCTTAAGCTCAACATTAATGATTCTATTTCAATTTCAAACTAAAAACCAGATGAGAAATTTTATATTATGCTGCCTGGTTAGTAGGTTACTTTCAAGAATCAACTAACAATGAACCCCATTACACATTTTCCAAATGAAAAATTTAGTAAAAGCAACTGTCATTGTCTTCTTTAACATTAGCTCAGTTAACCCTCTTAGCACGGACGGGCCGATTATCGGCCGGCGGATGTCTTGCCAAAAACACGGAACGGCCGATGATCGGCCCGATCGTGTTTCGCCTCGAACCGCTAAGAAATCTCCTACTTTGAAACACTGAAAGTGATTCATTTATATTAACTGCGGTATCAGCTTTACACATGGCGACTTTCGAGTGTTTGGTATCGAAGTGAAAATTGTTGTTGATTTTTTTAGATAGTGACCTGAACCGCTAAAAGTATGTCTGACTCGTATGTTTCTGCCCCTAAACTTGATGTTGATAAAACATTTGAATCAAGTGTTGACACTAATTCTGTTGATACTGATGCAGGATTTAGTGTTAGTAGTTATAGTGTGAATCAGATGGGGACGCTGTTGTGTTCAGACCACAGCCCAACATGGCTCAGGGTATATCCACCTGAAAGTGTTGACACTCCGGCACATCCATTTATAGTGCTGACTGATGGTGAAAACACATGTCACCTAAAGATATTATTGCTGTTTCACATATATATACATGTTTTTTGACTATTGAATGCTTACAATTTGTAAAAAGGGCCAAAGATCAATAAAAAGATTTCAAATAAAAAAAAATTTTGTTTTTAGTTTTATGTTTCAAGCATTGAAGTTGAAAATTCAAATTCATATTTTCTATTTTTAGACATGCAAATGAGATAATTTGCATATACATCAATTAATTTTAACGATATTGTGAAAATCACGAACTTCAATCTATATCCTTCAAATAGATATATTATTTCATAGGGATCAGAAATACAGAAATCTGTCAAAAAAATTTAAGTAATAATCAAATTCACTGAAAAAATGCTCCGTGTTTTTGGCTAGACCTCTGAAAAACTTCCCGTGCTAAAAGGGTTAATCATAATGATAATGCATTCCATTTTTTGGAATTGATTTTCTTTTCCGGACTTTTTGTTCGCACCCCTTCGTACGTCGTTCTGATTAATGTATTTAAATAAATCAGTATTAAAATTCAGCTTCTTCATCTCTACAGTTTGTCCTTAAATGGTACTGGCATATTTCAAAACTAAACAGCTCGTTTTTTTTCTAATCACAATGAGAGTCCAGTTTACATTTTATTTTAGGGGTCAGCCTGGGGTCATAGATAGACATCAGACTGCTTTTTCATTCACTGAATGATTCAGCTTTATGCATTTTAGGAATTTTCGGTAGATTTAAACGCACAGTTAACTAAAACACAAACTACATACAGAATCGTACAAGAATGTTGCTTATGGTTGTAGTAACCGTGTAAAGTGTATTTATATAAACTGTAATTTAACGAACTGGATAACCCGAAACTTACTGGAATTTTCAGGGACGTTTTGTTTATCACAGACAGGATGAGACAGGATCAGGAAACGATTATTATCTTATTGCGCATGTCAGTCCGAGACACAGGGTGAAGACCAGCGTTACCACTTTGGATGTTTTACATTCAGATTGAGATGTTTTCCTTTGCATTTAAATGGTGTTTTTGACATTTAGATGGTAAATGTTTTCCTAGATGTTTTTCGTTTGGAGTTAGATATTTTATAGATTATTTTTCTTTCAGTGTCAGTTTAATAATTACTGTGTAAAATATTTACTACAATATTTTTGTTTTGGTCTGGCACGTACATTGTGACAACTGCGATTACTTAAACTTTGAACTCTCACTTGGGTCAACGCTCAAAAATCAGGCAGCCCCGGTACTGATTAAAAGCGCGCGTAAATCTTACTAACTTTGTTTCAACCGGATCCTCACTGTGCTGACTTTGTGTTTCTTTTTCATGTGATAAAAAAAAAAATTGTTCACCTTCATATGTGGCTTTCACTTTTAAAAACCTTCCAACATGCCAAAAGTAAAGTATGAGTAAAAACTTCGAAAAGAGTGGCTGCATGATGACAAAGACTGGGTGTGGCAGTTCCTGGGGATATGACCAAGGCTTGTTGTAGGTACTGCAAGTGTGAAATTAAAGCGAAAAATACAAGACTTGAAGAGTCATGCAGTGACTAAAAAGCATAAAACTGCAGTTCCATTCAAAGATATTACACCGCTGACATCTGTTTTCAGAACTACACTGATAAATGAATCATCAAAAGTTGAAGGATCGGTCACAATGTTTTAAAGTTGTCATTGTGCAATTTCAAACTGTAACCATTTGATGGATTTGTTTAAAAACACTATTTCTGACAGTAAAGTTATGGATGATGTTAAAATGCATAGCAGCAAGTGTACACATATTATAAGAAATACTTTATTTTCTTACTTTGAAAAAGATTTAATCAGTGATACTTCTACAAATAAATATAGTTTATTATTAGACGAATCAAATGCTATTTCTGTACTGAAAGTGCTTGGTGTGTGTATTATATATTACAGCAACAACACAGACAAAGTAGTTTCGACATATCTTGGACTAGTTCAACTGGAAAAGTGTAATGCAGAAAGTATAGTTCAGGAACTGAAGAAACTTTTAATCAGCAAACAATTAGACTTGAAGAATTTGGCTGCAATTGGTACTGATAATGCCTCGGTGATGGTTGGTATAAACAATGGAGTTTATGCCAAGTTGAAGGAAGCTATCCCATCGTTAATCCTTATAAAACATATGTGTCATTCATTGCAATTAGCATTATCACATGCTTCTTCTGAATGTTTACCAAGGAATTTGGAATACCTTATTGCCGAAATGCATAACTGGTTTTCCGAATCATTTGTCAGACAACAGCAATACAATACATTTTATACAGCCTTGAATGATGGTTCCACACCATTGAAAATTATGTCAGATTGCAAAACTAGATGGGTATCAATGCAACCAGCTGTTGAAAGAATTGTGAACCAATGGTTGGAGTTGAAGACACACTTTGAAATAACAAGACAAAGTGAAAAGTGCTGCACAGCTGACATACTATATCGAATGTACAGTGATGAAAACAATTTGGCATTCCTTCTCATTTTACAACCCATTCTAACGGAAGTGCAAAAAGTTAATAAACTGTTCGAATCTAAACATGCTGATAAATTTAAATTACTTGACGATGTCGTCACTTTGCTATTTCACTCAGTTGGTAAAAGACTGGTGTTGCCAACTTCTAAAGCTGATTTGCTCACTTGCACTATAGAGAGCTATTTGGCTCCTAAGCCATACTTTGGATATCAAATCGAATCAAAAATTGATAATTTAAAAACAAAAAGACTGTTAACAGAGAATGAAAAGAACAACTTAAGAAAACGCTGTGAAGATTTCCTTATTTCATTGTTCCAGCAATTGAAGCAGAGACTTCCTGAAAATCTAGATGTATTGAAAAATATTTCACTCTTTTCTGTGAGCCAGTAAGGGACATACCTAAATATTGTAAAGTTATGCAATTTTTAGGGGCTACTGATAATAGTGTCGCAATAGCAGAGTATTAGTTAACCAAAATAAACTTAGCTGAATAGACAAACAAAACAGAAACTGAAGCGTTTTGGAGTGAAGTGAGACAATTTAAAGATGCCTCAACAAACAGTCCTTTCTGTAAGCTCTTTGAATGTGCCATGTCTGCCTTGATACTACCCCACTCAAATGCTGACGTAGAAAAAGTTGTCAGTGCTATGAATTATTTCAAATCTAAACTAAGAAATCGGATGAAACTTGACCTCTTAAATGCTATCTTGACAAAAAAATTCGGCCTGATGAGAGTATGAAAATGCTGTTCAACTTATCAGCTCCCTGATTGTGTATTTAAAAAAATTGTAACAGCTAAAGCAAACCAGAGTCATTTTGGATCTGAAGCTTCAACTTCGTTATCCAAACTACGTTTATTATGTGGATCTTGTGAGGCAGACATCAGTGAGGATGAGGACATGATTCTATAGGGTAAGTCATATCAATAGCTATGTAATTTGTAATTCCCTCCATTTGGATGTTTTTTCTAGATGTTTCCCACGAAAATGTAGATGTTTTTAAATATTTTTGGACTCCGTTTTGGATGTTTTTGTGTGTCAAAGAAAAGTGACAACACTGGTAAAGACGTGTGTATTGACTCACAACTTCCAAGTGTCGCAATTGTCGCTGAAGCTGCGGAGTATTTTTGTTTTGTAGAATGTTGTCGCAGCCACTCTTCGGAGTTTAATCAAGCCGCATGACACAATAGTATAGTCACACGTGTAAACACCTTTTAACTCTTTCGGTACTAAGCAACCAACTATACATTACTTTGTTTCTCTATTCCTTGTATTCTTGAGTATGAAAGTACGTGAAGCGGGTGAGCTGGCACGAGACCGAATTTCTTTCAGACAGACCGTGATGAGAGGCACGTTCTGCAAAGGACCTGTTACATGATGATGATTCCTGGTACACATTACTTAACTTCTGTCCACATGTTATGTTTATCACAATTGACACCATTGCATACAGGGCATTCCCATGCGTGCTCTGTCTTCCGATGCATGAGGAGTTGGTTATATTATCTCCTGTCTTTACCTCTAGAACGGCATAGTCTTGCTTCACTACGCTTAACTCCTAGGTCACATAGTCGTGTTAGCGTCAAGGATTCGTTATTTTACCCCAACCTAGTCCGTACAGCGTTAATGATACCAGCTCTGCCCATACTTTTTCTCGTTTGCATTGGTGCATTATTTTCCATCTGTCTTATTCTTATGCTACATTAACACCGTCGATCAATGTCGTTACTTGAACACATATTTACAGTAGTTCAGCCTTTTAACACTGTTACTCTAAAGTACATTCACTTTGCGACAGAAAAATTGAGGAAGCACTAATAAATATATATATATATATATATATATATATCGATATTATATATATATATATATATATAGTGCTTCATCAATTTTTAAATATATATGTGTGCTGTATGTGTGTGTGTGTGTGTGTGTGAACTCTTGACACCCTCATCGTTTGCAGAACGTCGCTCTAATTATGGTCTGCATGAAAGAAATTCGTTCTCTCGCCAGCTCATCCGCCTCATGCACTTTAATACCCAAGGAGTCACTTATATCATGTGCCAATCTCCGTGTTGGTAGGCCCCTGCTCCTCCTTCCTGGTATCATGTCTTTTCTATAACTTTTTTCCAATCTGTCGTGGCGCTTGATATGACGAAAAAAATTTTAGCTTCTGAGAAAGGATGCTGTTTATTAGCCAATCTTCAAAGACGTTCAGATCTTTCAAGATGTCAGTATTTCTCCTCTTTTTCGTCGAAGATATTCTGAGAATCTTTCTATAGCATTTCAGCTCAAAAGCCCCTATTCTTTTTCTTAAGGACTGAGAGATAGTCCACGACTCACATCCGTATGTTGCTACAGGGAAGATGCATGCTCTCAAAATTTTAATTTTGATCTCCTTGCTGGTGCTTAACCATAGACTTTTAAGGCTGTTCAATCTTTGCATTGCTATGGCCATCCTCCTTTTAATTTCTGTCAAACAGTCTCCATTACTATTTATTATAGAGCCTAGATATTCAAAGTTTGTGACATTTTCAATTTCTTCATCATTTATTCTTATTTTTGGGTGACAGCCAGTTTTATCTGTGGACATTATTTTCTTTTTCTTTAAATTCAAGAACAGATTTTGATCTTAACTGTGCTTTTGGAAGGACAATATTAAATTGTCAATTCCCTTTACGCTGTTCGAAAGGAGGACTGTGTCATCTGCGTATCGGAGATCCGGAATAGGGTTTCACCAATTTTGAGCGGATCATTACTGTCACAAGTCTGGTCATTTTTGACATTTCTCATTATATTTCCTGAGTATATATTGAATAGGTATGGTGAGAGAATGCACTCCTAACTTACTCCAATGTGGACCTCGAACCAATCCGATGTTTCACCCGCTGCTCTGATGGCTGCTTATTGTTCTTGATAAAGATTTTCAATTAAATGCACAAAATGCGCTGGAAACCCTATAGTACACAGTTTTTAATGTTGGACACAATCGAATGCCTTGATATAACCAATGAAACAAGCATGAAGATCTACGTTGTATTCTCTACATTTGTCTAAAGTTATTCTCATATTAAAGATGTGACCCCTAGTTCGTCTACACTGTCTGAAACCCGCTTGTGATTCATGTAGCTCATATTGTAATTTTCTTTCATTTCTCTTCATAATAATTCGTCAGAGGATTTTGCTAGCATGACTTAGTAATGCGATGGTACGGTAGTTGGAGCATAGTCTCAGATTTCCTTTCTTTGGGAGAGGTATATAGACTGTTTTTGACCATGCTTTAAGCCAAATGCCACTGTTCCAGATCCCCGTGCACGGTGCATGCTAAATTCGGACGCTGGCCTTTCCTCCTGCTTGAATTAGTTCTGCTAGTATTTCTCGCAACCTGGTGACCTTGCTTTCTTCAGGCTGTATATTGCTAATCGTACCTTATTCAGTAAAGGCTCTGCTTTTTTTTTTTTTTTTTTTGAAAATAACTTTCATAAGTTGTTTTTAAAATTACTTGTCACATCCTCATACAATTATCAACAGTATTCTTTCCATCTTTCTAAAGTCTTTAGTTTCCGTTAATGCGTTACCGTTTTTATCACTTACTAGCTGTACCCGGCCACGCGTTGCTGTGGCATAGTTTGGCTAAATGGAAATGAAAGAAAATAGAAATCGCACGTGTCTAATACAATCATTGTCTGCTCAGATATAGAGATAGTCTTTGATCCCCACTCCCCACCCCCCCACCCCCAACTAAATCCACCTACTACCCTCCCCTTTATCAAATTTATGTCATTACCCCCCCCCTCCCCTCCCCTCTTCCACCGATTACTGCTTTCTCCCTCTTCGAAATATTTGAAAATCATTACCTGGCGATATTTTGTTGTTGCTGTAACTGACATTGACATCCCTGTCCATCTGGACTAAAATGGGGAGCAGGAATTGTAATAGGTAGTGAATGGGGCTAGTGTAATATTTACCACATCATCCTTCAAGTACCAGTACAACTACTAAAATAATGTCACTGCTATCTGTGTTACCATCGGAGTAGACAGAGAGTCGTGAGCCAGAAGATTTGGTTCCGCATGGCTAGTGCTGTCGCCACAGACTGGTCAGGTTAGGATGTATAATTTCACTTGCCGACAGAAGAACGCCATAACCTTACCGGCGGTCTTCACATGAGAGCACTATGGTGTAACAGCCCAACCACAACTATTACTACTGCTGCTACTTTAAGTGGGTAAAGCAGTTACTGTGACTTAAAGCTCTCTCAGTAAATAGTTTGCCCCCCCCCCCCCAATAAATTCACCGACAACTCTTTCCCTTATTGAAGTAGTTGGGAGAAAAAAAAAAACACTTGAAAAGCAAATGAACACAGCAAAAAAAAAAAAAAAAAAAAAAAAAAACACCATAATTAGGAAATGAACGCCATGGTAAACAGCACAGCTTAAAATTCCAACGCAGATGAAATAACTAAATCTAAATGAAAATAAATGAAAATCTATAAAAATTTCAGCGTAACCATGCAATCGGAAAGTTTAATAATGCAATCATAAGTATGCAAAATGGTCAAATTTAATTATCAAATGGTTTACCCATTTACTTGTCTTTTTTTTTTTTAAAGGCAACATGGCTAGTGCTGTCACCACGACAGAGCAGATGAGGATATTATTTTAGTCCGGGGTAAAAAAAAAAATTAACTACTGCGGATTCGAACCCAGGTCTCCCACACAAGAACCCAGTGTTCTAACCATTCGACCAAGCAGCCACTTAATCGGATAAAGGAAAAGAGAACTTAACAATTAGAGATGTGTGTCCCTACTTCTGTGTCCTGATTAAAACACAATTCAAAACCGCAGGCAATTGTTTTCTTGTAGACAGATACTCCAGATATATTAATGAAACGGCACAACAATAGAAATCGCACATGTCTAACACGGTTAATGAAGTTAATGTCGCAGTCAATGTCTGCGCCGACGTCGAGATAGTCCTTGATCCCCCCCTCCCCCATCGAAGGTTGTTTGAAATAAAAAACAGAAAATAGAAATCGTGTTTAATATGGTTATTGTGGCAAATATAGAGATAGTTTTGTTTGCTGTACCTAGACCTACTCTATGTATTAGAGAAGGCGTTGGCTGCGCGTAACTCGCCGGCGAATGGCGGAAGCCTTGCGTTCTGACTACGGCGGCGCATGCGCAATTACTAACGTGGCTATAATTAGAAATCACTAAAGTTATAAATATTAGTTGCGTATATTATTGCATAAATTGTGGTCACCTATCTCTAACAGTGACAGGTTGAATTTCAAACCACGACAGTTCAAAATCCGGTATCACAACAAACATATCCTGAAAATTTCAGCTAAATCGGTTCCGAGTCTATAGGGGTGAAACAAACACACAAACATTGATTTATATATATATAGATTACATGAAAAGAAGGCTTGATTGAATTCGGCTTTCACTGTTTTTAATTCTTTAAACATGTCTCTATCTCCTTCTTGCATTTGAAGTTGTTCAATTATATTACAGGTATTCATAATAAACTGTTTTTTATCTTCTCATATAGCTCTTCTAATAACCGATCATAAAGTATATAACCTGATATAACGATAAACCAAGTGAAAATAAGAACTTATATTCAGCTTTGCAAATACAACAAGAATTGCCCTTGGCCCTCATGTCGGCGGCCAGGTCAAAGGTGTCCTGGAAGGTTCATGCAATCAGCGTGATCATTTACTGGATTTATCTGATCTTTTACTTTTAATATGTTGTTTTGGGAAAATAAATGACAATTTGGCCGTTGTGTGCTAACACGTTTGAGTATGCAAGTATGCCAGGGGCTAGAGAGAATGTGAATGCACAAAAATATTTACGAATACGCTGACAGTAACTAGTGTTACATACTCAGATCACTTGAAGATCTTAAAACAGGTGTTTCTGTAAATTGACAGTAACTGCAGTCACCGCGGGTAATGTGAAGGAATTGTGACCAACCGCAGGTGGTAGAAAACATGGCACTTTGGTTCAGTGGCTGTCAGTCAGTGTGAGAGTTTGGGCGTGTGCGAGAATTGTTCTGGTCCCTTGTAAGTGCATGGATGTGTGTTATTTTTGTATAGTTAGAACGCTTGGATTGTCTAGTAGAATCTGGTGCATTAGATATTTTGGGTTATACACACGTTAGTGTCCCCTTTTGCACAGTGTTACACGTTAGCTCACTTCTGATTGGTCGACCTTGAGCCCCACTAGCCTTAAGCCAGTCTTACAGGTCATGAAAGACCAACAAATGAAGTGGTTTGGACACCCAACAATAATAATGCCCTGGTACTATCTGCCACAGCGAGCCACACTGAAATGTTACAATGGGTAAAGAGCGAGTGGAAGACCCCGGAAAAAATGGAGTGATGGCTTTAAAAACAGCCTTACAGAAATGAACATCAGTCTTAATAGTGCTCTTGACAGAGCTCATCAACGAACATTACATCTACCCCCGACACTTCGATGAGGTACAAGGTGGAAAAGAAGAAGAAGAAAAAGAAGAAGTATACGTCAGCACCCCCACGCTTTTAACACTCCAAAAACATTGACAAACTGGGTCTAACCCAAAACTCCTTTAAAGAGTGATGAAACCCATGTCACAGGCATTCTCTTTCTCGGAATAAAAACGTAAATGCAGGAAAACCCAGAAAGCAAACAACAGAGCAGCATACCCGTAACCTGCAGGAAGGTAAAACAGCCAAAAAAACTGATATGTTTGGCTAGATTAACGTTTGTATAACAGGTATTTTGAATGCTCTCCGTGTGGGTAAGATCTAAATATTTATCTGACAAATGTGTTCATTGTCAAGTTATGACTGCTAGTGAATAATTTATTCTCTTCAGAAGGTAAGATAGTTTACATTATACCATGACTAAAGACAGAGCTAGGAAGTCACTGCAGTGGCTTGAAGAGGTCGTTCACCAGGTATTCTCAGGACTGATGAGTTGCTGGTCCTGTTCACGTTTCCCGGCCCATCTACACACTACCTGATCGTTCATTCATACTTTCTCAGACTCTTCTACATCGGAGGGGTGTCGTATTGTCTTCCCTCCAGTTACCTCAGCGCCGATGTTACGTGTTCTATACTACACAACGACACAGCTTTTAACGACCCCAGAACGTGTAAAACTGACCCTAACCCAAACCCCCTACCCCCAGCCTCAACCTAGCTCAAAGGAAAGACTATTCTTGATGAAAGCAGTACAACGCGACAGCCCTCTGACCTACATTGAGAAAGTGTGTAGATGGGCCGGGAAACGTGAACAGGTCTGAGTCGGTTTCCTGGAGTGTTCAGCGTACTCCAGAGAGCGAGCGAGAGATAGATAGATAGATAGATAGATAGATAGATAGATAGATAGATAGATAGATAGATAGATAGATAGATAGATAGATAGATAGATAGATAGATAGATAGATAGATAGATATAGATAGATAGATAGATAGATAGATAGATAGATAGATAGATAGATAGATAGATAGATAGATAGATAGATAGATAGATAGATAGATAGATAGATAGATAGATAGATAGATAGATAGATAGATAGATAGATAGATAGATAGATAGATAGATAGATAGATAGATAGATAGATAGATAGATAGATAGATAGATAGATAGATAGATAGATAGATAGATAGATAGATAGATAGATAGATAGATAGATAGATAGATAGATAGATAGATAGATAGATAGATAGATAGATAGATAGAGAGAGAGTCAGTAGCGAGGTGTGCATGTTACGGCCGTAAACGCTGCTTACAGCTTCCTTGCCAAAGAAAAATTATTTGACTATTGAATTTTGCTGTTTAAAATTTATTACAAATGCCCCACTCAGTTTATGTCTCGAACACAGCGAAAGGAAATCTTGCTGCGTACTCTTTCAAAAACAGTAACATGTGAAAGCTACCAGACACTAATGCACACTGCTGGCCGCACACGGATTTTCTCAATAGCGAAGCAACGAGGAGGAAAATATCACGTGATATAATCTCCAGTGTAATCGTTACCTGCTAACGCTTACAAGTGGGAAGTGGTCACGCCTCGTAGCTTGAGAGGGCGTGTTCATATGGTTAGGTAAAACTGATAGAAGCTGTTTTATTCTCACCATAATGTTAGATAGACAATGGTGTTATACCAGTTTACATAGTTAACTAGATTTATTTGCCCGGCTTCGCCCGGGATAGTAGGAGAAAGTTTTCTTTTCATCTTCGTCTTCATCTCTGCCATAAAGTGGTATAAACTACATGGGGGTACGATCACAACAAACGCCTTCCGTCTTTAAGTTTCTCTTGAAAGCCCTCATTTCCTCAACCCGTCAGTGTCCCATTTAAAAGGATTTCTGGTGATTCTCTGAAGTTTCTGTAGCAAATATATTTTTACAGGGTGTGGGAGCTGGCCTCTGAGTCACGGCCCGAAGTGGAATGTTAGGAGCGTCCTAAGCCAGTTCTTTGCATAGTTGGCGCTACTACCACCTTAACTCCCATTCTGTTCTGGTTGGTGTAAAGACGGATGGCTCTCGCGTGGCTTTCCTGTCTCGCGGCTCCAATTGATAGACCTAGAGTATGCAGTCTATTCAGTGAAAGATCAATTTTCCACGAAACTGAAAGCCTCATAGCGTTTGGTCTCTCGTTTGGCACTGATTATGACTCTCCTGTCTATAGAGGGTCCATTGATATAGTCGTACAGTCAGCTAGAGCCTCTGCTCTCTTACTGCCATTCACACCAGCATGATTGTGAAATAAATAGATAGATGGGGAACCCTTGAGGATGCCGTAGAAATATTTTGTCTCTTCTTTTTTCTCATGGTCATCGGCTGTAAACTCCCGGAAAGTTCTGGTAAAATATAAGCAGACAGTGTATTAACTGGCACTCAGAGAAAAAAGTAGAAAGATAGAAAGACACACCAGGAAATATAAAACTCGGAAACTGTATCTACCAAGCTGGGAATTGAACCTGTCACGTCTAAATAGCTACTGAGCCTCAAAGCAGAACAAATGTACTAAGAGGTATGACCAACTAGATACATGGGTTTGATTTCCGATCATTCTTTGGTTCATGAGTGCAGGTGTTTCCGTGCTCATTTGATTCCACCACACCATTATTAGTCGCTCTTGATGACATGTTTCTCTCTCTCTTGGGAATATCAGCTGGTCTAGTGGCTAGAATGTTGTGCTCTCTTGCAAGAGACACATGTTCGAATACTCGGTAAGGTGATATGGCGGGGCTAAAATAAACATTTTAATCAGCACAGTTTGTGGCGACTGTACTAGCTATGTGGCTCTTAAGATCCTGTCCTAAGTCACTGAATAACTTGGTAAATGCAGGTAATAAAAACAGTTTTTACGACATGCTTGTTGCGGTAGACACAGCCATACAAAGGATAAGTTAAGTTAGTATGGCCGTCTGGAAACACAGCCATTTATAGAGTCAAAGAACTCTGAACTATTAGAAGCGCCATTGTCAGCGAGCAAACGTTAACTGGTGGACTATTTCTATCAAAAATTTAAAGAGGAAAGAACTAAGGGACAACGAACAAAGATACACTAGATTTCCTTGGGTTTTTCTATCCAATTATGCAAAGTGGCTTGGAAACCCCTTTTTGGCGGAAAATACAGTTTAATGAACTAAGACCGGCTTGATTTGGTTAGTTGAGGATGTGTTCTGGGTAAGGGCAGTCGGGAGAAAGGCTCCGGCGAGAGAACAGTGCCATAAGAGCGAAGTCTCACTTGTGAGATGTCACTGGTTTGGAGACATGGCAGACCTATGAAAGCTTTGTGATCTGTGGCAGATAATGCACGAAACATTCCTGGATGATTTGTGACATGGCAGTTTCTGTCATGGTTGTACTGGGTTGGCAAATAGAGTAGATGGTAGTCGGTATTTGGAAATAGGGTAGATGGTATCTAGACTGCAATTAGCACTATGGCTAGATTGTAGCCGGTATTTGCTTATTATTTGTAGAGTAGGCTATTTAGTTGGCTAATTGGCAATAACTGATTAATAGCAATGAAGGAGATTCTAGGAGTCACTTGCTAGTTTATCGTTCAGTAGAGTAGATACTGCTGTCAGTTGCAATGAACGATAGACTGTTTTATAAATAAGTATAACATCTTTGGATTAAGATGATCTTGGTTGTGTAATATGAGATATACGACTTTGTAATCCTATTTCTTAATAAACATTATTGTTAGTTGTTATTCTTTGATTCCATCGTTAGTTAGTTGAGTTTAGAAGTGGTACTATTATTTAGTTGTCGTAGTCTTTATACCACTTTACGATACTATCTTTCATACCTCCACTGACTTTTACCTAACTGTCTGGGGTGTAGAGTTATTACTATACTCTCCACATAGGAGAACCCGTTGTCCTCTTATACATCCTGTAACTATTCTCCTTCTAGTCTGTCTCTCTCTACTTTTATATATCTTCTCTATTCTCTCCCCTCTAAAATGTACCTTGTTACACTGTTACGGGGCAGTGGATCTATTACTTTGTTGTTGTTGTTGTTTTTTTTTTTATTCCAAAAAGGCCTCGATACCCACACGGGGAACACCTGTCTCAGTTACAAGTACACAAAAACAATATTGTTAACAATACTTATAATGAAAACACAGACACAGTATAGCAACATGCGCGTTGTTATATACAAACTTACTGTCTTAATTTACATGCATGGCAGGGCATAAACGCATCTTCAATGATGATAATGGATGCAGCAGAAGCAAAGACACACAATAGAATTAAGCATTATCTGCAATCACAATAACGACACAAACATGTAATGGATATAAACACACAAGCAAGTGCAAACACACACACACTCTCTCTCTCTCTCTCTCTCTCTCTCTCTCTCTCTCTCTCTCGATCTCTCTTTCTCTCTGCATGGACTAGGCCAGTGGATAATGTGAAATCTCTGACGCTAACAGGATTACACGACCTGTGATTATAGCCGGGTAAAGCACATCTATGTCGTCATCGCGGTCAAGATAGGAGGCATTCAAAGCATCTTTTTATGGGAACAACCGGTAGAGATACCCTGGGGTGGCTGAGCAACAGAGGGCTGAGCCAGGTTTGGAATTTCAACAGCCCAGTGACGTCGATTGTGATAACATGCATGAATACACGCACTTGCACCTCCCTCCACCCCCTAATTTTAATTCTCAAAGAGGTACAAATATCCTTAACGATTATGCAGAACTCACATGTTACCGACGATACATTATGATAGACATCGTATCCCCTCAAAAAAAAAAAAAAAAACCAGCCAGTAAATGCAGTAACGTATCATGTGTGTGCTGATACATTTCTGTTTTTATACATCAGTGGGTCACTCGGTGGGTGACGTGGTCAACATTACGCCGGTCGCTTTTGCTTCCCAAGACACTGCCTAGTTCCCATTTTACGCTTGGTCGACCTAGAAGCCAATGTAAATGTTGAAAGGGGAAAATCCACAGTCATTGAGCATTTAAGCCAAAACCTTTAGATTGTCAGACTTTATCGCCGTCCTACAACTATAGGCAATATATTGCTGAATCAAACTCAAGATAGCACATGGGCTGTCAGAACATTTAAACAACACGGGCAACCGGACAACATCAAGGATGACATGGGTAATTTACACAGCATGGACAACTGGACAACATCAAGAATGGCATGGGCAATTTACACAACATGGACAACATCAAGGATGACATGGGTAATTTAGACAGCATGGACAACCGGACAACATCAAGAATGGCATGGGCAATTTACACAACATGGACAACATCAAGGATGACATGGGTAATTTACACAGCATGGACAACCATGCAACATCAAGGATGACATGGGTAATTTATACCACACCCACAACTGGACAACATCAAGAATGACATGGGTAATTTACACAGCATTGACAACCGGGCAACATCAAGGATGACATGGTAATTTACACAAAATGGACAACCAGGCAACATCAACGATGACATGCATGATTTACACAACATGAACAGCCAGGCAACATCAAGGATGACATGGGTAATTTACACAACATGGACAACCAGGCAACATCAACGATGACATGCATGATTTACACAACATGAACAACCAGGCAACATCAAGGATGACATGGGTAATTTACGCAACATGGAAAACCGGGCAACATTAAAGATGACATGGGTAAGTGAATGTCAATATATACCATTTTAATGAGAGGTAAAGCCAGATGGGGGAGTAGCATAATTGTTTTTAAGGAGCGAATGAATACAGGATAACAGCTTGCATATTTATGCCTAGAAACCTAAGAAGAGCGGTGGTTATTCCCTAAACTGCCTGTCTGCCGGCCCGAACATCGTGCGTTCGAATCCACAGGTGGATTATAACAAACTGAACTTAGCTCCCAAGTCGACCCTGCATTGAGGGTCTAGTGAAAAGAAGAAGACAAAACTCCTTGCTTTACCGAGGGTTTTCTTCTTTTTCTTCGTCGTCTTGTTCTTCTTTTTTTTGTGTTCTTCTTCTTGTTCTTGTTCTCTTCTTCGTCGTCTTCTTGTTCTTGTTCTTCTTCTTGTTCTTCTTGTTCTTCTTGTTCTTCTTGTTCTTCTTCTTCTTCTTCTTCTTCTTCTTCGTGTTGACCAGCTGTTAATTCAGGCAGAGTTCTGGATGCTCGTGCACTTTTGGAATTTGGTGTTATTCCATGGCTCAAGTTTTCCGTGCACGCTAGTTTTACAGATCTGTCTTACTTATGTTCACACTACTGGTTCTCGTTTCTAAGACAGATGCACTCCGACTTCGAAGGAAACACCCTTGATTAATCGTAAAACACGATATGCTTGTTCCCTGACCCCACCCTGACCCCAATGGGGCCCGAAACCCACACCAGTCTGGTACACTAACCATCGACTTTTAGCTTAGCATAACTTAAAAACACTCGTTTATTCTGAAACCCAAACCTTACAGTTCAGAGTTGCCTAGCAAGCACCTTCACCCGTTCAGCTACAGAAAAACACACCAGTTAAAATGGTGGCCATTGTCCGTTACTGTTCGTTGAATAATATATATATATATATATATATATAACATTTATATATATAGCTATATATATATATATATATATATAAACATTTATAGCTGCCACATAAATTCAGGAGGAGAACTGATGACCATACCAACTGTTGAAAGAATCAGGTTTTCCTAAGGTTGACTCAATTTCTCGATTGAAATCAGTTGTAAAAAAACATTTTGTTAACGATAACTAAAATTGTAATGTTTAAACAGTTTTTGGTTGCTGCGCATTTGAGTCTGGTTGTGTTGCGTCTCCAACTACTTTCCTTCTTATAAACATAGGGATTGTTTCCAAAGTGACTGCGTAGTTCCTGAGAATGTTTGGGCCCAGGATTAAAGTTCCCAGATGCACATCTTCCCATACACCGAGTGGCACGTATATATCTCGCTCCGTGACGTCTTCGCACAAAACCGGTGCTATCAGAAAATTGTTTCCAATTAGGAATTCATCTTTAATCTGAAAAGAAGAGAAAGGTAAAGGAAATGTAACTGCATTGTTAACAGGGAATAAACTGTCTGTCTGTCTGTCTGTCTGTCAGTCTGTCGGTCTGTCTGTTGTACATATTTATCCCGCTTTTTCCATTACAGTGTCCAGAAAAGGCGCTGGTGCCCAGCACAAAGTGTCTATTACAGAAGCGCTTGACAAAAAAAAAAAAAAAAAAAAAAAAAAACTCACAAAACAGTTGCACCTCGACTTACGAACTGCTCTAAATACAAACTTTCGATATACGCATTGTTTTCTATATCTCATTTTGACCTCTAGATTTCAGATTAAAGCCCTCAAGCACTGCATGTGCGTGCGTGTTTGTTGTTACCATGTTGCATTTAAATGAAATACAACGCAACGAGTTGTATGCGCGACGCGTGGTGCAAGTATACGTTTGCTCTCTGTATATCTATTTTGGTATCTATGTAACTAAACGGTGCAATTAGAGTATAAACTTGCAGAAACACAGTTAAAATTATTCTTTTCGCATATCATTTCCAACATGGGGACCAAAGAAAAGTAAGAAAGAAGAGAAGAGGAAAATCACAATAAAAATAAGGAAAGGAATTGTAAGAAAAAAAAAAAATGATAATATGGAGTCGCGCAAATTAATTTATACAAGCAGTATAACTTGTCCAAGTCCACCATAGCTACAATTCTTAAGAAAGCATTTTTTAAAAAATATCTGAATGTGGCCAAAGGAGAATCTATCGTTTCACCTCGAAGCAATAATATAACGGAAAAAATGGAAACTTTACTACTCGTTTGCATGCAGTGTATCTCATAAAATGATCTGCTCAAAAGCTCAAACTAGTTAGATCTATTGCAGAACTTGTCATCCAATACCAGCAGCAGAGACATCAGTGAAAAGTTTAAAACAATCAAATGATGGTTTGAAAAATTGAAGAATAGAACCGGCATTTGTATGGTTGTTAGATGTAATGAGAAACTGAGTTTTGAGATACCACAGTTGTCGAAATACGAACTACAGTCAGGAACGAATTAAGTTCGTGAGTCGAGCTACAAATTTACTGTTGCGTACAAGCCAGAAAAAAAAAAAAGCCCTGCATTCATCTACATGCATAGAAAAAGCTAAAAAAAAAAAAAAAACTATTAAAAAGGTAGTCCGTAGAAAAAGAAACAAACACTGAAAATAAATTGCCCATTGCAGCAGTGACAAATCCAATTGTATATGGAAGATTGTTGCAGGGGGGTAAATGTATTTATTGCTGTATTATGGAAATACAATGCAGCCGGACCTCAGTCTCTTCCATCGTCAAAAAGCTATGAACACACACACACACACCACACACATACACCACACATTTTAAATAGAATTAGAGAGTGAAGCTAACAAGATATGACATGAAGTGAACTGAATGTGATATCAAAGAACAGGGCAGACTGGGTGAGGTTTCATGTTCTCCGAAGAAAGAAGAGAAGAAGACACTGATGGCATTAGAGGTGTCACAATTTCCTGCGCTTATCGCAACTGCCAGCTGAATGAAATAAGAACATCACTAGCAGTTGCCCCGACTTACCTTCATATCATGTACTGTGATATTATCCGGATCTAGCCACCACACAGGCCGTATTATGGGAAATCCCTTGGCCACTTCCTCCTGCAGACCTTTATTCATGATCTCGTCCAAAATTAACTCTTGGCGAAGGTCAGTGAGGTTCCTAGTGATAACCACCACATCCATGTCGTACTCCCAAGGCGCTATAGAGAACTGATAGGCTGGAAATAAGATCGCTAGTTGTACCCATCGTATATACAGTTCCCTGCAGACAGAGGAGCAAGCAGGTATAAGTAAGTCTGTAACAGAAGTTAAACAGCGATGTGGGTCACACGTTATAGTTGTTTATGTTTTTTTTTTGGTCAAACAAACGTTAGTCTCCCCACAGAAAATAGGTCACTATCCACTGATAACATTCTTGGACTGGTCTAACCTGCTGGGGGTTACGGGTGCCGCTCTGTTGTTTGCTTTATGGATTGTCTTGCATTTACATTTTAATTCCGAGAAAAAGAATGCCCGTGACATGTGTTTCATCACTCTTTAAAGGGATTTTGTGTTAGACCCAGTTTGTCGATGTTTTTGGAGTGTTAAAAGAGCTGGCATGCTGAAATATATAACATGCGATATCACCGGCATCGCCTAACACCCCCATAACCTTGTGCCAAGGACACATGGCTCAAGGTCGACCAATCAGAAGTGTAACACTGTTTAAATGGGTCGAGCAACGTTACTATTACCATTAAAGCATTCTAAACCCTGAAAGGTGGCTACAGTACACAGACTACTGTCTCTGTAAATATACCTGGTAAGGCACCATTTTTTTTCGCAGTATGCCTCTCGAACCGCTGTCCGAAAACCATAAAAGCTTTAAAAAAAATTAACTGTACCACCGGGAAAATTCTACCCAAGAACTCGAGTATCATGTAAATGTTAAGGGCGTTTGCTAACTTCTAATTCCCACAACTGTGTCTGTCATACAGTGAAAACTGCTGTTGATTGTATAAATTCTATAATAACCTATTATTATTATTTTAAATTTATAATACGTAGTCTTTTGTTTCTAGAAAGTAACACCCATACTGATGTGGGAGTCCGGGTATATCCGTATAACCACTTAGTTTAAAATGTAAGTCTTATTTTTGTATCCGTTGCGAATACTACAATATTACGACTTTTAATTAATTAATGTTGCGGGAATATGAAATTATTTCTTTTACACATAGCCAACCACGTAATACTTGCTATAGGTTAACCACCCCATTTGGTTGGTGGGTGGGGGGGGGTAACAATTACTAAGCATGTTGTAAAAAGTGACAAAATAAGGGTCTGATGGAATTATATGAGCGGAGAAGACATAACAACATTGCTGTTGACCGCAACACAACGTACCGCCAATCCTATTAAAGGCATATGCAGAAAAACAAGAAGAAACAAATTTTATGTATATATGTGTGTGTATATATATATATATGTGTATATATATATATGTGTATATATATATATGTGTATATATATATGTGTATATATATATGTGTGTGTATATATATGTATATATATGTATATATATATGTGTGTATATATATATATATATATATATATATATATATATATATATATATATATATATATATATATACATTAGGGCTGTACAGAATATTCGCTTCGTATTCGCTTCGGGGCCGAATAGTGGACCTATTGACTCTTCGGTATTCGGCTGAATAGTTGTGGTCGGGCCGAATACAAATAGTAGTTACCTTACACCCGCTTCTGCATACACAGCTTAATACTGACAACATGGAACGATTGGTTTTGTTGAAAGCTAATGCAGCTTTTCTGCATTAACTAAGCTGTCAGTGACAATTCAAGTTTAGTTACTTGTTATAATACTTAGGATTCTTTCAGTCGTAGTTATTAGCTACCACAGACTGACTGAAGGATGCAGAACATAAAATGTTTTTAAATGTTTACTATTCTGTATGAATACTAACCAGTCATGGACAGAATATAAACTCCGGCCACATACAAGTCTGATGCCACATACAATATGAAAATCAAACGAACAGAAATATATAAGTACTTCAACTTTTCCAACATGCTGAGAGAAGAAATACAATCTCAAATACAATCTAGTAATAAAGTGTACTATGCCCGTCAACATCTGCTAAAGTCAAAGTGTCTGTCTCGCAGCACCAAGATCAAAATATATAAAACGTTGAAAAGACCAGTCGTTTTATTTGGCTCTGAAACTTGAAGCAGAAATAAAAGAGATGAGGCCTTATAACAGGTTTTCGAAAACAGTTATACGACAAATCTTTGGACCCATCAAAGATGCTAACAGCGGGGAATGGGCGTAGACCACGAGGCAGACAAAAAAGAAGATCGAGAGATAATGTCCAGCCAGACGTGCAAACAACTGGTGTCACAAATTGTGAAGATAAGGCCAGTCAGAGAGATGAATGGAAACGAGTGATATCTGCAGCAGTAAACCTCAAGGGCTCAGAATGCTAAAGAAGAAAATGACTATTCTGTGCTACTCTATGTGAAGTAAAAGTTCAGCGTACATTTGACATTATAAATGTGTGTTTTTTAGATATATTTTGTACACTATACACTATTCGTATTCGGCCGAATAGTTGGTCCCGCTATTCGTATTTCGACCGAATAGTGAAAATCATTATTCGGTACAGCCCTAATATATATATATATTTATATAGTGAACAGCATTTCATCCTTTATTTTTATATGTAAAAAGCTCCCGTCATACTCACTATACAAACTGCCAACAACATTGCCATCACAATCATCATATAGCCTCGTCCCTTGCAGAACGTCGCTCCTACCACTTACTGTCGGAAGACACTCACATTCTCTGTCAAGTCCCCTGTCTCAAGTACTCTCATAGCAGCCACCGTGTTGTAGCGGCTAAATGCTCGCCTGCGGAACCGAAGGTTGTGGGTTCGGGTCCTAATGGAGCCAGATTCTTCTTTCTTTCAAAAATGACCTTGGCTCCCAGGTCGACCAGCCTCAAATGAGTATCAGGTGAAGTCCTGGCAAGTAAAGGCGGCCGGTGTGAGGCTGACTAGATCACCCACTGAGTGCCGATTGGTCTATAAAATATAGATCAAGCGCTACATGCCCAATAGACGATTGCAGTCCCATCGTGAGGACGCCATTTTTATTGTTATTTTTAGGCCCTCACCCAGGCTATAGTCAGGGACCCTAATATAACTTAACGGTTGAACGGCGTTTCTGGGACTGGTACCCCGGTGACCCCTCATCCGAATGAGGCACTCTGTGTTACTGGATGTTTGTCGCTCATTGTATGTCCTGGTGGGGTTCAACGGCACACGCATACATGCCGAATACATCCGGGAGAATATTCCTTTGCTTTATAGTATTGTCATCATCAGGGTGTCTGTAATCCATCTTTGTTCTTTGTCGACTCAAGCCTCTCCTTTTACTTTTTCTATTTTTTTTTTCATTCTTTCAGATTTCAAGAATTCTAAGACAATTTCTCCACCATTTAGTTCAAAGTGATACATGGCTTATTTATTTAAACAAATACTACTCAGTCAAAGTGAGTCAAGCAGCATTTGTCCCGGAAACACCGGCAGTTACTTTTGAGTGTAGCTGATTCTGAAGTTCATTTTGAAGGAATAATTTATTTGCTTCATTATATTTATTTGTTCCTGTAGCATGCACCTGGCCAGAAACAGCGAAATATATCATCAATAACTTGTAGTCCATTGTTTGTGTCTTCTTTGTCATTCTTCTATCGTTTTTTTCTTCCTGAACCTCCGCTACGTTGATATGGCGAAGTAATTCAGTTTCCGAGACATAATCTTCTTTTTGAGCCAGTTTTCCTCAAAGTTTTATTTAGATATGCAAAAGTATATTTCTTCTTTCAAATTTAAATTATTGTAAGAAGATTTCAGTAACAATTCAGTTCAAAAGTAGCGGTTTTCTTGAGTGATTCCTAAGTGACACATTACTTATTTGACCAAATGCTTCTCAGTCAAAACGAGTAATGACGTTGTAGGCAATCAGTTCTCTTCGTGAGTCAGTTTCTTTCACGACATCCTCATTACTCTTTTTCCCCCTCGTTCTCATCTCAACTGTCAAAGAGAGATTGCGCGACATTTTGGGGGGGGGGGGGGGGGGGGGGGGGGGGGGGGGTGTTGTAAAAATGCTGCCTTCGCTTAAGCTACTCTTCTGTGTTCACCAACTTTAGCTGTTTTACATATAACGTTTTTTAAATATATCTGTTATCTGCTGTTATCAGGGTACCCCAGCATTTAAACATATTAACTTGCTTCAGGATTGTCCGATTTACTTTGATGCAGCATTTTGGGTAGTTGGTTTTCTTTATAACTGCCATCACTTCCTGTCTTGTGCTGTTCAAACTAAGACCCTTGTTTTGACCCTTGTTACAATTATGTTCGTCATTACTTGCAGCTGTGTTTGACTTTCCACGATAAAAACTATATCTCAGCAAATCGCATGCTGGTCACAATATGCCCATCAATCGATATTCCTGGCATCCAGATATGGATCTAACTTTTGTTTCACAGTGCGAATTGAATAAATCGGGTGATAGACATGCAACATACAGTATTACAAATGAGTTTAAAATAACTTGTCACCTAGAAGGTTTGGCATCCGTGACAGACTGGTCTGGTTGTGGTGTCTCTGACTTGACTCGGATTCCGTCAGCCATCAGGAAAGGATATCCCATCAGCCCTAACGTTAGGGCGGTCTCTATAATGTTGGTAATGCAGACTGTGCCCTGGACAATGCCAAATTCCGAGACAACCGGGATGAGGCTGGTCAAGTGTCGAGAGTCAGACGTGTGCTCCACGACAAGAGACAGTTCGGGCATGGAGGCGAATGATTCGGTCACCACCCTCCTGAAAATCCAACGGCGAAACTGAGAGAATTAATTATTTACAAATAATCTCGATCTGTGGGATACTGGGTTTATGAATATACTGACATTGTCTCTTAAATGCTAGCAAAATGTAAATGTTTGAATCATACACAGCCGACCAATCGCTGGTTGGTCTATATCTTTCTCATTTCCACATTCTCCTTTTTCTTAAGCATAACTTTAAAGGGCAGGAGACAATAGGATGAGAAAAGGAGAAATAAAATAAAAAAAAAAGAATACGAGGAAGGAGAAGAAGAAGTAGAAGCGGAGGGGGGGGGGAGGAGAAGGAGGAGAAGAAGAAGAAGAGGAAGAAGAAAAAAAGAAGAAGAGAGGAGGTGGAGAAGAAGAAGAAGAAGAAGAAGAAGAAGAAGAAGAAGAAGAAGAAGAAGAAGAAGAGAAGAAGAAGAAGAAGAAGAAGAAGAAGACTAAGAAGAAGAAGAAGAAGAAGAAGAAGAGAAAGAGGAAGAAAAAGAAATATCCCAGCTTTAGCATTGATTACACAAATCGGCCACATTTTATGTGATGCTAGTACTACCATACTGGGATTTACACTAATGCTAGGCCTCGTGTACTCCTACAGTCGCCAGGTGAAAATAGATAGGGGCACTACAGTGTAATTACACGTGCGATGCAGCTGCCTCTTGAATCTAATCACTAGTCAGGACAAGAAGAAATTTACGACAAAACAAACTATGAATAAAACATTAAAAGGAGAAAAAGTAATGAACGTTTCCAACAATCTTTTTTAACAGACAAAACAGCTCACTAGTAAGCAATCGGGAAGATCACAGAGATGATAAAAAAAGGGAAACAAAGGAGGGAAGAGGGAGAGAGGAGGGGATACGAATCAGAAAGCAAAACTCACCTGTACTTATTTGGCGTGGCATCGATGTCGCTAAAGTGTGGTTTGTACGGCAGCCATGCTTGGTCTCCGTAGGTGAGTCTGTATGATTTGATTCCATAGGTGGTGATTATATTCTGCAAATAGTCCCACAGAAAATCATTGACTTATTAAAGGAAATATAGACATATTGTTTAAAATTTCTTGATGACTGAAAACTACCTGATAGACATAAAATCGAAACAAGTTTGCAACATTGCTTCTTTTGCCACCTGTATTGTTCGTACACCTATTTTATTCCTACTGATTATATACAGTGGAACCTCGCTTAAAGAGCATAATTCGTTCCAGAATCATACTCGTTAGGCGAAACACTCGTTATGCGAGGCAATTTTTTAAAATAAATTAATGTAAAATACGATAATGCGTTCCATGTCGAAAAAAAATACTCACAAAATGCTATGTAAAAGTTATACTATAACATTTATTCAAAGAAAATTATATACATATTTAAGGAGAGTGAATCATCTTTATCTTTTCTTCAAATGCTGAACGAACCCACATGGAATGCAAATTCAAATTGGAGAAAAAAAAGTCAAAATAAGTATGATACATAGCTAATTATTTTTTTAATAGAAAGATGTTTAGAGACATATGTTTTTGTCGACGCTTCAAAATTTGGCGAAAATGCGACACAGCATTATCATTAAATACGCAGCGCGCATAGCCACTTCCTTATTAGGGTGATGCTTCTCAGTGTGAGAAGCAACAGTTTTCCATGCTTTCAGCATTTTTCTTATTTCGCCAGAAGATTGTTGCCTTTCTGTTACCTTCTCCTCCTCTAACAAACTTTCCTCCAAAACTTATTGCTATGAAAAACAATGCAACTCCATAAGCTCTTCGATGGTCAGCTTTTGGCTGTGCTCTTCCACAAGCTCTTCGATATCTCTGTTATCCACCTACAATCGCCTGAGAGTGGCCAAAGACACAATCTCGTTGACTACAGGTTCCACAGGTACTGTCTCGAACCCCTCAAAGTCACAAATTGACAACACTTTCCGACCAAAGCTTCCTCCAAGAAGAAGTTAGGGTTCTCTCGGTAATCCCTTCCCTCGCCTTGTCGGTCATCTTGAGGCAGGCAACGATGTAGAAGTGATTTTTCCAAAACTCTTTGAGTGAGGTTGGTCCCTTCAGTCACCTAAAAACAATGCACGAAGAGTGCTTTAGTGTAGAGCTTCTTAAAGTTAGAAATAACTTGCTGGTCCATGGGCTGGAGTAACGGAGTGGTTTTGGGAGGCAGAAATTAGACCTTGATTAATTTAAATTCATCAGGGAGGTCATCTTGTAGGCCTGGAGGATTCATGTACATGTATCACAATATAACACAAGTTTGAGAAAATGTGTGATCACAAGCGACAATGCTACTAGAAAGAGTGCTAAACATTGATGTAACATGTGCAAAATCCGGAACTTCCCCTTTCCTTGCCACTCGTTATGCGAAACGTCGCTCGTTAAGCGAGTCATTTTTTTCAATTTGTTTTGCTCGTTATGCGAATTACTCGTTATGAGAGGTGCTTGTTAAGCGAGGTTCTACTGTAGTTGACTTTGAGGACGAAAACTACCAGTAGTGATAACAGTCGATAGTCAATGACTCGGCAGCTCAATAATCTAGCTCTCTCGCGCCGAAAAAAAAATTTAAAAGGGTTTTAGATGACATGACGTCTTTGTGTATGCGTCAGTACAGCTATAAAAAGGTTTCACTACTGGTTACAACCGAAGAGGTAAGTACGTATTTTTATCCCACCAGGACATCACACAAGCGATAAACACCAGGTGACACAAAGTGCCACCATGCGGATGAGGATTACCTGTGGAGAGGTCCAAGAAACCCTCTTTTAAGCCGTCAGGTCATATCTATGGTTAGGCCATAACTATGCCCTGGCTATATTCAGCCCCCCCCCCCTCTCCCCCGACAGGAGGCAAGGTGGGGCTTCAAACAAAAAAAATTGCATCCCACAAGGGGACGTCAAGTATACATAACTTACAACCGAAGAAATAATCCCTAGAAGTATAATCGTAATACAACCGAAGAGTGTATAGACGCTGTAGGTACGATTAGATTGTAAAACAATTTGCTGATTGTAAAACAATTTGCTGGATAAGATTAGATTGTAAAACAGCTTGCTAAAGATATTTTTTGGAGTGAAAATGTCAATTTTTAAGGGTACTGTGACCTCATAATGAACTTTATAACATTCTGCTCTCTTTGGCTGTGTCAACCTAACCCATGTTTTCTTGGTCAAAGGGAAGAAAGCAATTATTTCTTTGCTCTATTTGTATTTAGTGATTACTTCTCCTAATAAAAAAAAAAAAAATTTCTTGAGTAAAATAATGACTCTGAATATGGAAAGATCCACATATTTTTAGTTACTTTTGGGGCCACAGGTAGCAGGTTTGCCTGTCTGCTTGGAAGACATAGATTTCAACAAAATCAGGCCCCCGATGGATTTGGGGGCCCCATTAGGGAGCATAAAAAACGGACACACTATCCCTCCCCTATCAATAAACACGCATGTCACAAAAGATGACTAACTAGGGGTCTGCGGAAAGGCCTAAAGGCTCAGGCAGATACCGCTACTTAGTCGCAAACCACAATCAACGTGGCAACCTCACTTCTAAACACGAACACAAAAAAAAGAAGAAGAAGAAGAAGAAGAAGAAGAAGAAGAAGATGATGATGATGTGACAATGCTTGATTTAGGAACTCACTTTTACAACAACATTTAATATGTCATTAAAATTAATCATCGACATTCCTGTTCAACAGTAACAGCCCCTTAGCTTCCAATTATCACGGCAACAGGCGGAGATAGCGTGTACCTTAGTTTAAATGTTAATGAACTGCTGAAGAGCCAGGAATCAATCTCGCAGGGCTGAATGCATGTTTTCTTGTGTAATTGGCTCAGGCAACTTCCGCAAGAGGGTCCGCCAGTTCGCGCCTGTAGGGCGTTCATCTAACCCTGTGCCAAAGCTGGAGCAGGGGTTTTCAGATAGACAGCCCGCACCCTAGGGGGTGCACGGAGGTTTCAAAGGGGACTTCAAGAAATTTTAGAATTTAGGACATCTGTACCTGCAATAACCTGTTACCCGAACACTTTGTTTTTTTAACCCTTTAAATTATAAATTAAAATATAACAGTAGCAAAACAAAACATCGCTGCTAGCTTGCGGAGAGTGATCTCCATTGCGCATTGTCCAACATAACAACAAAAATAGTAGATTTCATCAAGAGAAAACACTGTTAACCATCAAACTTATGTTAGGAAATAGAATTACCAGTTATTAGTGATTATTTATATTATTTCCCATGTCAATGTGTTTAGATGTTTTTTCAAGTTCTTGTTAATAGTGCTTTGGATGTTTCTTGCTGTCCTACTGAAAAAAAATCTGGAGAAATGGGAGTCTTGCCATATATTCGATTGGTTGGGATGGCGGGGGTCTTGCCATATATTCGATTAGTTGGGATGGCGGGGGTCTTGCCATATATTCGATTAGGTGGGGGTGGGGGGGGAGGGGGGGGGGTGGCACCAGTGGTACATCGAACAGGCATATGATGCTAAACGCATATTTTTATAAAGGCAATCGGCACTCGATGGATGTTACGGCTAACATCACGCCGACCGCCTTTTCTTCCCATGACATTACCTGGTATCCAGGGGCCGCTGCCACAACCAATCATTGACGGGGAAGGAGCGCTTCAGGCCCTGATAATTTTCCAGAGACGGGGATATCAAGGGCTTACCTAAGTCTTGTTTAAATGTCTTGTTTATTACCCAAAGAATGTCGACTTGTCTATAAACTAGATGCTCAATACGCCTGAAGTCGTGGGGAAAAAAAAGGGGGGGGGGGATGTGAAGGCTCATCTCCCTTTAAACAAAATGGGAGGGGATGGCTTTTATATGTCTTTTGCTGCCCGGGGGAAGGTGGGAAGAAGCGCTCAAGGTCCTAAAACCCAAGGTGCCTATCGTGATATCCATTTAACTTAACTGTCATGTCTACCTGCAATAATTAGCACATTCTATCTTTGACTGCATTTTATCCCCCCCCTCCTTTCTCTCCCCTCCCCTCCCCCAAATCGAGCATAGGCCTCAACCAACTCACGGCAAGTCGTTCTATCCTTCGAAAAAGAAGAAGAAAAAGAAGAAGAAGAAGAAGTAGAAGAAGAAGAAGAAGAAGAAGAAGAAGAAGAAGAAGAAGAAGAAGAAGAAGAAGAAGAAGAAGAAGAAGAAGAAGAAGAAGAAGAAGAAGAAGAAGAACTGTTTTCTCCCAGCATTTCGATGCTTATCTCACATGACATATCGAGGATACTTTCTTCAGCCTTCTAGAAAATAATAATGAGAGTACTCGGTTACATGAAATACTACCTTGGTGGCCACTTATGTTCTGGGTATGAAGAGTCCGTGCTAGTTTTCATCGAAGGATTTATTTGCTTACGTTTTTTGCTTATTTTCGCACAATTTTAAACAGTCAGTTATAATTTTTTTTAAAGCAATATGATATACTCCAAATGAACGATACACCGCCTGTTTGAAGTGGGAATAAAACAAGGACAACAGTTCAGAGACCGGCTGCGGAGCAACGAAATAAAAAATGTCATTCAACTCCTACTGGGTACGTTGAGCATGGAGACACTGAGATGTCTGCTGCATGGGAGGATGGAGCACTAATAGGTCTGACCGTTGTGCTAGTGTATCCATACGGGTAAATGTTTATGATCCAGATAATAAACTAATCGCTGACACAAAATAAACATTAGGACGTTTCAGGGAAAAAAAGGGGAGGGAGGGGGCGGCCAATAACAGAAAACAAAAATGAAACTGTAATAATTTTCTTCTTCTTTCGTTCGTTTGAAATAGATTATCTTTATCTGCAATGTTGTCTCTAGTATGAACTTCACTGTCTTTTTTTTTTAATTTACTAAGCGAGCGGTAAAGTTTGACTTGCACCGATGTTTCATTTGGCCAAAACTTTTGCACTGTAATAATAATGTGTTACTTTGCAAAATTAGGTAGATAGGTAAGTTGTACCCGACCAGGACATCACACAAGCGATAAACAACCGGTGACACAAAGCAAAACCATTCGGATGAGGATCACCCGTTGAGAGGTCCCGGAAAACCAGTCGATAGGCCATATTTCAGACCCCGCTATATTTAGGGACCCCGGCAAAAGCCAGGGTGGGGCTTCGCATAACAAAGAAGTGCACCCTACACGGGGACGGCAGCATGGCATAATTGACTGACTTTCTACCCCACCAGGACATCACACAAGCGATAAACACCTGATAACACGATGTGCCAATATGTGGGTGAGAATCACAGTGGAGAGGTCCCAGAAACCGCGATCAGCCTTTAGGCCATATTTATGGCCAGACTATATTGCGGCAAAAGCCAGAGTAGGGCTTCAAATTAAAAAAAAATTCATCCTAAAAAGGACGGGAAATATATGATGGCAAAATTTAAAATATATTATTGACATTATAAGAAATAAATAAACAAATTCTGATAAAGATAATTTCAATTTAGGGTAAGGGGGAGGGCTCAGCTTCCTTTCTAGGGGTTGTGGAGGAAGGTGGTGAGGAAGTTCCGGCCCCTTTGCCTTTCCCCTCACAATTAAATACAACAAAACAATAAACTGCAAACTGTTGCGGTGATAAATAGAGAACAGCGGGGTGGCTTCAGGCAAAACAAGTTGGATAACCCCTGACATAACCTACTCTACTGTGGAGCACAAAAGGGGACGTAATTTCATTTGGCAGCTCTTCGTCGCCATTCAAATGTTATCGTGACAATGTTGTCATTGTTAGATTAGAGAATAGGCTCTAGAACTTGGGAGCGTTCTTTTGGCTTGTTTGTTGAAGAGCGGGACTGAACTCCCCACCCCTAGAAAATTTAAAAAAAAAAAACTTTGCAAGAGGGCTAAATGATATATATATATATATATATATATATATATAGCATCAAGTGCCTTGCCAGCTGGCGCAGGCGTTCATGCATCTCCACAGATATTGGTTTTTGGTGTTCTGGATCGATTCCACTGATGATATTCCTCCATGCCACTGTCTTAAGCCATCCACCATCATTTCTCTTAGTCTACCTCTGCCCCTTCTACCAGTGATTTTTTCATCTGTTCTCGTTATGTCTAGTGGCACATGAGGCTTCAGAGAGGACTTTCCATGCTTTCCTGTCCTGTGCAATCTTCAGTGCAGTTTTCCATGTCAAAGATGCCGCACTCAGGTCACTTTCAATCGTTCGTCTCCATGTTGTTTTTGGGCGCCCCTGTTTTCTCTTTCCCTCTGGTGTCCATGTGAGAGCTGTTTTGGCAGGTATATCAGAAGTCATTCTCCTAACGTGGCCAAGCCATTTCCATCTTCTCGTGGTAATCATACTGTCTAAAGTTTCTTGGTTTGTGGCTTGAAGTAGTTTAGTGTTTGAGATTGTATCTGGCCGAAAAATTTTGATAATTCTACGTAGACATGTGTGGTGGAAGGTGGACAGCTTGTGTGCATCCTTTTTTGGTCATTCTCCAGCATTCCGCTCCATAAAGAAGAACTGGCAAAATGATGCTCTTGTAGAGTCGGAGTTTTGCAGTAATTGTTGGATTTCCAAATTTGTCTCATCCTTCCAAAAGCAGCTCTAGCTTTGTTCAGACGTGACTGTATGTCTTCCTCTATCCCTCCCAGTAGGGACACCACACTGCCAAGATATGTGAAATGTTCTACATTTTCAAGTGATTGGTTATTTATGGTCACTGGTTGTTGGTTTGGACTGTTTGTCATGATCTTAGTTTTCTTTGTATTTATTCTCAGTCCCACAATTTCTGCTGTGCAGTTTAGTCTGTTACTTTTCTCTTGTATATGTTCATGTTTATGTGATAGGAGTGCTATATCATTTGCAAAATCAAGGTCCCCAAGCATGGTGAATGGAGTCCATCGTGTGCCTCTTAATGTCCTGTCTACTGTATTCTTTAGTATCCAATTAATCACAAGGTTGAAGAGGACAGATGACATAACACATCCCTGTCTTACACCCGTCTTTACTGGGAAAGATGTATTGTAATTTTTTATACTGCAGGAAAAGTCTTTATAGAAGAGAGCAATTATGTTGACTATTTTTTCTGGAATTCCATAATGTCGTACAATTTTCCACAGACCGTCTCTATGGACGCTGTCGAAAGCTTTCTCAAAGTCCACAAAATTAATATATATGCTTCTCTGCCATTCGTTGTATTGTTCTAAAATGTTACGTATAGCGAAGATGTGTTCAGTTGTTGTTTTGCCTTTTCTGACTGCAATGACTTTCTTTTATCTTCTATCTGGCTCGCATTATCGCACGCTTGCTATCTCACATACCGACATCACACGACGAGCAGAAAATCAAAATGGACGACTGGAAAAACAACACGATACTGTTCAGCACTTTAATCTTCTACTCGTGGCTTACACAGCCGGCACATGAAATAGACTACTGTCCAGGCGGACATTATAACTCAAATATCAAAAGTATCTTTTACCTTCTGTTGGAAATCACAATCATCCTACACTATCATAATGAACGAAAACACAACAGCTGTCCTGTCAGAAAAACTAACATGGCCCGCAGACATCTTGCCTGCCAGCGTTTTTGCCAAGTTGGACTGGAAAAAATACACTCAACACATGTTGAATCCACACATCTTCCATTGTTGTCCGTGCACTCTGTTCCTGGGCCCAAACGAGACTGCCTCTCAGCCCTTTTTACGCTATTATATAGTCTTCTAATCCCCGCTTCGTTTTTCCTGTCCCTTCTGTCTCACGAATTCCATTTGGCTGGACATGGTGCGTGGCACGTGATTCCTCGTACTTCGCATGTAGTTCGACAGTCAACGTTTCTATTCACGTGAATAATTATGCTTCACACAAAGTTTGACTATCAGCCTTTTTCTATAACTCCCGTGAAGTATAGACTCAACAATCCCCGTGCCGTCCCAGTTGGAGTCAAAATAGTCCACTCACATTTATTACTGACGTCCTCTGTCGGGCATAAATTGACTGGGAGAAAATGAGATTCACTACACTGATTCCTGCTTGTTCCACTCGTAGGCATTTATCTACTCCTTTTTCAAGCCGCATTATGATGATTTTACAAATTATTTTGTTGGTACTGAGAGTAGAGTAATTCCCCTCCAATTATTGCAGTCTGTTTAGTCTCCTTTTTTGGTGATTTTGACAATTGTTCCTTCAGTCCAGTCATCAGGCAACACTTTTTTCCCCAAATATCCTTGAACAATGGTTCTAGAAGTGATCTTTCCAGACGTCACGATATTTTCCAGTGCTCCTTTTCTCATCATATGACCAAAGAAATTTGTCTCCTCTCTATTATTATAATAAAATGTTCTACTTTCAGTAGCCATTTCCAGGCAATCACTGTTACTTATTCTGGGAGTACAAGGTACTCGAAACATCTTTCTCAAGAACCACATCTCACAATTGTTCTTCATTACTCACATAGACATAATTATAGAGGAGGCAAAGACAGACAATGAAGAAACAAATGAACTTCTTTCTGCAGACGATCAGTTCTCATACACCACCAAGAACAGAATTGACAACACCATACTGACTCATTACATCAAACCTGCACAAAGTATGATATGAGAATAACAACCTGATTGACAGGAAACATAATATCACGAACGTTCATGCTAACGGTACTACAATCAAACAAGTACGATAATTCAAATAATTAGGAAGCATATTTATAGATGGTGATAGACTCAACAGAGAGATAGAAGACAGAGTACAGAGGGCAAATGTCACCTACCAGTTAGCCCCACTGCTTAAACACCCAAATGTCTCACTTCCAGCAAAACAGCAAATGATCATAGCATCTTGATCCCTTCTTTATGTTATTAGTGCCAAACATGGACAATGAAAAAGGCACTACAAAAGAAAATAACTACATAGGAAATGCGCCGTCTCCGGAAGGTCACTAAGAACACAAGAAGAGACAGGGTAACAAATATTAGCATTAGAGAGAAAGTTGGAATAACAACGTCTGGATTATATTGACAGAGAAAGAATAAAATGGTTCAGCTATCTAGTGAGAATGCAGCCAGACCAAACTGCATATGAAACTTTTCAAAGCAAAACATATGGGAGGAATGCGAGAGGAAGACCAAGAAAGAGATAGATAAATGCTGTAGCAGAAACCTGCAAAAAGATAAACAAATCCATCACCCAATATGTTGCTACTTTGAAATTTACTGACTGGAAAGAGGGACCAGGCACGCAAAGAAAAAGACAGGCAGACAGGAAGGCAGGCAGAAAGGCAGACAGAAATGCAGACAGAAAGGCAGACAGGAAGGCAGGCAGGAAGGCAGACAGGAAGGCAGACAGACATGTAGCTAGAGCCGTCAGTATGTAGGTAGATAAATGTGTAGGTCTATAGGTAGGGAGACAAATGGGTGTTCAGACAGATAGACACACAGAGAGACAGACAGACAGGTAAATAGGTAGGTAGGCAAGCACGCAGGCGGGTAGGAGGGTAGGTAGGTAGGTAGATAGGTAAATAAATATTACTTCACATACCTGCAACTTCTGACTGTACCACTGAGTCCCACCTTCGCTGAAGACATCCAAAATCGCAGCCAGCCCTCCTTGAAATCTGGTTAGTCCGGTGACCTCGCCCCCAGCGTCCTTGACAAACACGGAGGAGGCGATTCCCTGGGGAAATAGAGTTCAGTGTTAATGGCAGCACCAGTGGCAGCCATTGTAGGTGAGATAGTCTGCGATGTCTATTTATGAAGCAGCTGTGAAATGTCTATCAATCGTTGTTGGTGAGACAGTCTGTAATGTCTATCATTGAGGCTACTGTGCATTGTCTATCATGCATCGGGGTGAGATAGTCTGCGATGTCTATAATTGAGACAACTGTACAATGTCTATCATTCATTGTGTATAAGTTAGTTTGCGATGTTTATCAACGAGGCAACTGTTTAATGTATTTCATTCACTGTGAGTGAGAGAGTCTGCGATGTCTATAATAGAGGCATCTGTGCAATGTTTATAATTCATTGTGGCGAGATAGTCTGCAATGTCTATCATTAAGGCGACTGTGCAATGTCTATCATTCACTGTGGGTGAGATAGTCTGCGAT